>MU177896.1:588803-926734 GCA_016695465.1 Suillus americanus
GAGGCAGAAAGGCGGCAGTCTGAGCATGCTATTCGCCGTGAAGCCAGGATAGACCTTGCTCGCCGAGGGCTCATCGGCACAGAAACTGAAATTGCCAAGTGGCGAGCAGAAAGGGCTCGACAGATGGAAGAACGAGCAAACAACGGAAATATTCGTGACAGCTCTGAGGCTGGTTGAGAGTTCGAAGGGGATATAGAGGAAGCGCGTTTGAAGGTACTACAACGGTTTACGATGCGCGACACTTTCTGAAGAATACCGGACTTGCTTGGAGTGAGATAACACTGAGTATGATTCTGCTATCAAATACGAGTAGATGGCCGGACCATAATTATAATATCATTATTTGTGAGTGGCTCGATGGGCAAACTGAGAATTCCGCAAAGGAAAGGCGTGAAGGCAGGGATAGTGAAGATGTGAACTTGAAGCTGAGGTGACGTTCTAAGAGTTCTGAAGTCTGGTGTTAATTAGTTAGAGGACTGAAACTTGACCTAGAGTACGAATAAAAGAAATACGAATCTGCATGCGGCAGGGCGCAGAGGTATTAATGAGGTTCCCTACCTCCTTTCAAAATATCGCCAGACTTCGCGTTAAATATTGTTTTATAGATGAAGTCCAAATACAGCAAATTGATTCTCTACAGGTATTGCGTGCTAATGAACGACAGTGCCGTGGATCAATCGTGGATGTCCAGAGAATGGAAGGATTTACAGTCCAACTTATGTTTATATTGCTACTGCGATGGAGCGTTATTACCACACATATTCGACTTATTGCCGATCTCCCTGTGTGAACGCTAGTTGTCCATGGCTTCCTTGCTGACCCCAATGAGAATGATCAATCATCTGTGGAGGCCGAGGAGGCGGGCCAGGGAAATAAGAATGATTGGCGGGTGGAGCATTCAGTGATGAAGGGGGAGGATGAAGCTGTCCGTGACGTGGCAGATCGGGTGGGGGCGGGGGCGGCTGAGGGAGGGGCTGATAAGCAGGCTGCACTGGATGATATCCCATCGGAGGCTGCGGGAGGCTGGGCCGTACTGGGGATACATTTGAGTGCGGCTGAGCCGGTGAAGTCGGAAAAGGAGCATGGGATGCTTGCGACTCTCCCTGAGGTGATGGATGCCCAGAATGGGGCTGTGCGGTGGAATGATACTGGGCTGGAAGGGGTGGGGGTGGTGGGATGTTTTGGTAGGTCGAACCGTTTGGAAAATTAGAGGGGAGTGGGCTACGCGCATTCAGCGATTGAGGGAAGCTTGATGAAGGAGGTACAGCCACGGAAAGATGGCGAGTTCGTGGTGCATTGTTAGCCATCTGAGGTTGAGGCAGTGGTCTCGAACCTCGTGATACTGGGATATGCTGGGAAGTAGATGCGTACTCATGAGACGGTGATGGCGATGTGGGTGCATATGTGTGGTATGTCTGAGGTGATGGTATGTACTCTTGTTGTGATGGGAAGGCGACAGTTTGTCCATGGGGATCTGAATATTGGTATTGATCATGAGCGTGTAGCTGCGGCGTGCTGAATGAATGTGAAATCCGATGAGATGCATTGGAGGGAGGTACCGGTGTGACAGCAGGTGCTGGGAGAGGGGGGTGGGAAGGATGGCCAATCTGGTGAGGTGGCGAGTAGTTGGCGGGAACTGGAGGATAAGATGGAGGGATCGGTAATGGAGGTCTTTCCGGCGCTGAGAAACCGGATGGCTCTGATGAGTACGATGTCACCGTTCCAAACGAAGACGGGGCTGGTGATGGCATCGGCATGAATCCTGAAGAAGAAGCCGGCAAGCTAAACCGCGGTCCAGCATGTCCTTGTCGGGACGGGGGTGGGGGAGGATGGTTGACAGTCGAACCGCTTTCATGAGGAGGGTAGTATGGAGCAGCACCTGAAGGTATCCTGAATGGCGAGGCAGAGGCTGCTCTCCCTCCATCGTGCGAGATCGTCAATGTTCCGTTATCAAGTGTATGCTGATCATACGAGTGTGGATGCGAAGGCAATGAACTAAAGCCCGCAGATGTTGAGGGGCGTATCGTTTGTGTGGGCTAAATCACTGGTCATGACGAGACCTACACCACAGAGAAGGGAAACACACCGGAAAGCTCTCCCGTCTTCTGGGATCCATAACACCTAACTCCCCAAAATCGTTGGCAAGCTGATCGGCAGGTGATGGCGATAGGCGGTTCCTTTGCTCATATGCGGGTGCATAGAGTTCTGCTCTCGAGTGTGATGAACGAATATTAGACGGCAGATGGCTGTCAAGAATGCTGCTAGAGACAGACAGTCGGGAAGGAGTCGAATGTGCGCTGGACCCGTTCAAAGAAGAGGTACTGCCATTGGCTGGCACGAAATTTCCCGGACCGCCGTAATTGCTATTACCAGTAGCTGGTTTTGGCGCAATTCTTTTAACTGGAGGAGGTTCCTGCATACAACCCCATAAGATGATCAAGACAAGCAGGCCAGGAAATTGACAACATACATTTGACCAGAAAGTTAGTTCAATGTACACTTCTCCCGCATATTTGTCCTTGTACATAAGTGTGAACCACTCTGCCAAAAAACGGAATAAATTAGATTGAAGACAAGTGCAAGTCCCAGCTTACCATCCGTTTCTCCCTTTGTGAGAACCTCTGTCAAGTCGACCACTGCCTCTCCGATCAAGTCTGGTTCCCGGGGATCATCTGCATAGCACTGAAGCCTCATCGAATTCCCGCCCTTTATCTTCTTTGGTCGACCCTTCTTCGGCGGAGGCGGAGGCGGTGTGTCCGTCAATTGTGAATTCATTGCCAGCTCATCGTCAGTCGCCTCGTATACAGTAAAGCGGAATTCTTCGTCCCACTCCGGATGTTGACCGCCCCGTTTGATGGCCTTCGTACGACGTTTCTCCTCATTTAAGAACGCGCAGCAGTATGGTGCTTGCTTTCCTATATGCCTCTTATTGGGCAGATTTTTCTGCTCGCCATATCAGAGAAAGATATAAAGGCTAATAGAAAGTTGAACTCAATACGCACCGCTTTCAAGACAACAACAATTAGTGTTCCGATCTCGCGCGAAGCCAGCGACATATAATCAATATGAAAGAGGGAAATGGTTAAGGTTGAGAGAAGAATGAATCGTAGAAATGTCTACCAGTTGAACATGAAGCGTTCCAGTTGATCGCAGTAATGATTCAAGACTATGTAATAGCGGTGGCTGTGGCTCAGCATCACATTTAGCGCCAATACCATTCAGGTTAGCTCACTTTGCCGCAGCACAATGCGTGAGTTCATTGCTAGACAGTGCTAACGGACAGCATTGCATCATAGAAGACAAGCTTAACAATATCTAGGTGACTTGACACGATACAACATCACTGTCCAGGTGTGTATGGCTTATTATCCGTAAAGATCAGGTGGGGTTTTCTCTGCGCGAGGTCCAGAAGCATCTCAGAAAAATAACTATTAGCCCACGCGAACCAAGGGCGAGTATAGTCTGATACGTCGTAGATGTTGATCGACTCGTGGATCAAACCCAGGCCGCCAGTGTTCTATATGCGCAGTCAGCATGGGAGAATCAATACCTTCCGAAACCCACATTAACAATAGTGTACAACGAGGTCAAGATTTCCTCGTCATCATTAGTTCCAAAGATGTTGGTAACCTGAGACATGGGCCTAAATAGAAACGATCAGACCACTAAATCTCAAGCCCCAATCTGCCAATCATTACCAAGGGTTCGAGACATCTATGTGAGGTCCACTGCCTCATATGTCAGAAATAGACACTCATTCTTCCTTGACCACACTCACCCAATGCCACTGAAACTTCTGCCCCTAGCATAGTAAGGGTTTCCACGGGACATGAGCGTCTTCTTGGTCTTCACGTAATCAGGGTGATTCATGTCGAGGAAACCAAGGTAGGGAAGCGACAAGAGAGACTATTCAACGTTATGGTTTGTTTCAAGGCAATGACATTTGACACCTACCGGAACGTTTGCATCATCCATCACGTAGCGTGAACCCAATCCTAGCAGAGTCCTTCATAAGTGATGCAAAGATAGCTGTCGAAGACATACCATTAGTCTCGTATGCAAAGATGCCATCAACAACCTGTGACAAACGTATCAGTGAAATGCAGACCTTCTGCCACACTGGACATACTGTGTGTTCCCAGACAGCCTGTTCTATCGTTTTGCTCCAGTGCTTTGCCTGACTGCTAACATTAGGGGCCACGCCAGCGTGGTCCAAAATGGTAGCCAGATTGCTTAGCTGAACGCTCAACATGGCATTGGCTGGCGTAAGGAAAGCTAGAAGCGAGGGACATGATCAGAGGAACCAGGTCACCTCCACAAAAGCTCACCGAATGTGCTCAAGTCATCGGAGGGCCTGTGGTGCGTTCCCACCATACCCGTATATCCTTTAGGTTCACCATTTCCGCCATTGTTTACTGCACCAGCAAGGGAGCCTGCAAGACCTGTCCAGTTGTAGTAAGAGACGAAGTTCCATTCAGTATCAAAGGAAGCTTGAGACTGCTCATTAATGACACGGAAGATCTGGTCAATTGCGGCGAGCCCTGCACTAAGAATAAAACCCCAGTACAACAAGACTGAATAAAAGACAAACATTCTGCATTCATCATGGATGCATCCTTTGTTGCTTCATAGTAAGAGGAGGAAAGCTTGATGAAGCCGCACAGCGAGTCAATTTCGTACTGGAGATACCGTAGGTCAGTGCTCAAAAGACGATGATTGTCAAGACGCAAACCTTGCACTCAAACACCGTTTGGTTATCCACAGGGCTGTACAAAGAGCATCACAGGACGCGAACAACCAAGATGGGCGAGAAACTGACGGATTAACGAGGACACCAAGAGCCCAAACATTGACGGAAGGTCCCAAACCACTTTCAGGGGGAGGTTGGAAGGCACCACAATAAGGATACTGCGAAACATATCGGGCTTCGTTATTAATCACAGCCTTAACCAGGTTGGCAAGGTTGGCGTCAACAGAAAGAAGGGTGTGATAATGAGCAAACTGGAAGAAGAAAACACTAAACACATCGTAATTGCAAATTTTGGAGAGCGAGTTACCTGATTGCCAGTGTCACGTAGCCACTGCGCACTTCAAGCGGCAATGAATATCAATATGGAATATGGAATTCAAGAAACAGAGAAACGGACGTGATATCCTGGACGCAACCATCAATATGTTATTCGTATCGGAGGCAAGCAACTCACCCCAGTAATGATAAATGCCAAGTTCTCCCTCTTCGGCAGTTAGAACGCGTAGAGAACAGGCACCTTCAACACTCATACCTCATTGTAATATTTCACAGTAGTGTCTGCCAGAGTTTTATGAGTGTCCATTGTTGCAGCAACTGGGGTGCGTCACGTACCGAGGGTATTTGGGAAAGTATTCTCAAAGAGACGCGCCACGTCAGGGTCTTTCAGACGCGACTTCATGTCCAGAATCACTTTCTGCAGATAACTGCCCGGTTACACGTTGTCCTACCAACATAAAACGCGTCATACCTCCACTGAAGTGCTGTTGAAAGTCCTGCATGCAGGATCGGGCCGCATGTAAGGCAATCCCAGAGGTCCAGAGGAAGGATTCCCTTGAGGACTCTGCGCTAATGAGAAATCTAGTCCCGGCCATCTTGTAGTCACTTACCTGTGCATAGGTAGTGTAATCTGGACAGTCCGCCTGGGCGCCGGTAGCAGCTACTAGAGAGATGGCAATACCAGCAACTCCAAGTCCTAACTTCATTTTGGCTGCGCCCCACAGATAACCAAGACCGTAAGGAAAATTTGGAGAACCGACATCCCAGCAAAGACCATTTATGAAGTTGCCTAACAGCATAATCTAATTAAGGCCACGCGATTGGAGAAGTACCAGCGTGCACCATGTGAACTTGCGAAGCGCGAGAGCTGATTCGTGCACATGACCAACCTGAACTAGCTATACTACGGTCAACAAGGATGTCCCGTGTGCACTATGTTATAGTGGAATACTCAGAAATATCCGAGTCTGTATGGTTGCTGACGTCTGAATCGGGCAGCGAGCAAATGCGTAACAATAATTTTGATGTACAAGATGACAGAAGAATGAGATGCAGAGCTATGCAAATGAGTGTGATATGCATGCCAATGATCAGAATAAGTCACGTCAAGGAGAGTGGTAACTGCAGTGTATAACATGAACGAAGAACATACATAAAGAAACAAGAAGGAAAGCTGCTGTGACACTCGATGATTGTATCTGACCCTAGCAGTTCTCAGTGATCAAGCTAAGAGCGAAATCGATATCACCTCCCACGTGTTCTAATGGTAGAGGGAAACATTCAGCTAGGAGTCCACCGACATACGCCCACGCACATGCCTTAGGTTTCCGCTGGGGAAAGCATGCGAATTGCCGTGGATCCTGAAGCCCGGCTAAGGGTAGCAGGAACATCATCAACAGATTCAAAGGATTCATTGACCACCGTCTCCTTGGTCGAGTCGTATCCGTCGCCTGCGGCAGGCGCCTCGGGTGAGGACACATCAACTTGATTTGGTCCGTCTAAAGAACTCTTTTCTTCCAGTGAGGTCTCCAAACCACCGGTGACTTCTTCTTCATCCACGCTCAGAGGCCCGCCAGTCTTGGTGCTATTGTTTGTCCACAAGCTCTTGCTGCCCGTGCTTATGGGGCCGCCCGTTCCTAGAATCCTGGCACTCCATCCACTAACCTCGCTCTCCCAACTTCCTCTCCGTGAGCTCCGTGGACGAAGAGCACGCACGCTGGCATCTACATCGCGTTCTACATCAGCATCTTGGCGATCATCATCGCCAAGCACAAATTGGCTCATGACGTCGCCTTCTGCATCCGCGGTAAAACTGCCCTCTAAATGAGAAATCGAGTCACCACCTCCGGTCAGTCCCGACCGTGCAATTGAACCCGTAAATCCCATTGTTGAACGTTGACCAGGAATGGCATAAGCTGAAGAAGCGAGTGTCAAAACAGAGGCATTATCCAAGGGTGGAGAAGAGGGACGCGGATTGTTCCTGGGATGATACGCGGTATACAGAGGGGCCTGTAGTCCATGCATGTGAGATGACGGGCTTAGTGATACCGGCGTGGATGAGCTGAAATTCAGGGAGGAAGGCGGACGAGAGGATGATTGAAGAGAGGGCGGAAGAGCAGAGAAGGTAACGGATGCACCACTGCCTATCAATCCACTGTTTGTTCCAGTGGATGATGTCCGTCCATGGGGAGGAAAACGAGGATTGGCTTGGGATACCGGTGTGATAGGAACTTGTGCTATGTGACCTACTCCAGCAGGACCAAGGTCAATGCTTAGGACTGTTGTTGGTTTTGTACTTGCGGCGATACTTCTGAAGGTGCGAGGATTGGATAGATACGAAGAAGAAGAATGGGATAGTGAAGGAGATGGAGGTGAACTGGGGGGTAGAGGCCGAAGAGAGGCATCTTCATCTGCTTCGAGAGCGCTTGCAGGAGACCAAAAGGAGTCGCGAGCTAGTGACGAGCGATAAGTCGACGCGTCAAGATCTTCATCGTCTGAATGTATGAAACCGGTGTCCAAATCACCCTCTCCATTTAGAGAAATAGTCTTCCGTTGAGGTGCGGTATAACCATTTCGACTGCCATTCCCAGCTACTCCCTGTCTCTGTGATGAACTCGGAGTGAGCTGTGGCAACGGAGAAGATACCGAACGACTATTCGACCTGGAATGAGACGTGCTTGTACCGTTCTTGCCATTTGGAACCTTCTGTGAGTTTCCCGGTACAAACGCGTTATCTGGAATCCTGCTCGGCCTTACAGTACCAGATAACTTGCGCTGAAACCAGTTGATGATAGGTTTGCTAGAGCGATGTGGTGCCTTCTTAGTGTAAACCTGCTGGGGCTTTGTCGCAGGCCACTTAGATTCAGTGGCATTGGGTGGCTTTGGCTCAGCTTTAGGCTGGGTTCCCAACTGAATCGGATCGCGGTGAGCGGGCTTGGAAGTTGTCGGTTTGGGTGTGACTTTGACGGGCTGAGGTTCTCGAAACTTGGTAGGGGCCATTTTCGTCGTCCGTAGCTACAATCAATATTTAAGGAGCGAGAATGCAGTAGCGCTTAGTACTTATGTAAAAGAAGGACCGACTGTATCCGAGTCAGGCAGGCTGTTGCTATTAGGCGGAAACACGTGAACACCCATCGTGTGCGGAACGAAATTCATTTGATTCAAGTACAAGTACATAATCGAAATTTCCCTAGTGATAGGACATGTTTCTCGCCAAAGTTCAGGTTTACCACTCCATCTTCTTGCCTGGCTTTATGCCTGCAACGGGAATCTTCTGACCCTGGTATCCGAATCCATCTAACCACGACCAGAGAGCACTGCGTTTCTCCTCAAATGAAGTAATTGCCTCCTCCCTCTGCAGAGTCAGACCGATATCGTCCAACCCGTTGACAAGGCAGTGTCGCCTAAATGGATCGATGCTGAAGGTGATAGCCGGCTTTCCACCACGTCTTACTTCCTGCTTCTCGAGGTCCACCTCAATCTCCATGCCTTCCTCAGCATCCTTAGCGAGGTCCTTGCAGTCCTCCTCAGACAGGGGCAAGGGCAGCATGCCATTTTGCATCGTGTTGTTACGGAAGATATCTGCAAAACTTGGCGCGATTACGCAGCGGATTCCGAAGTCATTCCTGATAAAGGGCTTTGTGAGAAGGTCACAACATATGAAAATGTAAGGATGCTCACAGAGCCCAAGCTGCGTGCTCCCGGGAGCTACCACAACCAAAGTTTTTCCCAGTGCAGATGAGAATCTTGGCTTGGTCGTAAGGAGACTTGTTAAGAATGAAATCCGTCTTTTCCCCGGTCTTCGGGTCGAAGCGCTGAGCGAAGAACAAAGCGTTGGCAAGGCCGGTCCGCTTCAAAGTTTTCAAAAACTGCTTCGGGATGATCATGTCGGTGTCAACATTGTCGTTATGCAACGATGCAGCAATGCCTTTCACAATAACAAACTTCGGGACTCCGGAGCCAGAAGATGCAGGGGGCAAAGAGGTAGGGGCTGCGGTCTGGGTGTGCGATGGGCGCTCTGGCTCAGTCGCAGGTCCGGTAAACTCGGTCAAGAAGTCGAAGGCACTCGCGAGAGTCAACTTAGGACCAGCAGCAACCTTTTCCTCTGCATCTGCGCCGAAAAACTTGCGAACGTCTGTCAGCTTGCCCGTTATAGCTGCTGCCGCAGCCATAGCAGGGCTGACGAGGTGCGTGCGACCACCGGCACCCTGACGGCCTTCGAAATTGCGATTACTAGTACTAGCGCAGCGCTCACCAGGAGCCAACTGATCTGGATTCATGCCCAGGCACATCGAGCAACCGGCCTCACGCCAGTCAAACCCCGCACGCTTGAAGATAGCGTCTAACCCTTCCGCCTCAGCGTGCTGTTTAATCAGACCAGATCCAGGAACAACCATGGCCTGTACATCTGAGGCGACCTTAGCATCGGGACCGGCGGCAAGGACGATCCGGGCGGCGGATCGAAGATCTTCTATGCGGCTGTTTGTGCAGGACCCAATGAACACTTTCTGAAGAGAAATGTCCTCCATGGGCGTGTTTGCCTGCAGGCCCATATAAGCTAAGGCCCGCTCTGCCGATGCACGTTTCGAAGGGTCGGACATGGTGGACGGATCGGGAACCTTGCCAGTAATCGCGACAACATCCTGGGGGGAGGTGCCCCAGGTGACGGTAGGAGGGATATCTGCAGCGTTAATGTTGACCTCAATGTCAAACTTAGCGCCCTCGTCACTCTTAAGAGTCCTCCAGTATGCCTCTGCACGGTCCCATTCCTCGCCCTTGGGAGCGAGGGGACGGTTTTGCAAATATGCAAAAGTGACCTCGTCGGGTGCAACCATGCCTGCACGAGCACCGGCTTCGATGCTCATGTTGCAAGCGCTCATGCGAGCCTCCATGCTCATGTTGCGGAATACCGAGCCAGCGTACTCGATAACACTCCCGGTACCACCAGCAGTTCCGATGACACCGATGATGTGTAAAATGACATCTTTTGAGCCAACACCTTCCACAAGTTCACCATCAACGGTGATGCGCATATTTTTGCCTTTCCTCTGCAAGAGAGTTTGGGTAGCGAGAACATGTTCCACTTCGGAGGTTCCAATACCGAACGCCAGGGAACCAAAGGCACCATGTGCTATTGCAATCACATCAACGTCAACTCGCATCGACGAGTAGCATATTAAACATACTTGAGGTGTGTGAGTCACCGCACACGCAAGTGATGCCAGGCAACTAACAAGATTCGATCAACCCCATGCTGTCAGCATCTGATAGATATGAAGACTTACCGTGAAGCCTTGCTCGGGTCCAATGACATGCACGATGCCTGGAAAGTACCGATGTCATTTAATGTTCGCACACACTAAGCTGCATTAACTCAAACCTTGGCGCTTGTCAGATAGCCCAAAATAAGTCAACCCAAAGTCCTTGACATTCTCTTCCAGTTGCATGACCTGCGCACGCGAGTCGGGTTCGGCAACAAAGGTATCCACGGACTTGTAGCTTTTCCGGGAAATGGTGCTGTCGCGATGTCAGCCTATGCAAAGCAAAGATGTATCATTCAACATAAACATACGGGATGTTATGATCGACAGTGGCAAGAGTGCAGTCTGGGCGACGAACGGGCCTACCAGCATTCTTCCTAAGTTGCTGTCAGCATGTAGTGACGAAGGTCAGCTTGATGATTATGCTCACAGGCCTTCAAACGCCTGAGGGCTCGTGACTTCATGGACAAGATGACTGCGACACAGTGAGTTCACATCAATGACGCAGAAAGCCCGTTTACGTACCGGTCGATGTAAATGAGGGCAAGGCCGTCTTCGTTCACATCTCTATCTGACAATCAGTATATGTCCGACACACGGACAGGGGGGGGCCTCACACGACATGATCGTCCCAGATTTTATCATAAAGAGTTCGAGGACCGGTGATTGTACCAGGCATGATGTTGAGATAGATGGTGGTGGGGAAATAAATGATACAGCAGATGATTGTCACCGTCTAGCCTTTAAAGCAGGCTTGTTAAAACAAAGTTGCTCGGCCGATCAAATTGGATTCGGCCGGTGCCTGATTTGGAATTGAGTCACTTAACTGCACACGGCGAATCTAAGCTGCAAGATAGAACCTAAGCTGAAGTAACAACAGATTGTGCCTCCTGTTCGCTCGCGATGCTTTATCGCCATTTGGATTATAAATGAAATCTTCAACCCCACCTTTCGATTACGATGGAACCGTATGGCATGCGGGGTCTATGCGGGCCCACACAGTTTGCCGAATACCCTCTTCACGCTCTCACGGGTTGCCCCATATCATTCAAATCAGACATGACTAGGCCCAACTAGTGCGTCTACCGAACAGGGGGATCAGGTTGCACAACAAATCAATTGAAATTCGTGAAGGAAAGAAAGGATCAGACACGCTTCATGCATCATGTTCCATCGATCACCTAGCGCCTTGTCTACAGGCCATGCCAACCACTTGTAAGTATGACAATGCATCATCCACGATTACTGCATATGGCTTTTGTTATCGAAATACCACACCACACGCATCACATTATCGTGGATTGTCCGGAGTCTGCGAACTTCCACTACCATACATCTCCCGTCGATTCGCTAGGAGAGTTTTGGCATTCCGATCAAGAGTTGCTTGCAGTCTCGCAGCCTGAGAGAGAGGAAGGAATAAGGGAGTATCACGAGATAAGACCTGCAAATACGCACCGCTGCATCTTCTGGTCGCAGAGCCCCTTTCGCCATGTTATGTTTTCCGAATTTAAGGCGCTTGATACGAGTGGTTTGTGACTTGCCGACGGCATCCTGTTCCAGGAGGGATTCACATTCCTCCTCTGTTGCCACATATCCCTGGAGTAGTGAGAAAAATTTGTGTCGGAGGACGGTCTTGATTCTCTCCAGTGCCCGTGCGCTATACCACCCGTCTCGTTCCTACCAATGCATATGATCAGTGAAAGCCCGATCTCGCATCATCAGCTACTCACGTCACAGACTTCCCGAAGGTTTTCATCGTCTTCAATCATCTCCTTCAACATAGGGTCGTGAATATCGCATAATTGGAACGCAGCTGTCTCTTTAGTGAGACTCTTCCCGTCAAATATGTGTGATTTACTAGTGATCGTTTACGTTGAGCCAGACAGTGACAATTATAGAAGCTTACCGCCGATCGGCCTCGAACGACTCCTCTTGCTCGATGGACCTGTTGATGTATGTGGCAGCCGACCTGCCCTCTTGCCGACGCGCAACAACGGAAGGCCGTGCCACGGGGTGGTTGGCATTCCGAAAATATATCCGTTGGTATCTTTAGGTCTTGACGGTGAGTGTTCGCCGATAGCAATACGTACAAAACTCACATTCGAGCATCAAATTCTTTCCGAGGGTCGTATTTAAATCGAATCATTGCATCTCGCCACGGTCCATCTGAGAACATGTATCCGGCCAAAGGCATGATAACTTTCGAGCTGTAGTCGCTAGTTAGACTTCTGTGATCGTATGGCATAGTACATACTTGTGTATTTCTCTCGATTCTGCAGGCGAAAATTGGTTGTAAAGAGCAGCGCGAGTCCACACAGGGCGTTCATTCATGAACTGGTTAAATGAGCAACTAATCAAACAAGAAGGATGAAGAGCAGCTCACTTCCAGTATTCGGTTCAAAAGTTCACTATTAGATTGAGTGCGTACATTTTCGACTGTTGGGGGAGGGCCCTCAGGAACCTATTACACAGAATCAGAAATGCTGCAGGGGCACAAGAGGATAAGTCGAACATTGGGATCGCTGAAAGCGATCGTCACTGGCCCATGACCTTTCCACCGCCCCTTATTGATAAGCCTCTTGCGCTCTTCACCAGTTTCTTCATTGACAAGGGTCGTTACAATCGAGGCAGGGTTTGCCTTGAAGCTACGGACTGGTCAGTAATTTAGAGGAGAACGAGCAGAAGTACGCGCTTGTAGTTTTGCGGTACGTTTTGACGGCTGAACAGTGGAGGGGGAAACAACCGCAAGTTACTGGGAGATTCAGAAGTTCGCTCGCTTTGCTCCGCCAATGCTGGGTCTAGCTCGGGTGGGTGGATGGACGCTTGAATCACATAGTCCTCTTTTTCCTCCGGAATCGAGTATTGTCGAATTGCATCGACTTCGGCATGTGAGGTCTGCGGATCAACTGACTGAAACACTGTGCTTACCATCCATCCGATCCATTGCAAGGCGCAGCTGGGCCAAAGGATCATTCATGTCAGGCTGAAATTGATAATCTGCCATACCTTATAATTGCAAACACGTTAGTGAGACTCTTGCAAACGTGGGTTGGACTCACTGCGAAACCGTGCGGTCTTCGGGATGATACCCACCGCTTCTGCAGTGAACTCCCCAACACATTCTCCGTCTGGCTGCTTTCGTTTCCGTCTCACGACTTTCAATAGAATATTGTTGGTGCTGACTATATCGCCCGGTATTGGATGTGCAAATGGATTTCCTGGTCGTAGATTGAGCTCAAGAAGCGCCTCATTCTTGGCCGCGGTGCGTTTGAACGCGGTTTCAAGGCGTGAAGGCCCTCCGAGATGACTCACCGCCAACGGGACAGATTCGGGTTTGACATAACCCGGATATTCGATAGAATAGAATGGTGCAGATGGTAAGGGTCTTTCTGGGGCTTCGGAACGTATCGTGGAAGGTCCTGCCTCATCTGACATGACCGTAACGGCAAAGGATTGACGGGAGTTCACAATTGCAACACAAGACAACTGGCAAGTCACTCATATCAGAGACTAGGAGGTACTATTAGGTACCTATTTTACGCTATAGCCTATTTCAATTCCCTCCAACCTTCTTGGACAGGCCCATAAGCTCCTGTATGGTATCCTGACAAAAGGAAATCGGCGAGAGGGTAAACCTCTGAGAAAAATTTCCTCACCTGTGAAGTGAGATCCACACCCGCATTTTGCAACTCAGAGACGACTTTCTGCGCTGCTTCCCTAAACTCCGAGTTCGCAGCCAACTTCATCATCTGGAACGCCGAAGGTGGGGTGTTTGCGTCAATCCCTGGAAGCAAAAGGCATGAATATGTGTGAAGGAACAAATAATTGGCTGACCTTGAGCCTTCATGAGTTCCGCAAAATCTCGGAGTGCCATCAAAGCCTCTGGTTTATCCGCAAGTTTCCCGAATATTGAAGTGTTCTTGAACTGCGAAAGGAAGGCATCTTCATTCTCTGAGGCTTGTAGTCGCGGTGTGTAGCAAAATGTCCGTCGACAGCGGAGGAGTACCAGTGAAGTCGGACGAACCGGTCGTCTTGCTGAAAGTAATGCTCGACGTATGTGGTTCATGATAGAGGGGTTGGAGGTTGAAACAACCGTGCGCGTGAGTGTTGGCGTGTATCGAAGTAAATAAATTTCAGCCACAAGCGCGTTTTGACGAACGCGGCCACCATGGATAACGACTACTTTTCCATTGATGCTATCCTAGCTGAAAATCAGGTTTGTGTGATGTACTTGATATTATATTACTCAATGTCTAGCCTAGAAAATACAATGCACCTTCAAAGTCGATATCCCTGACATGGGCCACCTCGCAGGTGGATCTGACCGTGATGTGCGCGTCTCAATTACCCTTTCCACGCGAATCATCATTGTTCAAGCTACCTTAGATCAAATCATTGACGAAGGCTCCAATACCGATATGGCTGGCCTATATCATGTTGTTCTCGTGCGTCTTAAGTCATATCCAGTAGGCACAAGAACAAACGGATCTTCAGTGACTGGGCTGACTTCACTATCCCTTCACCCTTTGGCACACGAGTAAGAAACGCGCTCAAGGCTGAGCCTCGAAGCGTAAAGCTATCCAACTTGGTTGGTGCAGGTGGACTATGGTACGGTTTTGGAAAGATGGTCATGGATATGTGAGTCTCGCCGTTGATTTCAGGGAGCATGCTTGACTAGCTACAAGTTTGAGTGAAGAGCAAGCGAATGGTATATCAGAAGTGTTAACAAAGGTACGTTGCCTGCATACGTTGTGTGATATTGTCAATAGTCATTTTGTTCAGGCCTTCAAAGGACGGTTGCTGGAGGTGATTGATCAAGCGCAGCATTTCGCGGCGCTTGGGCCTGCAGGTGGAGGTGGACCTTCTACAGACACCGCACAATCATTCAGAGAAGGGCTTGATAGTACAGAAAGGGAATGTCAGTACTACCGAAAACTATGGCTTGGATACTTGCTCACCAGTCTGTAGTGTTTGCGCTGGCTCAAGAAAGCGCAAAACGAATGAAACGATGGCATGAAGGAAATGACAAGGCACGTCGGTGAAGAATTCTAAAATTTGCTCTGCGTTATGTATACCATAAATCATTGTTCTTTCTTGTCTGTACTCGTCTCCATACTGGTCGTCTCATTCGTAGGAGGAACTTTCTTAAGCTCTTGCACAAACCTATGCATTGACCTTAGTTTACTGTTCAACATTTGTATACCCAACACAACGTACCATTTTACGGTGGCCCACAGAGCGAGTTGGATACCCATCAAAACGAAGAAGTGCGGATTGCCTTTTGTTAGGTATGCTGACGAAAGGAAGACGAAGAACAACAGTGCAAAGGCAGCATCGACAGCGAAAAGAAATGTTGGATGGAGGGATGAGCCTGGTTTCAGAATGAAAGAAACGAACGAGGGCTCTTCTGAGTCTAATGACATATTCTTCGAGTATTTGGGAGTCGGGAGCAAAGATGTAAAGTTGAAATTTCTACATATGTAGTGCTTACATATTCCTTCTCCTGTCTCCTCCTCCTATCTTGCAATCATCATTGTCAATACGACCATCCACAGCTGATGGCTGACTTGAAACGAACTGCGGGACCTGGCGTCACTGAATGGACTGATTACGATCTCGATGCCTACCATATCACTGTATCATCCCAGACCAAACGGAAATTCTTTGGTGTGCCTCGTCTTCCACCGCCTGCCCACCCTACACTTGTCGATTTCATGAATCTTCCGGATCCACAAATTATGTCGCGTAGCACGAAAAAATTGCTGAGGTACTTTGATTTAGCCAACTACCCAGATTATGGACAGTGCAGGACAGGAAGTGTCAATTTCTTTGCGAAGCTGTTGGAGACATGTGGATATAGCGGTGGCCGAAGAATCGTTTTCACCCACCATCCACTTCTACTTCCTATCTGTGGGGTTGTCTTCGCTTGTAGAGATGTATATTTCTGTCATGGATGATAACGAGATTCTCATGGTGGTACAGGATCAGTCTCCGACGAAGTTCGACGAGGGCATGTTACAATCATGGGCGGACACTGAGCCTATAGTCATCGCAGGGGCTATTGCTGCATATGCAGCAAACAACAAGGTTCGGGTAGATATGAATCTCCCTCCTCTCGATGTCATCACTATTCCCGCTATCACTTTGCAAGGTCTCACTCCCACCTTCTATAAAATCCCCGTCACGGTCGAACTGAGCGAGGCCGTTGCACGAGGTACGTATCCTACAAGTAAAACACGCGTTCTTCGATACTTTCCGAAGTTTTCTGGACACCCCCGGAACTTTGCGATCAGGAACCTCAAGGACAGAGCTGAGTTTTTGGCTTGTCTGGAGGCATTTAAACAGTTCTTGCGGAATTGAAGGAGCTTTGACTGTGCATCATGCACCTACCCGCCACTGCCAGGCTTTGTGTGGTTGTGGTTGGGCCTGGCGCGTGGAGCGGGAGAGCGCGGGTTGGAGGTTAGGTGTGGTAGGCGGAGGGACACTGGAGAGTTGGGCATAGCGGGCGTTAGCAGACGCGCGATGGCAAGGTGCTTAACCTTATATATGAGCAGAGAATACCTTACCGACCGGCGCTGAGTCGTCAAGTTTTAATTCTGCTTAGCTATCATTTCTGCAATAGTCGAAAACTTGCACTGCGTATCGAGTCTCAAATGTCACCAATTGATCAGTGCTTTCAGCACAGGCAGACAGGAAGTAGTAGATACAAAAAACAAGTGCTCCGTTCACCTTCGGACGTATACTACTCTGAATTACAATAACAGATGTCTGCACGCTATGTTTACTGTCGCATTTTCTTCGCCCTCTTCTGCGAATAGCGTTCGAATGTCTCGTCGACATCGTACTCTCGACAGTGCCATGTAAAGCTGTCCGTGTGCGAACGAATCTGTGCGTACTACGTAGGTCAATATTGAACGCACTCATGTAAGCACCTCTACCATTCCCTAAGCACTATTATGCTCAGCATTCATCATTGGCATTTATCGTTATATAATTTTTGATATATACTTATCCTTGGTGGGCAATCACAAATAGACCGTAGGAGACGGTACTCTTTGGAGTCCTAGTGACAAACACTGCAGCTGAATTTCTAGCTCTACGGAACATTCCACACAAGTGTCAAAAAGCATGTATTAACGTTACCAATTATAAGGACTGTTTGTAAATTCTGACCAGTAGACTATTACAAGAGACTACATAAACAGTAACTTGTTCCAACATAACAATGATCAAGGGAGGTGGCCCGGACTCGACTCCGAATCGAACCCTCGGTACTCACTGATCGAGGGCTGTCATCCTGTGTTCAGAAATCTCGGGCAAAGCCAGCCGTAGATTGGACCCACACGTCGTCACCAGGCAAATGTGATTGCATGTTTCCCACAACGGCTGTGCGTCTGTTCTGGAACTTCTGACCACCGCCACACGATATCCGATTGGATGTCACTGCCTTGCTTGTGCAGCGTGAAAGTACAGCGGCGTATTCCGCTTCCATCAGATGGAGAATCAGTTTCTGGGTCGGCTAATGGAATAGATCAACAAGGAGAACCAAAAGAAAATAAATGAGTAATACATCGGTCAAACGTGCCCACCCATTCAAAATACTTGTGCGCCACAAAGGCGACGGATTCAGGTCGAGGTGCTTCATCGCCGTTCTCTTCTCCGTCGAACGCGGGGACAGTTGGGGTTCGTAGGACGGGAAGCTTCAGTTTGTCAAGTTGTGAATCAAATAGAGCAAAACGCATAGGAGTTCTAAATAATATTAAATGCTCGATTTATCGACGGAATACTGCACTGCCATCTAACGCACTGTGATTCTGGGGAGAGGAAACTTGCCAAAGCCAACGCATGGCTAACAAGCTGGAGATACGATGCAATAGTGTGACTTGGTAACGACCAATTTTCCTAAAAACGTGATGCACACAGCAAGAGCGGATAACACATACGGTTTGTTTTCATTTATGGGTAAAAAGTACGCAGATAGCTCGTGCAAAACAAGCAATGATGGAACGGAATCTAGAGTTGCTTTGGCATCGAGAGGTACAGGATCGGAGGCCTTGTATGTTCTAAACGCGGATAACAACACGACCAGGTGATTTGGGGTTGGTGGGTAGCTGATGGTTGGGCAAATTGATCACATCACCCCACGCCCATACACAAAAACGGGGACCAACAAGATGTCAACCTCGGAACTACTTTGACAAGTGTTCCCTGTTCCAGAATTGGTAAGTAGCCATTCGTCGTTGTACTCCCAAAGGCTGCGTATGAGAGCCTGTCGAGCAGAAGAAAGAAGTAAAGCCTTGGTACCCGCTGGAACCGACAGACACATGTGAATTGGAGCTGAAGGGTGATAATCTCCTTGTACTATGAGAGACTTATAGAGTGGCAGTGACGGATCAGACGTGGGGAACATTCGAGCCATGGTGATAACAGTTCCTGTGCATGACAAGTTGAAGATTCAAACTGTTAGTCCACCGGACACGTGATCATCGTGACAAGTGAAACACCGTTCATATTCTCTGCAAGAACTTCCATTGGCCCATCAGGCAGTGATTGCACCACGTTGAAGTGATCTTGGATCCCTAGGCGCTAAAGGATCCCCGAATGTTCTTACATTCTGATATGCGTAGGTGGAGGATTTTTCCGCAAAACTCGCACGTCGTGTTCCTGAGCGTCAGTCCATACACGAGCACATACCATGCATGTTGCAAGGTGCACAGCAGTATAAAAAGTCACGGTCAACTTACGGTTATACAGGTTGCGCCTCCTCGACTTCCCTTCTTCAACTGACATACTCCCATCCTGAGCCATATCGTTATTAATGGCCAATATAGCAGCTCAGGCAGTCATAGGTGCAGCACAGACAGCTGCTCAATTTGCTCCAGTGCCATGGCTCGCACCTGCTACGGGTCTATTGGTCGCATTGATCAACATGTTTGCAACGGCGGAAGCAAATAAGTATGTAATATCGTCGATAGTCCACAGATCCGAGTACTGAACAACTCATCACAGAAATGGGATCATTGTACTCCAAGATCGCTGCCTGAGTCTTATGTCTGTCATCAACAACGAGGGGCAGAATTTGTCCCCGGATCAACAGGCTAGGCTGTGTTCGGGTGCCCAGGGGTTAGTGATCTGGCTTGATAGCTGATCAATCAACTGATCTGCCCATCAGCACCCTTCAAAATATTCTGAACAGAATGGAGCCGTGGTGCTCCATGTCCAGGGTCAAGCTGTTCGTTAAACAAGACGAGCTGGCTGGTACCATTCAGCAATGCCACGCAGATATTTCAGATTGCTTGGTCAAACTACAGGTACTGAAGCGTGGTCTAGCAAATTTGTCCTAACGCCTCTTCAGATCACTTCTCACATATCGATTCATGCATGGCAGACAAACTTCGAGTTGAGTCGTGCACGAGACAAAGAAGAGATCGTGCAGTATCTGGGCGATATCAGGAACCAGCAAGAGCTCATGCAAGTCGCACAGACAAAGCAGGCTGCAGATCTGCATCAGATCATGAGATTAATGCAAAAGGTCACTCCAACTCACCACTAGACTAGTTTTAATGAACTAATCGCTATGCAGAATCTTCCAGGTCATGTTCCAACCACAGATCGTGGTATGGAAAGCAACCTGTACTACGTCCAACATTCGTCCCAGTTGCTTTTGCCGAACATGAACCTCAAACGTGGTGAAGTGAAGCGCATCGGACAGTATGCTGTCAAGGGAACAGGATCAGCGGATATATGGGAAGGCTACTATTTGAACGAGGAAAAGGTGGCCATCAAGATCCTACGGGCTGTTCACTGCGAGCCTCAAACGCTGCGGGTACATTATCACTCTCCTCTGCTCGAAATTGCATCCTCACATCGTTTTCTAGAGGTTCAAGAGAGAAGTCGACATCTGGAAACGCGTGTGGGAAGCCGACCGCGGAGAGCATATCCTTCCTTTCTACGGCTTCTGTCAAAATGACGGGCCTTTCCCGTAAGCCCTTCGCCCTATATGGCTGTCCACCCCTCTCACCACATCATTCGATCAGGTATGTAGTAAGTCCATGGATGGTCAATGGCACAGTGGACGAGTATATAAAAAAGTACCCCACCGTAGATCATTATACTCTGGTATGTACAAGTCATTTGAGAGATGGTTGGTGTGATGTTGACTCGTTGCAGATCAAAGGTATTTGCGAGGGTGTGGATGTCCTGCATAGCATGACACCCCCGATCGTGCACGGTGACCTCAAAGCAGTGCGTAGCTTTTATCTACACTTTGAGGACCTGACGTGATCGTGCTCGTGCTCCTAGTCCAACATCGTTGTCGATGCCAACGGGAACCCCCTGCTGGCCGATTTCGGCTTCGCCAAGGTAAGTGTCACATTCAAATAGTTGATTAACCACATCACTGATATGTGAAATCAGGTCTTGGAAGATGTCACGGGCGTGAATTTCACGATGTCTGCTGGGTACTGAGGTCGACGATGCTGTTACTTGCAACGTACTGACCCAACATAATTCAGAGTTTCGAATTCCCAGAGATGGCTTGCGCCAGAGCTCTGCTGTGACGGCGGCATGCTTACAACCCAATCTGACATTTTCGCATATGGCATGACTATACTCGAGGTAAGTTAAAATTTCACTCGAGAAAGGTTTGCATATCTCATAGCATTTTTTAGATCATGACCCATGAAGTACCGTGGCACAACATCCGACACACAACACACGTCATCATCAAACTTTCCAGGGGGGAGATGCCCCCACGTCCAAAAGATCCTGCGGCCAGCGCAAGAGGTCTGGATGACCGTCTATGGGAGTTGGTCAAGGGCTGCTGGTCAGCCCCTCAGAAGAGACCTTCGACGAAAGATATTATTGCTTTCCTTGGATAGAAACACATCACTATGTCTTACTATTTGACTTCCATCGTCTCAAGTGGAGCTGCAAGTGCAGCGTCTCACCTTCTCAGCCGCAGCCTCCCATGTGATATCATCCGATGCATCCCTGCAGCCTCTGCAGATAAGCTTGAGCTTCCAAAACCATCATTAGGCCAGTATATTCACAAACGAAGCAAAGAGCCCACCTGTCAGTTCTGCAAGAACTGCTTGAATGCCTCCAGGCAAGCCAAGATCTCAGTTCTGTTCGGGAGAAAGTGCATTCCTTCGTGATAGGGTAGGGGAAGGTCCGGAATATATCGAAAAACATGTGTTGTCGTTGGGGGATATATTCCCCATGAAACGGCATCACACAGTTGGGCCGTGACTGTGATTTTGTAGAAGATTGGATAGGTCCCATGCATAGTGATGACCGGAAAAGTGATGGTAGGAAGACGAGGTCGACGGCTCATGGACCGGATCTCGTTGTCATTTGCAAATGCAGCAATAGCTGCTGCAATGACTTGAGGTTCTGGATCTGTCGACTTCTTGTCCTGCACCAGCATGATAGTCGTCCGATCTTCTCTAATAATGCAGACATTGATTCGTGCTGTACAAGTCTCTCCGCAAATGTCAAAAGGAAAACCATGGGAAACGAAAATGATCCTATCATCGCCATCATATTCAAGCTTCTCCAATAACTTGGGAACAAAATTGTCTATTGCTGCCTCGTGGCCGCCTGATTCATCCACAATTTCCAGGTAATGCAGTAATTTTGCAGTCTCGTCATCTGCTGCATTTTGTCGAAGCCAAGTGGACATGAAACCATTTAGTGGCGGGTTATCAGGTTGCCGAAGGAGTGCTGTATGGAAGAATTGTTCTTTTGACTGAGTTACTATATTGATATTGTATGCCATGAGGTCACGGTGAGCCCATTCACCTGAAGTTTTTGCAGATCGTATCAAGTGAGCCATCGAGAATTATATTGTGTAGTCTCATACTCAGAGTCTTAGGAGTCAGGAGTCATTGACACGGTCACGTGATAGTACATCTAAGTATGGGCAGATCGAAGCCGCTGGCTCAGTCTCGGCATCAATTTGCATTTCTTTCTTGCTTGTGAAACCGCAGTCGGTGTATTTAGCACGCGACTGCCCGAGCGCTGCACCGAGCGGTCCAGTCGTTGGCTTGTGACACTGGCATACCCTTGGACCAGCACATACTTATTGTTCATGCATATTGGCATATGATCAATTCCGTGCATCCTCCCGTGCATTCTCCCATCTATTTTATTCAGACAATCTGACGACTTCGCATGTAGTAGCATTCAGTCATGGCCACGCGCAACCTGTTGCCAAGGACTTCGATATTACAGACAGTGAGACTGTATACTACCTACACAATTTGTACACCCAATTTCGACCTCAATCTATATTTTCCGGTTCGTCGCCTCGGAACCAGAGGTGACTTGGATCGGTGACGTGCCGTCTTCGTACGGCCTCCCATTATCAATAATCAACAGCAATACATTGCTCGAGCAGTACAAAAATTTGTCCAAAAGTAACTGTACTGATCCCGACTACCTGATTTCGGACCCTAAGGTGCGCAGATGAGTCATATGGTTGAATCCCAGTTGTACAGCAACCCCATGGCCTACAGGTCACTAACTACATTTTACCTACTCGAGCCGCGGCTCAGGCCAGGGCCGGGCCAACGTCACTACCCGGTCACATCACCATTTAATTAACCTCCTCCACCAGCCATCATTATGGCCTGTCATCGACCCATCACCTTCGAGTCTTTAAGCTCAACAGGTTGTCGTCAATAGTATGTGTCACATCTATCTTCATTTAGCACGTACTGATGATTTACCGAAGCAATTCTGGCGACACTTTATTTCGTTATTAATCTCCTGTTTTGTTTCGCCAGAGACTCCTTGCCAGACCCACTCGATGATACCCTCCAAACCTTAGGTAAGGAGCCAGTTCAGCCAGAACAACCACAGGATCCGGGAGGGGCCAACCTCGTGATCAGTGAAATGCTACAAGTTGCCATCAACAGTATGTGCCATCTGCCTTCACTCAGCACGTGGTATCCATGATTCCCTATGACGGATTCTGCGTCCGACCCACTCAATAATACCTTCCCAGTCATGAGTGAGGAGCTAAGTCACTCAGAACACATCCAGGACCCAGAGAAATACACCTCAGTGGAGTGCCACAAGTCGACATTAATGGTATGTGATATCTATCTCCGCTTACCTCGTATTGACGATTTCTCAAGCCATTCACGCAACTTATTTCTTGGTCTCCTACGGATCCCCGCTGGCTTCCATATGTCGGTCAAGGCTGACGGTGCTGAATACCAGACAAGCAAGAAGTCCGTACACGTAGACCAGGCTGTCGTCGAATGACACGAGCGCATTCTTCTGTAAGTTGTCCTCAACTCCATCTGTCCTGCTGGTATTGAGAAAGACTCGAGACCGCGCGAGCCATTGTCTAAAGTTCGGGTCAGCGTGTATGCCTCATCTGAATTGGATTCAATGCTCTGTCGCGGAAACTTGTTCGCACATTCGAGATCTCCGTCGGAGAATTACTGGATCACAAACGAAAAATCACATGGTCAATATTGTCTATTGCAAACAACGCCTGACGGATACTTTAGAGCTATTGACACCCGCACGTTTACCTGTGCCGATCCCTACTTCGATCCTCTAGAAATATCTTGAACGCATTGAGGCATGCCGTGATGTGGTGTCTGTTCCGGCTGTCAGACATCCCCGCATATACAGTGGGTACGGAGAGTACTGGGACACGCCGGTGGACAGTCGTTTGTATTGCAGGGCAAGTTCCGTTGCGGACAGCTTTGGCTAGGTTCGATGTAACTGTAATTTTGTAAAATGTGGGACTGGTACCATGCATGGTGATGGCGGGAATCGTAATGGACCGATGGTAAGGTTTGCGCAAAGTTTTGAAAATTTTGATGTTTTCATTACACGCGGCAATGGCCTCTGCTACGACCTGAGGTAGGGGATTGTGAAGATTGCCGTGGATCTTATTCTTTTGAATCAGGAGTACTCTCCCATCATTAGCGAGAATGGAGACATTGATCTTGTCATACGATCGTGGCCGCACACACCAAGTTGCGGTGGAAGTTGGGTGAAGATTATGCGTTTTTTATATCATAACCTAGCTTCTCCAATATTTTTGCAGAAAAGCTATCAACAGCTGATTCATGGGCATTTGTCTGACGGTCTGCGAGGTCGAAATAATGGCACAGTTTTGCCGTTTCAGTGTCCTGTCACGCGGGGACCCTTGGAATGATGAAAGCTTAGGTAGTCTCAGTATCGTCTTCCCGAAAAATGTTTTTGCATGCTCGTCGACAACAGTAATGCGATAGGACTGGATATCCCGTAGATTCCGGTCACTGGGCGGTTTCGAAGGGCGGGGGAGGTTGGCCATCTAGTATTGCAAAAATCTAGACACATCTAAAGTAAATATGTTAGTCTCCCTAGTGAAATAAAAAGACGTACCCTTCAGGTTAGTCTTATGGAACAGAGCGAGGAAAAGAGAAGGAATGAAGAGAAGGAATATTTATTTGGGCTAGCTGATACAATTCGAACTCTGAATTCAGACGGAAAGAATCAACCTGCAACAACAACACCGGTGAGGATAACGAAGGTGTAGAATATCCCGGAGGTCAATCCTGGTACCTTGCATGTATTTCCCGCCGCCAACACTAGAACAACACCCGAAAAAATGTGCACATATACAAGTTGCTGCGTGTCCAGGGACCAGGACACTTTGTTATATCAATTTCCTTCTTGTCACAAGAGCAGCGAAAATTCTGCGACTGTCATTAGTTTCGCAAACAATCGGAAGATGTGGTGTAGCCGGTATGAATATATGATTGCCTTGATGGCGAATCAACTCGAACACACAACAGCCTGAAGCCAAAAGGTGCCGCGAGTGATTTACGTAAATATTCAGCCTTAGAGCTCTAGAGATGCACCCGTTCGCATCCTATGTCCTACGAAGTTATTATCGTGCAACGGGATGGAATGAAGACAACTTGTACGCCAACTTGACCCGTTCTTCTAACGGTACGCTCTTCAGAGACTGTGTTGCAGGCCTGGGCTGAAGTACATGTACCGGATGACTAGCTATACTGGACTTCAGCGTCCCTCGTGGGCTGCATCTGTCCATATCCAAAGCTCCTAATGGTCTTTTCAACACCTCGTATTCCATGAACGCTATGCCGTCGCTCAACGGCTCAGTAGGCTACATATTCACATCCTGCAACCTCGATGTGAAGAGCTCCGGTAGTGTCCGTTTCAAAGACATGGTCGAGCGTTTCAAGGTGTACGACCAACCTCGCAGGCCTGAAGGAAAGGAGGAAGAATGGTTCGCCGGAGAGCGCGCTGATACACGTGGTAGGTCTTCCGGGTGGGGTCGTTTTGAAGTGTTGACTTACGGGATTCAGACTACTTACTCTATGGCCGGTTGTACCTGCCTACTGGTAGACTCGATGCGCTCTATTCTACACGTTTATCGCCTACTCTACAGGCACTTGTTGCAGCTATATCAGATCCGCGGTCCAGTCTCTCTTCCGAAAAGCGGTCTCGAGGCGACAATGTCAGCAACGTCATGTTCAGCCTACAACATGACGTCGGAAAGTGGTGCTCCGAATATACGTACAGCGCAGAGGATGGGATGTGGGGTATGCGTGTCTTACATAACTTTGGCAGGCTCAGAAATCCAACTGAGCCTCCTGAGGATTTGAACACGTCCCCTGGAACAAGACCTAAACGTGTTGACGAAGAAGAGGCAACCGGTGGTGGTCTGAAGGGCAGAGTTTCTGCTGGTGCCGAATTCTACATCAGCGCAAAAGAGAGGAGTGCCGGAGGTAAGACGAATCGATCCAGTCACGCCCAAACACTGACAATTCAATTTCAGTATCCACGGGAATTCGTTTCACAACGCTCCCTGATGCAACCCCGCCATCTTTTCAACTCCCCCAACCACCATCATCACCACTTGTCCAGTCCTCTCGGTCGCCCCCATCTCAACCACCGACGACTATCACCGCTCTTTTTAACCCGATGATGGGACATATATCCGCAGCTTATGCAGCTCGTATATCACGCGACCTCTCAATGTGCTCTCGGTTCGATTTCAATGTCTATAGCTATGATAGCGAGTGGACGATGGGCGCTGAATGGTGGATGCGACGAGCCGCCTCGAAACATGAGGATGAGCTCGAACCGTCACTTATTCCTCCGGAGCAACCATCGGTTCCTGTTCCACGGGCCGAGTCTCTCGATATTCCTTCTGATATCCGTGGGGTGGTGAAGGCGAGGATCTCAACCAACAACGTGAGTTGCATATACCCGATGAGGTTGCTCACAGCTCAATGCAATTAGAATGTCTCATTGATGTGGGAGGGCCGCCTGAAGCAAATGTTGGTTAGCTTGGGTTTTGTGTCAGATCTTTCCAGTAGGTCAAAACCAATCAAGGCTATAGGACTAGAGTTGTCATATTTCAGCGCTGGTTAATCTAGAGTCCCCTGCATGCGCATATTTCAAACTGACAGGAACCGTTGAAGGCTGAGCACCAGTCAATAATTACGTGTAAGGTATTGTACATACACCCGAGATCAGTACAGGTATGAGAACGGAGCAGCGAACAGTGGAGCAGACAACGTAGAAGGGTATGTAATGATTATATGTGCAAACAGAGTTAGGTGCAATTTTCATTATCCAACAGAACCACGAAAGTCGACGTGCAACCAGGAAACCGGGGAGTGATGAGCATATATATATAGATCAAGGCAAGAGATGGGGCATTCGTAATATAATGGCTGGAAATAGTGGAGCATTCAATCTTTTGCGAGGGCGACACCTTGGGCACGGGGAATGCTTGGTATACCGCCAATCGTTCTTGCCAGCCGAGACAATGCATCTCCAGTGATGACCGGTCGAACACTATGTGGGGCACGTTGCCCCGCCCCTCCAGGAGGTGTCGAGTGGTTCCGCGCATGCGCGTGGACAAGCGGGCCTAACGGCGAAGATGTACCAGAACGAATAGCTCGCTGATTTATCGCCGCCGTACGTGGATGTGAAAAGGCAGGGCGGCCTTCAGTCTTTGATCGACCATGCGAGGGACTGTATGCGTGCGCAGGAGACGGAGCGCCCGGGCTCATCAACGATGGAGCGGAATGGGATTCCGGGAGGCCTTTAGGTGCATGGATAGATCCAGCGAGGCCGTGGTCTCTGGAAGAAGAGCTGGGAGTCTTCTCTAGTGCTTCAACCTCGGCGAGGGAGGGAGCTTGGATAGACTGTGAAAGGCCTTCCCCCTTGGTTGCAGGTGGCTCTTCACCACCTACGGTCAACCCTGATTTAGATGTCAAGTTGGAGTGTGCAGGGCTTGCACGCGGGCTGTCCCGTGCAGCGACCGGCTTGGGAGTCAGCGACGGGTGAAGCGAGGGCGTATCAGCATGCGTGATAGTTCCGGGCGCGACAACGGCTGCGGGAGAGTTATGCGCATCTGCGGTGGCCGTAATAAAGGTATCAGGTGTATTGGACAGGGGTGAGGAATCCGACGAGTTCTTGGTTATTTCGCCGTCAACACCATTGTCTAAAGGTTCCATGTGATGCTCCTCTTCCTTATCCTCAGCATCATCTTCTTCCGTCTGAGGTTCTGGCAGCGGCTTAAGTGCATCTGCCAATATAGGTGATATCTCATCCCTTCTTTCATCTGGGCTGGTACTGGTCCGAGTCGTCGTAACACCCCAATCATCAAGGTCAGGCAACGAGTCATCCTCTTCACCAGCCCAATCGATATGGCTTCCGGGGGTCGAAGGCCTATTTTCAGCCATTGCAACTGCCCTGACACGTTCGACCAATGCGTCGATATCGTGACGAATTTCAGCCTCGTGTGCGGCTGCCAGATGGGGAGGGATATCTTTACGTGGTGCGATAGAAGATGAAGTAGTAGATGCTACCCTTGGCTTCTGTGGACGTAGTGAAGTGGACGATGGTATACTTGGCTTAGTAGCACCGTTTAGGGGAGGCTTGCCATGCTGAGTGGTGTTGGTGCGTCGACGCCGGTTAGTATTATGACGACTTGATGCAGAAGGCACGTTTTGTACAGAATCTGGAGTCGGAGAAGCTGGAGCTACGGTTACAACTGGAACACCGCGAGAAGCACGGCGAATTGGCATTTTTGGCTTTGGGGCACGGTCAGCTGGACTAGCAGCAGGTTTTTCCGAAGTTGTACTAGTAGCTTCCGACTGGGATGGACCCTTACGAGCTGGTGAAGGCTCGGCCTTGGGCGTTGACACGTCTGGGAGAGAATCGTGGTTCTCCAAGTGTTCCGTGTGTGAAAGCTTGCTGCTGCCTCTGATTACTGGGCTGTTTGGAGGGCGACCGCCACCCCTTCCGCCACCCCTTCCACCGCCACGAGTACCTCTGCCCCGCCCTAAGCCGCGAAAAGTAGATCCTGCCTCCCCACCGCGCCAATCTCGTGGCCGAGATTGGGGTTGGGTAGAAGGGTTTTCACTGGTTGGGGGAGTTCGGCTGGTGGGGCTCGCCATGAACCGTCTTTGATAAACAACGATTTGGCGATGGGTTAACTAGCCTGTTATATGGTCTAAGCAGCATTCAGCAGCTGAATGAAAGCGACAAACGCTGACAATTGGATCTGGTTCGGGTTAATTTGGAGGAAGGGTATGCCTAGTCAGATTCAATACAGAGTAGATTTGCAATATATGGCCAGCCGACAAAAAGGGCTTGCGAGGGCGTTATGGAGCTCCTCTTACTTAGTACCAGTGTTGAACCAAACACTGCAAAGCAACAAACCTGCTCAGCGGCCTTGACGGTGACTATCATCTATAATAATCATGTCCAAGGCATCACAACCAGAACTCAAGAAGGTAGACCTCTATTCAAGTCCTGCCTTTGCATACTAAATGGTTTGATATAGTTTATGGACAAGAAATTGTTCGTCCATCTGCAGGGTGGTCGCAAAGTCAGCGGTACTCTGCGTGGCTACGACCTCTTTCTGAACCTCGTCATCGACGATGCTCTGGAAGAGTCAACTCCAGCTCAGAAACATCCCATTGGCACGGTGGTACGCCCCAAATGTTGCTTGCGGCCAAACATCTGATTCACTTCTTTGCAGGTCATTCGTGGTAACAGCGTTACATCGATGGAAATTCTCGAAGCTGTCCGTCAGTAGTAATAGCACCTTTTGGTTGTTGAACTTATAGATAACTGGATGGTTCGGCTTCTACCATCATTCATGGTGCCCGCGCTAACTCTTTGCTTCTAGCGAGTTGATCAATGTTCCATTGTATCTCCATCATTTGATGCGCCTCGATCTCATGTCTTGATCGTTGGGTCTGATGCAGTGTAACAGAAAAGTACACGCACATTACTGTTGTAATCGTATCGATTTTTCTGCCAGCTTTGCAATTCTAAATGAAGCGTTCTCCGATGATATCAGATACCAATTGAAGTCTTTTCAGAACACGCACCTCCAGTCACTTCCGAAGATCTGGGTTAGAGAACCATTCAAAAAAAAGTTCATTTGCACGATGTTACACGAATACCTGTGCGTCTTCAATATATTTTAGATCGGTGCGAGAACATGTCGCCCAGCAACACAGTGCGAACATAACTCTACCGCCCGTGGATAGGCGAGGATCGCTCTGGCATGTGCATGTACAGCGTGAATCTTAGAGCACAGGACGCGTACAGTTCTGACAGCGACATCAACGTCGCTATGTACCACTATATATTTTCGGAGAACTGATGTATGAGTTTTCCAACTTTGTTGTTCTGCTTGCATGTGAATCGAAGAGAAAGTTTGTTGCGAGCTTGTAATTCCTAGAAAGGAAGTTAACACATTTTTCATCGGAATCAGTGACTTCGTTTGCACACTGGCATCAAGAGGCTTCGGATAGTCCTGGCGCCAGACTAATTACTGTTCCATGCGGAGACAGATTTCCAAAGTCTGCTTTTCTACTACAACCCAAATTCATTCCCTACGTCGACTTGTTCATACATCTGCTCGCTGCTCCTCCGTTATAACCCTTCCGCTTCATATCGTGCACGATGTATACTCCGGCCCAAGCACAACCGCTGCTTCACAAAGGAGTTTCAAGGGCATGAGTTCCAGGGACATCATCCAGAAGGAAAAACTTTCCGCTCTTATGGAGGTCCTCTCGCGTGAGACACGGAGTTATGCCAGAGTATGGTCATGCTATCTCGATTTCATGAACTACGCGGAATGTGACGATCTTCCTCTGGAAGTTCATCAAGCAGTTCTTCGACGTTGTGTCCCAGGCGCGTATACCCTGAGAACATGGACAGCGCGTCGCATGCAAGCAGGCCAAACTCCTCGCATCCCTCACCATTTTGAGGCCCGTCTCAAGACCGTCATGCGTAATATCCGAGCAACAGGCGCAGATGCAACTCTTGACGACTACCATGTCGTTCTGCATCAGCTCGCCGCTGTGGGTCACTATACCGGTGCAATGCAAGTACTTGCCGAACTCACGCACGTCTGCAAACTGGAACCTGAATCGAAAACATTCGGCTTATGCTTCAAAGCAATCGCACACCGTTTGTCTCTGCCAATATATAAGGTGCAGCGCGCGGACATGCTTGCTGATGCGAGCAAGCTTTGCCGGAAGCTACTCAAAGAAATGTCGGCTCGCGATATGCCTTTAACATCTTTCAACCTTGACTTGGTGATGCGTATCTTGAAGGAGGTGTTAGATCAGGAGGGCTTCCATCAGCTCATGAAACTGGGCTATGGTATAGACCTGGATTATCCAGACCACCCTCCATTACAAGGCTCCAGCATGTTGTCACCTTTTTCTACCGCCGCTCTCAATACCACCCTTGACATGCTTGGTCGCCTCGGCAATGTAGCCAAACTCGTCCAAACTTTCGAGGTCCTTACACAACCCCTTCCCCCACAAGCCAGCCAGCACTATTCACAGGAGTTCGATGACGAAGATGACTTTGGAATCACAAACCCCGCGTCAACCGAGCCACACCAAACTCCCCACGCCCGGCCCAATACCACTTCATACAACATCTTGTTGAAACATATCTCGCGCGCGGGTCACGCTACCTTTGCACGACATTACCTCTACCAAGCTATGCGCCTGGATCGTTCGGTCGACCGTCTTTTACGGAGTCAGCTGTACCGTGACCCACATGGCACGCCTGCACCGCACTTCGGCCTTAACCGGGGCACCATAATACCTGTCTTTGGAGAGGCTAACAGAGACAAGAATATGGAGTTGATGCGATGGGTTGGATGGGTCACGAGACAGACCATACGGAGGAAGAAAAATGATATAGCATGGTACTCTGAACTACGCAACAGCCTCCCTCCTCCACCATCTCCTTCAGAACCTCCTTCCTCTCGTTCTCCTTCCTCCCCTCCACCGGACGTCTCGACAGCTCTAGACGTTGATCTCGATACCCCTTCCACGCTACCAGAAGCTCCCCCACAAGAGAAAATATTCAATATAAACCTCCACCTGAACATCCTCCAGAAAAATCTAGACGAACTCGTGACGTGGTATGAGAGCCACTATGAAGTCGCGCTCTCTCGGACGACGCAACGGGTGAAGGAGCGTCTTGGCAGACGGGTGTGGGCTGGGAAGAATATTTATTTGCTCAACAAGAACGCTCGGGTAATTGTGCCAAGGAGTGCATGGACGAGGATGGTGAACTTCAAGCAAGGAAAGACGAGCTTTTCAGGAGAACACAGTGGTCGAATCATGCGGAATGGATGGGTTGCAGGATATAAAGGGCTCAGAGCACCCAGGCTCCAGCCCCTGCAGTTCTGTAGGTGATTACCTGTATGACCTCTTAATGTGACTGATTGGGTTTCTTTAGTCGACCCGTCATCGATGAGCTGATTTGACCAAGTGGCCGTCCGGTGTCGTCGTCATCTGGTCTTCTATACCACGTTTTCCGATACATACATGTCAGGGTACTAAATTCACGCGGGTTCACTGCAACTTGGATGGCGTTGATACAGGTGGATTGATTGTGATTGCAGGTATCATACATGGGGCAGAGTCCAAGAAGACAACAACAATGTGATGCAAAACATGAGAACGGGATTTCGACTACAAAAGTTTTCCGTGATCTGCAGCTCGATCATTGAGGACTTTCTCCATCGCGTCCAGCCATAAGTGTATGTTGGTTTGGAACCGGGAGTTGTTGACATTTCCGATGGTCGACGATGCACTAACACCGATACCAATGTATCTCGCAAGCGCAAGAACAGGTAAACGCCGAAGGGCACGTCCTGAAAGCTGCTGTGCCTGTGGGAATTTCTGAGCCACAAACACCGAGGAGAACGGTTGGACCTACTCTGCATTTATCAGCAAGAGCCAGTAAATTGGACGCAAGGTCCCTCGGTGAATAAGGCAACATAGTATCACTCGCGCTGGAGCGATTCCCACCGTTCTCTTCAAAGTACAGCGCTAGCTCAAGCGCTGGTACTGTCTACGAGGTATCATCAACAAGAAGATCAATGACGAGATCAAGTTCATGGTCAGCTCACTGTCTCCTGCAGGATTCCTTTTTTTATAAATTCGCACAGAGAGCTACGAAGAATCTCATAGATGGCTTCGCGTGGGGGTAAGTCGATGTATTGGATGATATCTGCTCGATCAACAAAGGCCGAGTCTTCGAAAGGTAATCAGACATTTCGTATGCATGGCCCTCTCTCATCCTTACCTATGGCTTTTGCGAGGTTACTCGTGGACATCACCAGGACGTTCTTCTGGTACCTGAGCTTGTCCAGTTGTGTGAGGAGAGCATTGACCACCTATACACTTCATGAGGAAGACACATCATGAGACACTTGCAGACATACCCTCAGGCCATCCGATGGTTCTGTGCCTGCCATGGCGCCAGCCCTGGCTGCGGTAAGAGACTCCACTTCATCTAGAGCACTGTAAGCGGAGAACACGACGGTCTATACGTGTGCCAGATTTACCTATCAGCACAACAACGAAGCAGTCTTCGTCTTCCACCATTTCCATGATGTTGCTGAACAGACGCTGCACAAGTTTTCCGGACTCCGAGAACCAGCGAGAAAATAGGGAGTGAGAGTTGATCTCTAGGAGACGTGACTGAGAGTATCTATTTGTTGCGAGAAATATGAAGTGTGTAAAGTACACGGATAGCGCATATATTGAACTTACCGATGAGATAATCGTATGGATAATTTTTGAGCAAGTGCTCGACATAGCGATGTCTTGCCTGTCCCTGGAGGCCCATGTAGGAGGACTACACGGTTCCATGTCACCAGGTTAACTGGAATAGGGTCAGCATACATCACAGTCGCCTAACTGCCTCACCCACAGTCGACACCAGCGTCACTCAGAACAAAAGTTGCGTGAATGTAATCGAGTAGTTTCAACTTGATGTTATCCGGATATATTAGACCATCCCACAATCCCTCCCATGCCTTGCATGGAAGTTCGCATACGCTCGCAGCGAGCACGTTCTCCTCACCATCTCTACCTGGTGTTCCATTAGCATATTCTTCGACCGCATCGGTTTCATGTGGTTGGTAAGCATGAATTTCCAGTGACACGTCTTTGAGGCGTAATGTGATCGATGGACATGCTGATTCTGATACTGCGATTCGGTCCACCGATGAAGCAAGAGTCGGGTCTGCTTCCCATCCCTTGAGGACGGACGGGAGCTGGATGGGATCGTAGTTGTTGGTGATGAAATCTCGGACGAGACCTTGGATGACGTCCACGCGTCGTCTAGATTTTGTCGAGAGTCGGACTTCGACTATTCGTCGCGATCAGATGTGTAATGTGATTTTACTTGTAGCTGAGACTTACCGTGCACGGTCCATATTACATCCGGGTTTCTCTCATCCATGCCTGAGTGCGATATTGGCATCGCGTTCCAACTACTGTCAGTCTCTGTTTTTTGGGCTGGTGACATTCTAAGGATGGCGGTGGAGCGGAAGGACGCGGTGATAGATTCGGAGCAAACAACGCGTCAACAGCGATTGCGTATTCACGTGACCTACTTATCACTAATCATTGCTGTCGACATCAACTCCATCATGACAGAATCGGTTGGCGTATCCTGTCCACTGCCCAGTGAACAAGACAATGTAGAGCAGGCCAAAGGAAATCCTGCTCTCGACTCGTCGACTTTCATTCCACCGGTTCCATTGGCGTCGCCCAGCATTATCATAGAATTCTGCGACCGAGTACGCAGTAGTTGTTACTGATCGGCTTATTGTGATTGATGTGCTATCTGCTATCCAGTGTCGATGGTAAGGGGATGATTACTGCTAACTTTCAACTTCATTCATTGCTTATAGGCTCCATCGAGCGACCTGGGTTTCCACAGAGTTGTTCCTTACATTCCCGCCTCCAGCCTTGAAGGCAATATCCATAATTCCTTTAAACTCTGAGGAAACTGGAGGTCGTTTCAGGGTCTGGCTCAACCTTGAAGGCAGTCCCCCCCAATTGATGTGGGACAGGAAGATCGAGGGTGGTTTCCCCGAACTGAAAGGTTTGGTTAGTTCTACTTGTTTCAGTCCATTGGATGAGACTGATTTCCTATCAGAAGCAGCGTATCCGCGACCACGTACAACCTGGGAAATCTTTAGGTCATTCTGATAAAAAGAGCGAATGACGTGTCTGGTCAAGCCCTGGTTGTGAATAAAGAAACGTTGCATACTTACCACGTTACGATAGAGTGCATAAACTCTAATGTAAATTATAGTGAGAATCGGTTTCGTTGAATAAGTCCGTCGCGAGAAGTGCTTCACTTTGTTCTCCGCCACATCCGCGGACGCGGCAGTAAACCTTGGGGACTGAGCTCAATTAAATTCACGCCTACGAAACCGGTTTCTCTTCCTCTTAAACAACCATGAGCACCGAGAGGCTCGAAAAGCTCATTAATCAATGCAAAAGCAACGGTTGGTAGTATGCCTTGGGAATCCCGGCCATCAGAACTCACAGTGTCCACAGACGTTGACCAAAAGGTTGATGCCGTTACAAAACTGCAGGCAGAGTTCGAGTCGGGCATAGAAGTACGTGTTGGTTACCTGGTCAATGAGTTGAGCCTCATACACTGGTTGGTACTTAGATCACCGAACCAGAACCAGTCATCTCTGCTCTCAAAGCATGTCTTCGTATCTCAAATCAACATCTAACAACCGCCACGCTCTCTGCTCTTCCTCCTCTACTCCCCTTGATCGTTTCGCGCAACAATGTTGTCCCAAACGCAAACGCTCGCCCATTATCAGCATCGTCTTCCACGTCGTCCACTCCCGGAGCGTCGCATGACCTGATGGTTCTCCGTCAGATTATGAACGCGTTCCTTCCAGCTCCTGGAGTTATTGAACGTCTCGGTGATACCCGCGAAAAGGCTCGTGATAAGGCGCGTGAAACACTGGTTATTCTTGGTGGACTGGCGTTCAGGGCTCCATCTGGTTCAAAGATGAAGGATAGCAAAGGGGGCCCCGAAACGCCACTTGCGATATTCGAACGTTTCTTCAGAGATAGTGGCTTTGGAAGCAAGGTTGCCAGAGTCCGAGAACAAGTAAGTAAGATCTTCTGAGTCGGTATGGCGGCGTTTTCACACTCTACCATAGTCATTACTCGTCCTCGTGCACATCCGCCGAACTCACCATCTTTTTCCTGTTCGACCGTACGTTTCATTACTAGTGGACACTTTGGAAGACACGGATGGCAATGTTCGCGCATGCGCAACGCCTTCCGTCATTGAGCTCTTCACTGGGCCAGGCGTGACGGACGCTGCTCGCTCAGACCTCAAGAAAGAGCTGACGAAGAAGGGGGTACGCAAAGCGATGGTTGATAATATTCAGTCACAGCTCATGCATTCCAGTCGTGCTGCTGGAGCAAGCACACCCCAAAGCGAGGGCTCCGCGGGCAGTGCAGAACCCCACGCAAAAAAGGAGTACATTCCTCCAAGCATGATGCTGCAACAGAATCGTCGGCCAACGGTTGGCGCGGCATCCGGAGCTACGCCTGGTATGACGAGGGCAATAAGTCAAGGGAATGCGAGAGAGATTCCGAGGCCACCAAGTCGGGCCGCAGTTGTCTCTCCGCCTTTGTCTTCACAACCTTCAAGCGAAGCAGCTAGTACGGTTGAACCCGCTTTCGTATGTTCTGCTTTATTATTATATCTAGCCTCGCAGAAATTTATCTGAGTAACGATTATAGATTGCATCTAGCCGAGATCTGGAAAACGAATTTCTAGCATTTGCAAAATCGTTCGAGGTACTGTCAACACCCTTGAAAATTTGGCCAGCCTTCCTAACTTGCGACATAGGGAAAGGAAACAGAACACAACTGGGCTGCCCGCGAACGTGCCATTCAGCGTGTCCGTGGTATGCTCTCTGGAAACATCCATACAAGATACCCCGATGTATTCCTCCAATGCCTAAAGGACGGATTTATGCAGTCCTCCATAAAAACAGTAAGCATCCTAAACTTGCCAAAAACGTCTTACACACACGTAGCTCTCCTTTGTTTCAGCTCGTCAGTTTGCGGACAACGGTTTCTGCGAACACCTGCTCCCTTTATACCGAGCTTGCCATTGCGTTGGGCCTAGGGATTGACCCGTTTTGTGAAATGTTGTATACGAATTTGCTCCGAATGGCAGGATTTACCAAGAAAATTGCTGCTCAACAGTCCCAGCGATCGCTCTCGGTCATAATGGAGCATGCTTCAGCACATCCTCGGGTTCTTCTTTCCCTCCTTTGGAACACTCTCCAAGAAAAGACGGTGCAATCTCGAACATTCGTAGTGTCCCACATCACCCACTATATCCAGTTACATGGGACACGGGCGAGATCGCATATAGAGGCGAATGGTGGTGTGGAAATCCTTGAGAAGTCCTTGAAGAAAGCGTTGGCTGATCCCAATCCTGCTGTCAGGGAACTAGCCCGTGGGGCATTTTGGGAATTCAACGGTGTCTGGCATGACAGGGCAACTGTAATTCTCGACTCTCTTGATCCCACAGCACGCAAACAGCTGGAGAAGGCATGCCCAGACCCTGAAGTTATTGCCAATCTTCCTGCAACTACACCAAGCACACCAAATGTCAAGAAGAGCAGTGTTGCAGCCGCGATTGCCGCCAGTCGTGCCAAGGCCAAAGCGATTGCAACTGCGCCCCCTACTCTGAGACATCAAGCGACGTCCTCATCACATGCGACACGCGCAACGTCACCTCCAGCACGGAGAGTTGTCTCGCCAATAAGCCCCACGGTTAAACCTTCAAATGGGCGCAGCTCGCCATCACCAGCTTCGAGGTCCTCGCTGTCCCCTCGTTCGTCCCTTTCCCCCCTTACGCCATCAAAATCACGCGTCCTGGGTGGTACTATGCCTCGTTCCGTAAGCTCTAGCGCGGTCGTGACGTCGCATTCACGTTCCTCCACTGATTCATCAGTGTCATCCAGTCCCGAAGCAAACCGACGTCGAGGATCTTCTCCTCTTGTCTCACCCATCCCCCCTAGCCACTTGTCTGCCATCCGCAAAACTGTGCAGCCGAATGTTTCGGATTCCTATCACGACTCACCAACCCCTCGGTATCATGTACCCCCAGTTCCAATTCCAGTCCCAGCTCGCCAGTCGACTATAATGCCTGATATTGACGATGAACAAACGCTCTTACTAGCAACCGCTATACCCATACCCGATGACAGTGATTCTGAGATGGACGACGAATCTGTCAATCTCATGTCTTTCTCCACTCCTTACAAGGTGTATCCTCCGGCACCCAGTCAACAACGCTCATTCTCTCCCCGCTCGGATCGTTCAACGCCTTACACTAGTTCTGACGCATTGTCCAACGGAAAACCTTTAGAGATAGCACCTATCGAAGACGCTCTTATAGCTCGAGCAGAGCAAGCACAGAGTGCTGCGGAGCGATTGCTGGAGCTGAACGACCCGGACGGTGAGGATAACCAGCACTCCACAATTCCTGCGTCGCTGCTCCTTGGACGTAGCGGATCTGCGACACCAAAGCCCAAAGCCCAAAAAGCGCCAGCGATAACACGAAGCCTGGCACCTCCTCCTGTGACTCCTGACAACCGAACCGCAGCCATTTTCCGCCAGGCAGCGTTATTCAAGAATAGTCCTGCAAATCTAAAAGCTGTAGACAACCTCGTGAAGCCAGTTCAAGACCAGGTGCATGAGACTGGTTGGTGGTTGAAACGCACGTCTAGTGAGCTGTCATTAGTTGCAAATCCTTGCTATTTTCTAACTTTGGTTTTATGCATACAGCCCTCGGACATGCCACACCCCTCAAAGCAACTGCAGCTGAAGATCGAGTACAAGAACTCAACGACTATATTACCGCACTAGAGAGCGATCAAACTGACATCCGGGTTCTCCAAAAGTTGGCGTTGTTGTGCAGCAGCAATCCCATACCTTCCGCAACGACGTCTCCCCTGAGTCCTGGACTGGGACTTCCTTCCACTGTTTCACCTTTCCTTGGCATCAGCCGCTCTCTTCCTCCACTGATCCCTGATATATGGACGAAGGAAAAAAGCTTTGAACGGCTATTCAATGCTCTAATTAAGTTTCTTGATCCTTCAAGGGTGCGCTAGTTTGCTTTTTATTGATGTCATTCATTACTCATTTGACCTATTTGAATAGGATGCAGAGCAACTTGAATACGGCCTCATAGTTCTCTGGGAATTGCTGAGCTGCCAAGCACCATTCGTGGAAGGTCGGGAAGCTGACATATTCGCGACTTTGTTTACTGTGCGGTACTGTAATGCTGTTGATGTAAATCCCAACCCATGCTGGTGTCCTCTATGCTCACGACAATTACAGGTTCTTGAAGCAACCAAAACAATCCGCGATGCCCTTGCAACACGCATCGAACCTGTCTACGGGCTAACTACGATGCACAGCAGCCTGCGTACATTCCTAGCCGAGCCTTCGTCAGATACAAGTGCCAAAGACGCATCACACGCATTTGGACTAATCGCCATGGGCAAATTCGTCATGCGCTTGCCCGCTGAAGTACTCGAGGAGGAACTTCCACGCTTAAAATCTACCTTAATGACAGCGCTAAACGACACCACTCTCGTCATTCGCGAAGCCGCGTATGCTACTATCATCGCTGCGCAGCTCGTGCTCCGGGACGAGACTCATCTCTTCGCGTTGCTCGACGGGCTCGATGATAACAAGAAGAACCTGCTCACGTACTACTTTGATAAGCACGACGCAAGGGTTCTTGGCGTAGATGGCAACGGTGTTGGAATGATGAAGCTGGAGGGTCAGATGGGGAGGTTGGACAAGCTGATGAATACCCCGCAGAGAGAGAAAGGCCGTGCATCAGAGTGAATGCTCACTGCTCACGGTATTCCATGATATGCTTATGTTCAGTGATTGATATGGATATGTTCCGGAATTACTACACTCGTTGGTATGTCTTCCCGTTGCTATTTTTCTGTTTGATTTGTATTACTGGCGCGTATATATATCACGTTCATTTTTTCTCTCTATTTCGCACTTGCAACTGCCGATACCGGTCCTGTTTTATATATTACACCTCACACTACGTAATGGATCCGATCCTTCTGATTGAGTGGAGGTGGTTAGCATCATAAATGCCATTCACAACAGGATTCGGCAAGTCTAACGGCGAAGAGCCACTCTCCATAAGAAGAAACCTATGCCTGACAACATTCCACCGACATGACCTGCTGTGTCCGTTGTCGTTCTCTGCGATATCAATCAATTCAATTGACAAGATAACATAACGAAATCAACTCACAGCATCTGTAACACTTCTATACACATCAAAGGCGAGGATCCCAGGAAGGAACGCCCACGCAGGACAAGGGATGACAAAGAATATTAAAAATGTCGTCCTTGGAAATGCACAGGCGTAAAACGCAATGGTTGCTAATATTGCGCCTACACAACGTTTCAGTGGAATGTTAATGAATGGGTGAGGAGTTGGACAGACCGCTTGCGCCGTGTGAAGAGATGGATTCATGCTTGTAGAAACGGTTCCATACGAGACTCGTCATGCTGGATGCGATGCCGCCTGGTGTTTTTCGTTAGTAGCGTTGCGTGATTGAGAAGTACAGAAATACCGTACCGAGAAAGTAGAGCCCCAAGAAACGCGAGTTCCCGAGGACTTGCATGACGCCAGGGGCCATGAAGTAGAATGAAAGGCCATTGAACAGTGCGTGCTCTATGTCTTGATGGGAGAAGCATGAGGTGATGAGCGTCCACCTGGCCGATGAATCAGGTAACAATTAAATCACCCAATAAGAGTCAGACGCACACGCGACCGGAGGTTATGTTCTCCCAATTCACTAAAAAGTTGTTCCGGAAGAAGATCCAGAGTGTGGGGTCGCGAGTGGTTTGCTGTGGATGGCTGTCAGCTGTACCCTACACCTTGGTCTTAATGAGAGCGTAGCGCCCAGCACGAACGTATGTGGACTTGGCGCCTTGCCAGAGAAGAAAGACGCCGGCATTTATTGCAATGATAGCCACGAAAATGACGTTTCCGTTTATCGAATCTAGCCAGTTTGGCCTGCGGGGTGGACGACGGGAGGAACTATACCGGAAACGAAGCAGGTCTCTATGCGTTGCATTACGCAGTTGCGTACGAGCAAATTGAAGGAAGGCTGGCTGTGAACTGATACTAGCCGTGACTGGGGTCGCGATTCGCGCTGGCAGTGACGAGAACGGTCTTAGTTGTGGAGAAGAATTCAGTTGGGAAAGGGTATTGCAATGAGCCAGGCGGCTGTTGCATTTTGATTGTATGATAGAGCGGTGAAAGACATGCAAGCACCTTTTCGACATGAGCAAGTTCGGGAGAGTGTGCATGTTGGCTGCAACGTTCAACCTAATACAATTTTATTGATCGTAAACAACATTGTCAGGGCTAGCGCTGGCTCATCATAGGCCACGACAACAAAATGTCTCATCATCTTTTCCTGCTCTCACCGTCTGATACGCCAATATACAGTTTGACGCACTACTCTACTAAGCTACCACAGCCAACGTCCTCGTCACTTTCATCAAACCTGCCTACATGGTCCACTTCTGCGTTTGCAGGCACGCTGACGGCGTTATCAGGAGCGTCTAGCGCTACGCAGTCTCATCACGTCCAAGGGGGCAGTGTGAGGATGGGCGGAGGGCAAGATCGACATGTGATCCAAATGATTGCCAACGCAAGTCTGGACATTATTGAAGATGTCATGCGAAAGGAAAGCGCCATGTAAGTTAATACATACATTCCTTATCATTATATGCTTCATTGATCATGGCAGGTATCTGAAATCTGTAGATAAATTCAATGAATGGACGGTGTCTGCGTTCATCACCCCAGGCAGTACGTTGAAGTCTTCTCTCGTTTATTTCTCTCAACCTCGCGTTAGACATGAAATTCATACTGCTGCATGAAACCAAGAATGATGATGGAATTCGGTCCTTCTTCCACGATGTCTGGGAATTATACCTCAAGGTTAGTCGCCCGCGGATGATTCTGGACTTTGTCTGACCCGATCGGCAGACAATGTTAAACCCATTCCACACGGCACATTCACCGATACGCAGTACTGTGTTTGATACACGGGTTCGGGCGAGTGCGAAAAAATATCTTTGACATCGGTACCTGGCCACAGGCTGTCCAAATGTGGGGAACAAGACAATAACTTTCATTACACGGTATACACGTGTACGGTTATTATCATAGGGACCACTGGCAGTTAGACTCTGCATTACCGAGAGCAATACTAGTTTTAAAACAAGGAGGCTGTGAGCTTGAGTGCTGTGTGATGAGCTCGACGTTGACGACGACTACAGGGGGTGTTAGGGGGAATGACTGATGTAGCACTGCCACTTGTTATATCGCTTTGACTACTTTAGTACTCTCGATTCGTCCGCTTTGCTTTGGTTTCCCTTTCTCTTTCATCATCAACAGCATAATAAGCTTCTCCTTGCCATTCATAAAAATCCTATAAAATCCTATAAAACAGCTTTCTTTATTTCTTTCAATTCAGGCGTCCACAGGACTCCACATATTATAAATTCATCCAGCTCCAACAGCCAGCACACAGAGCTTTCCTGCGTGAATCTCATTTTAAAGAGTCTTTTATACCTCGTACGTTCACCGGTTTCATATTGCTCTCCTCTCTAACTTTGTTCTAGTTGTAACATTTCATCGCCTATCAACAACATAATCTGTCTTGTCCAATAATTCTTTCAGTGTCGTTTTAGTACAAAGGCCGTTGCCCAACTCGCGCTCTCTACGCAATCTTCCTATTTTTTGTCTCAACTATGGCCACCATGCAGTCCAACAACCGTGCCTCCCTTCTCAATGGCCTTCGTACTGGAGGAGTGCGCTCTACGTCCATGTCTGGACCTCATACTGCCGCTCTAGGCGGTTCATTCAACGTCCCACGCTTTGCGTCCAACCAACACTCTGTTTTCGTAGAGGAGGATGATGGTATGGATGAAGTTGCCGAGCTTTTCTCGCAGAACATGTACATCAATAATCAGGCAACTCGTCCCTTGACTGCCGCAGTAGACGGTCCAAACAACCGCTTCGTACAGCAGCAAATGGCTGCTCAGAGTGCCCTCAATCCAAACAGTCTTCCATTTTACCCCTCTTATTCTCAGAGTGTACAGCCACAAAATCCTAGCGAGGTTCAGTTGCATGCGTATCAGCAGATGCAGATGATGCAATTGGAAATTGCGCGGTTACAGGTTTGTTGATTTATTTGATCTTTCACACGCATGCTAACGACGATCATGCATTGTTCTAGTCTGAGCAGGCCCAACGTAATGCTCGTGCTCAAGCTATCCTAATTCAGCACGCTTTGCGCCAGCAGATGCAGAACAGGAGTGCAAGTGCCACGATTCCTCCCGCCACTGCAAGTCCTCTTGAAACAAGCTTTGATATCCGTCCTGCTGGTGGCTCTCCGCCTGCACGGCGTCCTAGTCAGGCTGAACTTCTGAAGGCTCAGCTCGGAGTTCAAACTCCCCCACTTGAGGACCAGGTGCCAATGACGGCCGCACAGGGGGGACGAGCCGGCGCGCGTATCACCTCTAGTGTCGCTTTCCCGAGTAGTCCCGAGACTCCGATCAGGGGATCATCTCCTCCCGGGCAAACCACTGTGATTAGTGGTGGTACGTCACTCGGAAATTCCTTGCCCAGTGGCAATGGATACACAATCAGAGACAATATACCTTCCAAGTCAGATGTCGCTGTGTCTTGGCGCCGCGGAAGCACCACTAATTCAGTTTTGAATGGCCTCCGCACGATCTCTGCTGTTTCGCCGAGCGTTAAAATCACACCACCTCCTGGTGAACGTGTTTCGCCTCCTCCTGGAAGTGGTGCTACGTCTGCCAAGGCGCGTCCACGCCCTTTGAGCTTTACAGCACCTCTTTCGCGCACGCTCCCCGTTGTTGCCTTGGACTCTGGCAGCGAGCACGAGGATGCCTACTCAACTTCAAGTTCTGCCTCGCTCTCCAACCCCACCACCCCTCACTCCTCATCTTCTTTAGACACTTCGCCACTGTCGCCCCGCGAGGAAGCAACCAAGAAATTGTACGAGGGGCTGGGAATGGGACGTCCTATCTTATCTGCTTCGCCCGTTCCCGTCGCACATAAATTTATCGGCCCTTTGAGACAGCCTCGTGGTCCGCCTTCTGGTGCTGACGAATTAGGACCCAAGAACTTCGCCACGCGCGTGCGTCGTAAGGCTATCGGCGGCCTGGGCATTCTCATGGGTGCTCGCGAGCGCAGGGAGGCAATCGAGGCATACTAAACACGCTCGCTCGTTTCGGCCTATTTCAAAGTTCAACCAACTCAATATTTCGTCATGACTCGTCTCTTTGACTTGAACATTACACTCTTTACGACAAAAACATTATCATCGTCATCAACAACAACAATTGCCTTGTGTGCTAAATCCAACCTGGAGCTTTACGTTGGGACGGACACATTAGTGCTAGCGCTTTGTTCTACCCAGGCCTTCCCTTCATTCATTTCACCTTTCACTCTTACGTTTTACGTTCGACCTTATCTATTACTCCCTGGCGAGTTTTTTAGCTACTTTGTGTGTGGGCTTTTGATGCCTAGTAGTACTCGGAGCCCCTTTTCATCTCACCTTCCACCTTTTGGGTTCGTGTTAGGGAGGACTATTAGTATGGCCTATGGCGCTGGTGGGAGTTGAACTTCCGCGGATGCACGTCAAGCCTGCTAGCTTACTTACTCTGGCTTGCTGTTGTTTCATACTTGTACGGTTGTTCATTTAAGCCGTTGTTCGAATGTGTATCTGCTCTGCTGTAAAATGTGTTGGGTGGAAGTTGGAGGATTAGTTGATTGTGCACGATGTCAGTCTGAGTGAGGCTCGAGGAATATTAACTTTTGCTCCGTCAGAAATTCCCTAGCTGAAGCGACGTTGAGTTTAAGCATGCGATAAAAGGTCATTGTGTATTTGCATATTTCGCAGTGCAAGCGTCCTGAATAGCGCCAGGGAACCTTGTTGTGGAGCGTACACCATATAGTGAACGAAAAAGGGTGGCAACCTGGCCCCACATTCCTGCGGCTGCGGACATGCGGTTTCTGCCACAACAGTCTACCATATATTTTGGGACAAACACGAGGACCGCGGTGTAGGCTAACTTGAAGCAACTGCATTTCCGCAGCCACAATGTGCCATACCAGCAGCCAACTCCCCAATATGACAGGCCTATTTACACCTCTGCCCCACAATAGGCTTACCATGTTCCTAGGAAACCGTATCAACAGAAGCCAGCACCGGAACACGAAGCAATGCATACCTGCCACTCTTCTCTACTAATCCACAGCTGATGGAAAGTGCCAAGACTCGCTAGAATACTTCCTCCTAGCCAACCACCATACCTCCGCTCGATGGGGTTACCAGGAGCATGGATCTTGACCTGCAGACGCATTTCTAGATCGATGGTGTAAGTTCTAAAGCATTTCACTCACGTGGGGGAAATTCCTTGACAGCTCTGCCTCCAAGCGATCAGCAAAACCAGGGAACAGGCTGCCTCCGCCAGTGAGAACCACATTTCCCATGAGAACTTGCCGCAGATCCGGATCACAGGCGCGAAGAGACTCTGAAAGTAAGGTAGGGATGTTCTTTGGAAGATTTGGATTTTGCGCCTGCAAAGAATGAGGGTCTTTCAGATCGATTCAGTATGGAGACAACGTACCACTAGCTGCGGTGAGTGGAAGAAGAACTGTTCGCCAACTTGGTATCGCTCCGGCCCGAAGTACGCGTTGTAGCCTGTCGGGAACTCATATTGGCGTGGTGGACGAGACGCCGCAGCCCTGTGATGCAAGATGAGAAAGATCGCAAACGTGCGCGAAAGCAACCTACTGGTCGTTCCATCCCTGATCAAGAACACCAGCAACGCTCTGTATCCACTCATCGACTTCACGACTCTCGCACCAAACCCTCCAGCTTTCCGTTGTTCCAGGAATACGGTCTTCACGGAGGGAGAACTTTGGTAGTGCACCGGGTTCGACGGGCTGTGTTGTGTTGCATTGATAAAATGAGTAATTCGGGCATGATAAACAACGCACCAATTTGTTAGCGATGAGTTGATGGGGGAGAAGTTCGATTCCACGACGCGTCTGTGTGGGATTACTGAGGATGTGTCGGGCATGGGCTTGGACGAGTTTAGGTAGTGCAGACGACACCAAGCCTACGGGGTGTGAGAATGAGAAAAGTCAAACACAATGGACGTACCCTTTCGTAGTACGAAGCCATCGACTACTGGGGTGATGCTGGCCATTGCATGCCCAACGTCGATTACTAGTGCTGAGCCCTTCCCCGCTGCAAAACTGCTCCAAGATTGAAGACATCAGCGCCACATAGCAAGCGAATCAAATCTTACGCATTCAGAACGCCAGTATTGGCAATGTAGAAGGCAGGAACATGGAACTCCTCGAACATAATCTCTGCCATTCTTTCTCTATTTGCGGGTGTGTTCCAAGCCGGCTCGGTCACGAGGATGGGATGTTCTGAAGGATTGACTCGCATAACGTCGACCAGTGCATGCGAGATTAAAGCAGGGACCGGATTGAAGTCAAAAACTGCATAGTTTAGATATCAATACTATCTATGAACAGAATGTATAATTACTTACTCAATGCATCCCGTACAGGGTTCCCAATTTCCATACCCTCTCTCCAGATCGAAGGGCCATTCTGCCCGAGGTAAAGTTTCGCATCACTCGGGGTTTGTTTGGTGGTTGAGTCAAAGTTTTCTGGTGCATTTCCGCCCATCTGCACATCGCCATCCCCTGTAGTCGCCTTATAGCCATAAAACGACGGGACAATGGCCTTGGGGATATCATCCCCGGCGTACCCTGCGCGTACGGACGAGGAACCTATATCAAGAACCAAAGCAGATACTTCATCTGTGTAAAACGTGTCAAAGTCATTATCTGTATATCCAGCGACGATTACTGACCTCCTCCGTAGTTGACCATCGCGGTTTATGCTAGACAGTAGTATGCCCGATCCAGATCTAACAAACATCTAGTGGTCACGTGACTCTGTACGAAAAATGAGATGGTGAACTAGTATGATCCTTCACCTGAGAAACTTCCCTAGTATCGTCCCTTCCCGATACTCTTTCCTAAAAGATGGCAATCACTGGCCTTGGGAAAGTGCGGAACAAGCGTAAGCAGGAGGAGGTTGAAGAGGTCGAGAAAGGTCCTTTTGCTGGTACAGTGGATTTGGAGATGCAGAGCGAAGACGAAGCGGAGGATGAGGACCGAGAAGGGGACGATGCGTCGGACGATGGAGACGTAGATGAATTCCCAGAAATTGATGTTGCCAGTGATAGCGACGAAAGCGACGAAGAGGAGGAAGAGGAGGACACGGATGACCTTGACGAAGAAGACACCCTTGATGAAAACTCTGACGCCGACTCAGACTTGCATATATTCCCAAAATCTAAAAAGGTGGTTTCCGACATCACCGGACAAACAAAAGTTGTATACCCAGAGATCGAACCTGACTATGATTCGGACTCCTCGACAGAAGATGTGAGTAGGTTCTAACTTTTTCTTATACATCCTTGTGATGTAACAACTCCTCAGGATCCTAACCGTGTTGGAAATATACCAATGCACTGGTACGATGACCTACCTCACTTGGGCTACAATATAAATGGCAAAAGAGTATTGCGTCCAGCTAAAGGCGATGAACTCGATAGATTTCTTCAAACGGTAGAAGATCCCAATTCATGGTACGCAATGCACTCCTTCCAGTCATTTCATACACTCATATATTTCAGGACAACTGCTTTTGACCAAAATGCCCAAATGGACAAACCATTGTCCGCTGAGGAATTAGACATTATCCGCAGATTGCAGGCTGGGGAAAATCCTGATGCCGAATACGACCCATATGAACCTACCATCGAGTGGTTCACTGGTAAAGGCAAAGAAGAAGTCATGCCTCTCTCATCGGCCCCAGAACCGAAGCGCAGATGGCTACCAAGTAAATGGGAGAAGCAAAAGGTCTGCTTTTCCCTAGGTTCCATGTCACACTTCTTTATTTTATTCTTTCCAGATCATGAAGATTGTTCGTGCCATCCGCCAGGGTCGAATCGTGGGATCTAAGCCTACTGCAGCGGATAAAAAGCAGCAATTCTATGCTATATGGAACGAACCACCGTCTAATCAACCGCCCCCGTTACCAGCACCCAAACCAAAGCTTCCTACGCATTCCGAATCCTACAATCCTCCCGAAGAATACTTACCAACTGAGGAGGAGCGGAAACAGTGGGAGAATACTGACCTCGAAGACCGTGAACGAGACTACCTCCCACACAAGTATCCTGCGCTTCGTCTAGTTCCCGCATACGACCAGTTCATCAAGCAACGTTTCAACCGCCAGCTTGATCTGTATCTTGCACCACGGATACAGAGGGTGAAGCTTAATGTTGACCCCAACAGCCTACTGCCAAAACTACCAAGCCCGAATAGCTTACGGCCGTTCCCCAACTACAAGTCACTGCAATTCATGCATACTAAAGCACGAGTCAGGTGTCTGAGCATAAGTCCTGATGGCGCGTGGGTGGCTAGTGGCGACGAGAGCGGAGTGATCAGCCTTTGGGAGGTTAACGTGGGGCGAGAGGTTAAGCGTTGGAGCCTGGGCAGCAAAGTTGGCGCCATTGAATGGTGCCCAAGACTTGACGCTTGTTTCTTTGTCGCCGGAACGTAAGGATTCATTGTTCGTTACGATCACTACATCACTGACAAGTGCCTCAGGGAGGAACAACTACATTTCTTCATACCCCCAAATATTTCTCCTGCCTTGTTGACCATGACGCAGTCAGCCTTGGCACCCGCCACTCTTCCGCCTACCACTCAGTCGTCAATTAAATGGATATCGGCATCGGGAGCTGCTGAAGACGGTCCCATCTTGACCATTGAACTACCAAGCGCATCTGGACTGTCAAAACAGTTGACTTGGCACAGAAAGGGAGATTATTTAGCTTCAGTCTGTAAGCAAAAGATTTCGCGAGTACTTTTAACTGCTAATAGACCCTCATTTATAGCCAGCAGCGAGACTCAAGGTAGTGTCTGGATGCATCAGATCTCACGCCGGCACTCGCAGTCACCGTTCAAAAAAATCAAGGGTGCTGTTCAGATGGTATTATTCCATCCTACGAAGCCCCACTTTTTCGTTGCGGTACGTGTTCCACTTGTTTGAGCTCCTTCTTGCGTTTATTCCAATGCATTAGACCCAACGTTACGTCAGACTGTATAATCTGGCTGAGCAGAAGCTACTGAAAACTCTTATGCCTGGCATCAAATGGATATCGTCGATGGACGTACATCCCTCCGGCGACCACATCATTGTCGGCGGCTACGACCGAAAGCTATGCTGGTTCGATCTAGAACTAAGCGAAAAACCGTACAAAGTTCTTCGGTAGGTTATTCGTTTCGATTTAAAGTTAGTTGTTAATTTCGGCGACTTGCCACTAGCTATCACTCAAGAGCCATTCGATCACTGCATTTCCACCCAACCTACCCTCTGTTTGCGTCTTCATCTGACGACGGCTCAATCCAAATTTTCCACGCAAGGGTCTACAATGATCTTATGACGGATCCGCTAATCGTACCCCTCAAGATACTACGCGGTCATGATGTTCAGGAGGGACTTGGTGTACTCCAAATCAAGTGGGTCAACAAGCAACCATGGTTGGTTAGCGCAGGGGCAGATGGCAGTGTTTCACTATGGTGTAGTTGAAGATCAGCCCTTTGTCTGAGTTTCGACTATGAAAGAATCCCTTTGTTGAGTTCGAATCTCCGAAATAGTGTGGCTGTGAACCTGAGCATAACTGACGCGGGTATCAAACATTCAAACCGCCACACTATGATATGTCACCAGAACAGGGCATAGTGCTAGGGTGTCACTGACCAGTGACACAGGTAATGCGGTGTGTAGCTCGATGTCGATTTTTTTTTCATGACCTATCTCTCATTCCGAATCTCCGGCAGGATCTCCAACATCCGCCGAGTTTGAGAGCTGCTCGTGCAAATCAATAGACTAACTAGATATCACCTAGTGAAGAATCATCAGTTCATCATCTGCTATTGCTACTAGGACCCTGAGTCGCGGCTCCGATCCAGCAGTCCTATTCCCAGAAGCCAGTCCCGCATTTACACACTCCGATGAGTCGATAGTTTCCAGTCTCTTCGTTCAGTGGAAACCAGGTACATGAAATGACCACTGGACAACCAAGCAAGAGTACCATCAATGAGTCATCGCACCTTCACCTCTGGCGTTAACGGTCGCATCTGGTACCTTGGTGGCATTGACCTAGTGGCGACTCCGCTGCTAGATAAAGATGCTGACATGCTCAGTCATGACGACTAAGTACTAACACAGAATATTATAGCCCCGTACAAGGAAATTTACCTCTACCATGCATGCTTGGGAGGTACGTAACAGTCCAATGAATACTTTCTTGGTTCTTACCGCGACCGAAAGAGGTCTCGACGCCCCGTCGATCAGGACTGAATATTAATTCTTGAATGCCTTATCTAGGAGGTATATATATCCGATGGAGTACCCCAAGAGACTCAGTTTGCTCTTCACTAGTTGCTCCCCCACCAACGGCCTCCCCAACGGCCCCCCGCAAAACCACCCCAAGCAAACAAAAAGGGTGAACGGAAAAACCCCAAAGAAAAAAAAGCAGGAAGCCGGGAAGATCAAGCCGAAATACCAAGAAGTTCCAAACCTGATCATTCTGCCCTTGCAGTCCCTTTCACCAAGGCAGTCTATGTCCTATTTGGAATTTACATATGGGAAATCTGCACAACTGGCAGATTCGAATTATCTATATTCTTGGGTAGGCGCAAGCTGACTTGGCCTTTGGTGCGTCTCTCCCTCACCTATGATCGTGGCTGACCTTAACGGTCACAGAGTAGGTATATCAACCATCGCCAATTTTCTGATGCTTATGTGGTCTAAAGTTTTCTTCTTTCTGTGCCGTTACAGCATGCTCCTTTCTTTCATTGGATTGTAAGCCGCTAAGCTATCCCCTCGTGTAACTGACTCAAGTCAACTCCAGGATTATCTTCGTTAATGTATCCACGAAGGTAACAACGCATTTCCCTCAAATATAAAGTAACTCATCCTCGGCCTCGGTCAGATTGATTGTAATGTGTGTGCTGTTTCCCATACGCATACTACGGCTGACATTGGCCATCCTGAAGGCTCTGTACACATCCACTTTTGTGAGCTAGTGGAAAAATCGTTAGACCGATTGAAACTAATATGATACTCGCAGATCGCAGGCAATTTAACAATTCTAGGTGCCTCCACTTCGCTGATGATCAGAACGTAAGTACTGTCTCGCTTTATATCGTTTATTGTAAGCTACTAGTTAATCTCACCTCCGAAGCATGGCGCTTTGGGAGTGGAAACCCCGGGCAGTTCTGTCAATGCTTGCCCTGTCATTTGGACAGTGTGCGATCCTAATTTGCACCATAATAACCGTGCAAGCATCATGGGATCACCAGGCTAGGGCTTGCGTGGTTGCCAGGACAAATCACATCCTCCTGAACCTGAACTACGCCTATAGCAAGTGACCCAAGTCCTCCACTATATTTCACAGCTCATTCAACGTCTACCAGCCATGTCATTTGACTTCGTGATTTTGGTGATGACACTATTCGTTCTGAGAAAACGTTTCAGACATGAGGATCTTTCGACCCTTCTCTGTCACGACGGCTTGGTTTACTTCCTCATCACATCGACTTGCAACACCGTTCCAACCGTAGGTCCTTTTCTCAGATACGCTCCCACTCGAGCTGACATCCCCACAGGTCTTAGCTGCTCTCAACATCAACGGTGAGCTAAACATGTTGCAATGTTTTTAGAATCAAGTCTGACTTGTATTGGGACTCCTAGATGAGATGAATGTGTGAGTGGCTTCTACGATTACGTTCCGTTTTACTAAAACAAATGCTGGACGTAGCATCGCGATGGTGAGTTGCATAGCTGCTTTTTTTATCTGACTAAACTCTATTTCAGGTGCCCGCTGCTGCGGTCTCGTACGTGCTTTTTTTTTATTCTTACGGTCATTTTTTATAACGGCGCACAGAGCTATTGCCGCCTGTCGTGTGTTTATTCGCCTCGACGGATATAACAAAGGCAACAGCGAGAAGGTTCACAATAACCCGTCGTTAGTTAATCACAATTCCACCTCTCCTTCCGTTAGCCCTAGAAGTCCTACTTCATCGCCGGATCCTATCAGCTTCTTGCCCTTGCCCAGTCCTAAGACAACGAAGCCGGGGATTCGTGCCACCATGGGCACTATGGATTTGTCTGGGTATGTACTTGGTCAAAGGCAAATTGAGAAGATCTAATCATAATGCGTTCCAGCCCATCACAATCCGCCAGGAGCAAGTCCCCTTACGAGCGCGACAGCGACCGCACTTCGGTCGACTCCGGGTCAGACTGGAAGTATCCTGGTCCTCACGGTGACAGGCGTTTGACCGCTCGGATTTCACCGTATATCCGCTTTGGCTCAGCCGTTTGAGTGGGTACTGGATACCGCTTTTTGTCGCCTCTGGAGTTTTACAGTTCGAAAGCTGCAATTTGCAAATGTAGGAGAGATGTCTGTAATCAAATAGGTTCATTCGCCCTAATTGTTTAGTATGTATATACTGTGACTGTGGAGATGAACCTCGAGTTATGTTATCGCAAGTATAATGCTTTTGGATATGTGGTATACAGATGGCACGGCGATAAGTAAGGCAACCTGCTGAAAAAACATAGGATCGTGCACCAGTAGCCACGCATCATCGCCGACGTGACGGGCGCCCAGACTTCCGCCGCGCTGCTGGTAGTCCCTGGCGGTTCATTCTCGTCAACTTCGGTACAGGCGTCATGCCCTTTGACTTTCTCCACTCCTCCCTTCGCGAGTTCCTTGGACCGTGAGTCGAGACGCGCGATGGTTTTGTTGTTGACGAATTCGCAGAATCATCGAGTTCCATGGCATCTAAAAAAGCAATCAGGTTGGAATCTCAAGATTATGTCCAGAGAGCTTATAGACCTGGTGCCGTAGAATCATCTGGTGGGGTAGATGTAAGCGAGGATGATTTATGCATTAGACAAGCGAAAGATGCAGCTCATCTCCCCCTGGTATTATTGTAAAGCTTGACAATGCGACGAACCTTGCACAGCATCACCTTCCACCGGTTCTGCTAATTCCTCATCTCCATCATCAATTTTTGCCGTCAATTTAGAATGGAGTCTCTGCAGACGTGCAGCCTCAGTTGCTGCGTATACACCTTCATCGCGTTTTTTTGCTCTGAATGAGCGCTTTACTTTTGATCGAGTTGATTTTGCCATGTCAATGACAGTGTAGTGTGGAAGGAATCACAAATAGTTCGCAAATGAGGGGACCTCAGACTGGCTGATACACACGTGACACGTTCGACTCTTTCAAAGTTCCGAGAACTTGCAAGGACTGCCACTTCAAACCGTCCATCCGTTAGATAAGTGGTCGTGCATTAATAACACCTTTCGTTGTGGGGCACCAGACTCATGCCAAAAATTGGATGACGGTCCGAAGATAACTGGTTCACCAACTCCTGCTGTCTTCGAAGAATGACTGCCAGCACACAAGGTACCTAAATCAGCCGGCACCGCCGCTACTGACAGAAATCTAAAAGTTGAGCCCAAGTCCAAAGCACTGGGGGTAATTAGTCATATTATGATGCAAGATCATCTCTCAAGTCTAGACGCCCTCCACTGCAAAACGCAGGTTCAAGGACGAACGATCATCCAGGTCTTTGATGCATCTACATCGCGATAGATCATGCAATCACTATACAAACCTATTTTGATCGAATAAACTCTCGAAAGTCCTATGATACAACAAGAGTAATGGCCTCAAGCCGTCGGAGAAGATGTTTTGAGCGTACACTGCATCATCATTCTGGAGGAGCTTCCCTGTAAAGTCGCAAAACACGTAAGAATAGAGAACTGGAACAGGAGGAATGATACTCATGATGTACAGCACGTTGTTACACCTGCAGGAAAGCTGGTAAGACTATCAACGATGGATCAATGAAACACATACCTGATGAAAACTTCGCCCAGAGCACCATTTGATTTCCCGTCTTGGAATTCCTCTGTGTTAGCCAGCTATGCAGCATATTAGAGATCCACAGAAATAAGCATCAGACTTGTTGTCCATACCTGAAGGTTCATGTACCCATCCGTACTGACAAGGAATCCTTTGTACTCGAGCCCCCATTTTAGTCTTACAAATACCGGCTTCCCGGTAAGCTCCTGCATGAAAGGCTTGGGGTTAACAGGGTTGACCTAGGGTGGGTTAATATCATGACATCCGGCTGTGAGTGTGTTAACGCACCGACGACATCTTGGTTGTTGATAGAGGATAGATGTAAGTAAATTCGGACTTCGAAAAAGGCAAAAAAGGAACCACTACATAAAACACAACTTCTGGCATACTCACTTTGATTCGCTTTTGGCCGCGTTCGCGCCGTTAACTTGTGCAAAATATGTCGGACCGTGAAGGACACTCGGGAGCTGGACCGTCGGATGAAGACCTGTCGCTGCCGAAGGCAACGGTCGCAAAGATGATTAGTGGTATGTCTCGGAAGCATGTAGTTCATTGTCCGACCTCTTGAACTGTTGTTCGATCCCCATTACCTGGCTCTCAGAACTATTACCAGCTGAGGTTACATGTGCGAAGGAGACGCGAGATCTAGTCATAGAGTGTTGTGTAGGTGAACATCGTCAATGATCTTCCTGTGCCTCGATAGGGCTCACACATTTGGTAGAATTTATTCACTTGATCTCATCGGAGGCCAACGAGATATGTGAGCAAGAATCCAAGAAGACAATAGCACCGGAGCATATCATCGCGGCATTGAAGGTATGTTTGTGATTGACCTCCATCCTCCGCTGACTTTGCTGTAGCGGCTAGGCTTCGATTCCTTCACAACTGAAGTTGAAGATGTCTTGAAAGATCATAAACAACAACAAAAGGTGCGTGAAGTTCACACTGACACCTATCATATGATGGACTTTGTTTCAGGACCGAGAGAAGAAGGCAGACAAGATAAAAGATTCGGGTATGACGCCAGAAGAACTTATGGCAAAGCAAGAAGAACTTTTCGCTGCAAGTCGTGCAAAATTCGCTCAACCGCAGGGGCAGCAACAGCCATCAGCGGAAACTTAGGTGGCGACGCCGATAGCGAACACTCATGGTACCTGCGATTCGTATTGTTGTTGTATCGGGCTCCGTACATCAGTACTTCTAATGATTTTTATTTTCTATTTCTCTGTCTTGTCGCTGCCGCAGAACTTCAAGGCGTCTATGTGGAGAGTCTTGGTTCCATTCTTCTACTCCATTGGAACCCACTGTAAGGTGTGGAAGACTAAACTGTTGAACCGTGAAAGAGGCTGACACCGAAGCATACAGAGACGCTAGAATGTGTGAATGACGGTCCAATTAGCTGTGTGTCAGCATCATGAGTACACTGACAAACCTTCATAGACATTTCCGTTTGCGATGGACAAACCCGCAGCGAGCCCGCCAAGAAAAGAGTTGCCAGCACCTGATTTTCTATCAGTATGATCTCGACCATGCACATATTCGCCCAAAGAATCACCTGTGACATCGACCACCTTGTCGATATTCTCAGTGGAACTCCAGAATGCATCAATCCATTGCCCTTTCCTGTCAGAAGTTATGACGTATGCACCAAGGGCACCACTGCGGATTATAACGCTTCCGCTGTTGTCTTTACCCACACCCATCTTCAAGAACTCCGATGCAGCATTTTCTACAGCAGATTTCGTAACAACCAACGGAAGAGAAAGTAGGCTCAGGGCCTCTTCAGCATTTGGACTAGTGTTTGCGTGAGCAGAAGACACCGATGCCGACTATGTCTCGCCTACCTGAGGATTGCGATATGAGGGAGGACTGCTTTCAGTGAAGGTAACTCCTCGGGAATACATCTATCCTGCTTAATATTCAATCATTGATTGTGAGACAGAAGCCTGCACGAACAGGTATGGGTTCAAATATTGTGGTCGGATTCCATCCTTCAATCTCTTGAATTTCTGATATAATTTGAAGCGCACGCGTGGGTGAACAAATGAAATGAACCGAAGCAGGACGTGTAAGCCGCGTTCTTTCCAGGTCGCGAGGCGTCAGTCTGATCCGCGGAGTAATGTATTCAAAGCTATTGTCATATGGGAACGTCAGGCGGTGGCGATAGATGTATAATGTGGGGAAATAGCAACCCTCGGTATTCTCCTCTGTAGGAATTCCTTGATCGAGTAGTAACGCGATTCGTGTCGTCACGAAAGTGCCATATGTCAGAACCGTATGACAATAACTGATTCTGAATGTCCTGAGGGAAATCGTTTCCTCGATCGATGATCATTCCAATGGTATCAGGAGGCAACCTGCAAGAAGGTCGAGCCATTCACAAAACCAAGTCAACAATCCGTTAATGCTGACCAGATGCGAGCACCGATAATAGCATACGTTCCTCCACCTCCGATCTATCATGACATATGGCGTGAGGACGTTGACAGCAGCATGAATCTGTAACTAGCTTCCCTGAGGTGCCACCGTCTCTCCAGTAGGTTTCCCTTGTTCGTCTGCAAAGGAAAATTCATCAATGATAAACATCCCAAAGGTCACAAATCGGATCGTCATATCTGGAATAGTATGAGGTATGAAACAAACCCCCACAGCAAAGCCTGTGTTACTGTTGCTAACCCGCCGGTTGCTTCCGGGCATGCTGTTACCGTGGCGTCTCCGCTGATAATAGTGTCTGCAACTGGATAAGTATCTAGTAATCTATACCACTCATGCAAGTTTGGAATGTCATATACGACCCGCTCGAATTCCCAGATTCCGTGCGTGCCATGTCGTTCATGTTGCATTTCATGTTACCGTTCTGATCGCCTCATACATCCGATTAGCTTTATCACAGCGCATTGCCCCTAGTCGATCAGACAGCGCAGAGCAAGATCACCAAGTTTCATCGCCGCGAAGACGCTTGTCGTACGTATGCAACTCAGTAGGTTATACATTGTCATTACCCACACTTACGCTTGATCTTTCATCCAAGGATCGCTCATTGGCAATCTTCTTCCCAGAGTCTTGCTCAAGAAGCGAGGCGTGGCTAAAGATGCCATGACTTTTGCAGCTACCGATACAGGGAAGCCATATTGTGTATGTCTTTGCAAGATAATCACCCTCATCTTGTTTTGATTCTTTGCCCAGACAACTCCTGGAATAGACCCTCCCTTGGCTTTCAATGTTACTCATGATGAAGGCGTCATCGCCATGGCCTTCGGAACGGGCGATTTAGGACCTCCAGCATTCAGTGTAGGAGTTGATGTCATGAAACTCAAAATTCCTCCGCGGACTACTTTTACTGAATTTGTTGACATCGTCGACAGTCAGGTGAAACGTCCGTGCTTCGTATCTTCGGGCTGCGCTCATTCCCTCGCCTTATTACCGAAAGCTCACGGCTCGAGAGAAGAATTTAATTCTTGCTGACGTCACTGAGGAAGAGGCAATTCGCAGGTTTTACTGGATATGGACCCTGAAAGAGGCTTACACCAAAGCTCTCGGGATTGGCCTCGGCTTTGATTTCAGAAGGATAGAATATGATGTTGTGGAGGAGAAAGTGACCGTTGATGGCGAACCTGCGAGAGGATGGCAGTTCTTGAGATTCGAACTGCCACAATATGGACTCAATTATGTCGGCTTTGCTGCAAGGTTCGTTGGAGGGCGGGGGACAAGCATATCAGAACTGAGTGAAGGGTGTCTCGTTTGCTATGATGCTGTATCATTTGTTAACCGTGCGATCGAAGAAATGAGCTAGACAACTAGACACTTGTATCGTATTAGGGATGTACTGGGAATAAATGCTATATGTTAGACTACTACGTAAATTGATTTTGACGGAAATGAGTATACTGCGTTCATCGATATAATTAACTGGAAGATTATGCTCTAGAAATATACGTCTAAGTGAGATCATTATGCAAGGAAGATTTCTGAACCAAAAAGCAGGTCGTCCTCAGAATGGTTCCTGGTTTGAAGGGGCGCTGATTGCCAAACCCTCTTTGCGCCGTCATTTTGCTTTACCTGAGAGCCCCAGTGCATCCCGGAGAGCTCGAATGCAATGAGCTCTGTGAAGGACGTCAAAACGCTGGCCACTTGCTCATAGAACTCCTGTACCATATAAATTAATGTTCCTGAGCGCTACAAGTGAAAAGCCATGACGACTTACGGCAGTTGGTGCAATGAAGATGTCCTTGGTTGACATCACTCGCAAATAGACCAAGTGAGGCACATGCCTGTGCAGTGTTTCCAAGAAAGGCACAGGAGGTGCATTTGTAACGGCTCCCAGAATGACCACAGGGACAGTGGAGCGGGCAAGCAGAGGAATATCATCCTCCGTAAGACCTCCGCCGTTCAGATGAATACTGCTCACGGGACGGCCGGGAACGATTAATTCGGCTGCCCGGGATGAGCCAATGAACTGTTGCAGTTGGGGAATAGAAGTTGGAGCAAGGTAAGGGAGTGGGGAATTGCGCATGAACACGGTAGGAATAGAATCTACTTCAAGCTCAAGAAGTGACGGCGTTCTATCAAGGAACCGGGCGACGTTTTCATCGAAAGAGAAGGAGCAGGTGAACTGAAGCAAGTGCGGGAAGTGGATACGACTAGACGCTTCCTTCAACACCCAGCTCACGCTCGAATCCACGAGGAGAGTAAGAGAGGTTAACTCTGACATATTAAGAATGGCTTTAGCAAGTTGGCGATAATAGGCGAGGAAGACGGGAGCAAGCGAATCTATAGCGATGTAAAAGGACCGCACGAAACGGGCGACATGCGGTTTGTTCGCAAGAGTGTCAATGACACATAAGTTTTGGGACCAAGCGGAAGCCGATACACTACAGTAGAGGACGCGTTGCGCCACTGGACAGAGAGCGGAGCATGTTTGAGCAAGAGCAGCGAGAGAAGAGCAAGAAAGATACTGCGCGATGCTATCGAGAAGTTCGACTGGTAAGCTGTACATGGACATGGGTGCTTAACGCAACCCGAGCTGAACGCGGGACCTCTTATAAAGATGAACCTTAGGCACTGGATGTCTATAGAATATTATTTTTGAGTGATTGCCGCCGTGTGAAGGAAAAAAAATGAATGTAAGCGAATTGAACTAAAGACTGAGAAAGTCCATGGATAGAGAATGACATTGAGATGTAAGCTTAGATTTGATTACATAAAAATAAAAAAGAAACGAGGCGTGCCAGCAAGCATGGGAAATTATCTTTTACCATTAATTACGTAACTCTTAAACTTAGCATAAAGCAGAGACCAGCTTCGCAATTGCTAACATTCCGTATCATGATGCGCAGTCTAGGGGGACTTTTGATCGTGTCACCATTCACGAAACAAGTTTTAAATTTCAGACCCTCCTCGAAGTCGCACTATTTTCGAACTCCTGCATTATGGAATGTAAAGAGGCATGTTCAAACGCGAGGCGATGCTCGTTCCGGTCAGCAAAATAACGCGTTCATCACGCGATTCTCCCGCTGTACTAACTCGTGTATCATTAACAGCACCGTATCCAAAACGGTCTCATATGTGTGGTGAGCTCACTCCCGCGCACGCTGGCATCCACGTCACGTTGACTGGTTGGCTGCTCCCTGAACGGTGATTACCTTTTGAATCTGTTCTCCCTTCAATCTGCTTACTTTTGCTAAATAAAGCAAAGTATCAAAGACAATGTCCTTCTTTCCCATCAAAGATTCTTCTGGGATAACCCAATTGGTTGTACGCAAGGGGCATGCGAATACTCATCTGACCGCATTGTCCGAACTTCCTGTAGAGTCGACTATTGCGATCGAGGGTCAAGTCCTCGTAAGACCAGAGCTATCTCGCCGTGATGTCAGTAGGTCCTTTTTTTCTCACAGGCCATCATTGTTCTAGGCGCTCATCCAAAGTATCATCAAGGAAGGCACAGGACAAATTGAGGTCCAAGTAAATAACTTTACTCTCCTCAATCCTGCGCATCGCAACATGCCATTCATACCGTCGGACAATCAGACATTGGTATGCGGGGTGACGCGGAGTTCTTCTACTATTAATGAGATCAATAATAGGTCAATGAAGACCTTAGGGCACGTTTTCGATATCTTGATCTTCGCAGAACTGCCCTTGCAGACAACATCAGAAAAAGAAGCCAAGTTGCTCGAATAATTCGGGATACTCTGCATGACGATGGTGCGTGCTCTTGATATCCGTCAAATGTCCCAAGATCACAGTCACTCCAAGGCTTTCTTGAAGTGGAGACTCCACTGCTTTTGAAGTCAACGCCAGAAGGTGCAAGAGAGTTTTTGGTCCCGTCTCGCGTCGGCCAATCAACTGCGCAGCATGATGGAAAACATACCCCCCTGTTCTACGCTCTTCCGCAGTCTCCACAGCAACCAAAACAGTTGCTTATTTGTTCTGGAGCTGTTGACAAGTATTTTCAAATAGCCAAGTGCTTCCGCGATGAAGATGGTCGGAAGGACAGACAACCCGAGTTCACGCAAATCGATCTAGAAATGGCTTTTGTCTCATGGGGTGTAGATTCAGATATTTTCTCATCCAATTCATGGCGAATCGGAGGCCACGAGGTTCGTGCCGTAATCGAAAGGCTTGTTCGACGCATATGGCAGAAAGTCCAAGAAATCACACTTCCGAGCTCGTTCAGGGTAATCACCTACAACGAAGCAATGGCACGTGTAAGCTAGCCATTTATCGATCGAGGGACATTGTAATCTGGTCATATTAATGATCGTTTAGTATGGTTCAGACAAACCCGACACTCGGATCGATCTTGAGGTTGTATAGACTGCTCGTACACTGAATAACGCTTACACTGCCTATACTAGATCCAGGACATTACGCCCTCACTACCGATTCATGCTCAGGCGTCGTTTGAGGACCTTGGTGACATTCTTGAGGTGATCATTCTTCGTCCATCTGAGAGCTGCTCGTTCTTGCGGGCAAGTGAAGAATGCGACCACAAGAACGAACCGAATGTCGTCAGTGTCACTTCTTGATCAGTATCGATAATTTCACATGATCAGTTTATAGAGCCGCTCTGTGATCGCCGATAGTAATTTGTTAAATTGGCTGTGTGATAACCGGTCTATCGATCTGAAGCTGAGCAGCGAGGAGCACGCTCTTTTGAATAAGACGTTGGGAGTCAGTAGCGGCGATACCGTATGGCTATCTCGTCGTCGCAAAATTCCCGAGGTGTGTCTCTATACTATCTCCGGTGCTTCCAAGTCATGTATATTACATGTGGATAGGGCGGGTCCACTGCTTTGGGTCGCCTGCGAACGCGAATATCTGAGTTGGCACAAGCCCGCGGTATGTGCTGTTTACTATTGTAACGGAGAGGCGTTCATACCGTTTGTAGGTGATTACGTACCTCACACGATTCCTCACTTCCTATGGGTCACCGAGTTTCCACTATTTACCCGCGCTGATCCTGACAAGGAGTTCTTGGCTTGCGGGCGATGGAGCAGCACACATCACCCTTTCACAGCGCCGATGTGGCAAGATATAGAAGCCATGTATGCAGGCCGTATCGATCAGGTTCGTGCTAATTCGTCCTGCAGGAGTCCTTCGCGCCAGTAGCTTATCCTTGGTCTCGACTTTACTTTTCAGGTTCGGGGACAACACTACGACCTAGTTCTGAATGGCGTTGAGATTGGTGGAGGCTCGGTTAGGGTACACGATGCTGCGATGCAAGAGTACATTTTTTCCCAGGTTTTGCAGGTTCGGTTCTCTGCCTCGCCCCTGTGGCGTGTTATACTTTGTCCCGACTCACTCGTATTTTTTATAGTTGAGTGATGCTGAGAAGTCGTCGTTTGATCATCTTCTGCATGCCCTCAAATGCGGTGCACCCCCTCATGGCGGAATCGCTCTCGGTAAACCATTCAAGGTTTCTGTAATCTACGCACTAAAAGCTGACAAAAACCTCCGGTCTAGGCTTTGATCGCCTGATGGCTATCCTTTGCAACACGTCAACCATTCGGGATGTCATCGCATTCCCAAAAACTGGAGCAGGCACAGATCTACTTTTCAGGAGTCCGGCGGCCATCAACGAAGAGGTGCTATATCAGTATGGTGTCCGCACACGTTGTTGAAGCATGTCCCGGTGCTTTTAGCATGGTTGATTATCGTAACTAATGACAACATCATCAATGTCCTCGTCAGCTGGTGTACTACATAAATGATCATATCTCATCGTAAACGCAAACAACAAAGATTATAATATGCAATTACTAGACTTGTAGTGTGTCATCCGACTGTGGTGACTGGGGAATATGACTGAGGTCAAATTCCCCAATGTTATTCTGAGTAGAATGTCTCATCGTCGAATCAACTAATGTGGATTGAACTGGAGTGGCATCGTCCGTGATGGAAGGATATGGTGATGCGCCATAGGTAAATGACTCCCAACTCGTATCAGGTTCGAGAGTCTCTGCGTGTATGTCGGGTAGTGAAGTCTGGGATTCTGAGGGAGGTGCATCGATAGGGTCACTCGAGTGACGGACGTGTGTCTCATCAATTACTGAAAGAACACTCCGAAGCTTAGACTCAGCCTTCCGTGCGTGATGTATAGTGCTCGGCGGATGAGACTGTCGACGCTTAAGCTGGGCAGAGGGTGATGCCGATCGGGTAGGAGTTGAAGAAGGAGAGACAGAATCAGCCCATTCCGAAGTTGTGGCGAAGAAGCCCCCATTTGGAGCCCAAGAATTATTAATGATCGCTGGGGATACGTCAGAATTTGGGGGTGGTGGTGTGGTAGCCAATGGGCTCGGCGAGGGCGAGGGCGCATTGGCCATTACGGCCAGCGGAGGAAGAATGGTGAAGATCTGGTCCTCCGCCTGAGGAGGTCCATATGAGTCAAAAGGGTCTGGAACAGACTGGAGCATCGCTTCCAAGATAGTATCCGATCTACAAGGCGGGGATAAGCCCTTGAGTAATAGTAAATTTCAGGGTCTTAATGTGACTCACGCCTTATTTGTGAATCTGTCAAACACATCCATAGTCGAGCGAACGGCTACGCAGACCTGGAGGAGAACAGGTCAGCATTTTACGAAGGTGTGATGATTTGTCAATACGCGTACCTTGCCTTGCACCACGTCCCAGACTTCCTCCTCGTGCTCCATTATTTCTTGGTAGTGTTGTGCCTTGAGACCATCCAGATCATCCACTTGGCGCTGGAGGACTGCAAGGGCTTCACGGAAGCTTTGCAAGTCTGAACAGATGACAAACATCACTCAAAACCCGAGAACACCGGAAGAAGAGACCCACTTCGCTGCTTTTTATTCATGTTACTCAATTCTGTTTGGCGAATGATTTCACTCTTTTCGCGAAGAGCTTTCTCATACGAAGCGGAGCGCTCCTGTGACAATGATATGTGAAAGGGTCAGACATGAGGCTGTGGAGGGGCTGCGTACGTTTACGATCGTTCGGTATGTGTCCAAATGTTGCCGCAATGGTTTCTCGAAGCTCTTGTCAAGTGTCTCCGCCTATTCAAAAGAATAAGAATTGAAGCAAGGAAGAACAAGAATAATTCGTACAAGGACATGCCAATGGTTACCGATGAGGTGATGAAGTCCTGAGGCGGCCTGTAGCCTTGTGCCTGCTTCGTACGTAGGTCCCTTCAAACTGCATGAATGAGTCCCGGTTTCCTACTCGATATTGACAGTCGGAGCATACCCTGAGCATTTCTCCAAAGCATCTGCAAATGCAAAAGTCACTTTCGACATATGGAGTAAAGCAGTACGATAATTCGCGCTTGCATTCATGAGCTGCGCAGAAACCCATCATGTATCAAACTCTTCTGAACTTCGACAACGTATTGACAAGGAACGCACATCGTCATAAGACTGCAAGCTAACTTTGAGGTTGGCCCGAGTAATAATCTTCTCAGGACCGTCCACACCAAAATTCATTGCAGAAGCATGTGTCGCGTCTGAAAACGTGGGTGAAGGAGGGCCGGGAGAGGATGTACGCTTCGGTGATATAGCAAGGCTACGCATAGAACGATGCTCTCGAGGCATGCTGGAACAATGAGGCTAGTCAAACTGCCTGTAGGTGATGCAGTGTAGTTGTAGAGAATGATTTCCCCTTAGCATGCGACGCTCCCCAATTGGGTAACGTTACGGGCGGCTAGTAAACCTGATATCCCTCGTCGCCTGACAGTACTGAAGGTGCTGTACCAACGTTATGGGCGAAGTTCACGGAAATAAAAAGCCACAGCTCAAGTACTAACTCCACTGATGAAATACTGGAAGCTCGGGTATGAAAGAACAAGCTAATGTAGCGGAGTGTACAACGAAATTCAGTATTAATGACATCAAACCGTCTGCTGCGCCCTGTCTCTACGGACCACCGCCCAGACTTCCTCTCTGATCAGAAAAAAGTCAGCAACTATGTGCAACTTGCACAGGATATAGCTGCAGTCAAATTCATAGACAAATCGCGCAGACGACAATCTGGTGAGCAAGCGTCGATACTAGAATTTAGAAATACCAGAAGAAATCAGCCATGAAGCAAGCTGAGATTGTAATATACCTACCATGCTCAGGCCTTCACACCCGCAGAGATAGCAGTCATCTTCTCTGGTGTGTCTCTGAGGAAGAATAATTTGGCCCGTCGCTGTCGTCTGCCCTCCTTTCCACCTCCGCCGCCGGCTCTCTGTAAAATTTTGATATCCTTCACATGCGGCGAGTTCACAAAAAACTGCATCTCCACGCCTGTCCGTTGTATGACATTCCGCAGAATAAACGATGTGTCAGGACCCCGCCGTCGTATAGACAGCAGAACCCCGGAGAAAGTAGTGGGTGCATGCTCGAGGCTGACCGACAGTACCGAACCAGGAAGAAGTCGGTCCGGATGTCTTCTGGAAAACCATGTAGCAAGCCATTTTTGTTTTGTAGGATGCGGGAGACTTTTTTGCAAGTAAGCCATTATGCCTTTCCCTTGGCGCAAAGCCTCCATCTGGGAGGCAGGTATTGCTGGCGGCAGCGGAAGTATGACAGCCTTCGAGAAAGGATATACCGTAGTATTAGTCGACAAATGTCTGATGAATGTTCTACATGATTTTGAGAACATAGTGACAGTCGCGCAAGTGATTCAACTTCCGTTCAAGTTTCGAAATTATGGCCGGCAAACGCCGAGTCAGTGTCTCGCATGGTAATTATCGACAATTGCATTGTAGAGCAAGCAGAGTATGTATGAAAATAATACATAACGAGAAAACAAGATATAGAACGTAGCAAAGGTCGGTTCGTAAGTCGCACAGCCTGGTTTCCAAAGTGCGCGCAAGGACAGAGGACAGCTGTACAGGATAAGAAGGGCCACGCGCGCGCTGACGCTGTGCGCGTCAAGGTCCTCAGTTTTGTAATTAGAATCCACGCCCGCGCCCTCTGTAATATTCGTTTAGCTTTGCGTATAAAATATATTGTAAAAAGCTTACCTGCCGCGTGCTCTATAGGGGCTGTACCCGTACCCACCACGGTGACCACCTCGATAGCCACCGCGGTAACTACCTCCTCGCCCTCTCCCCCGGTTGAAACCAGGAACATTAGTCCGCTTTGTAGTTACCTGTAAATGTAATAATTAGATAACATACTGATGCTCCAAAAGCATCACAAGCACTTTTATTAATCGTCCGCGGAATAGGGAATTGTCCATAGCTAATGCTGCATCTATGTGTTCAAGTTCGGCGAATTCGACATAGGCAAACCTGTGAGCAAGCTAAGACGAACCGGGTGTTAGAAGAAAAAACCCCACGTACCCTTTAGGGTGTCCGGTGAACTTGTCACACAGAATAGTTACACGATTGATCGTCCCGCAAGCCTGGAAGTGCGCTTGAATTTCTTCTGGGGTTGCCCCATAGTCCACCTAGATAAAAAGAACAGTATGAGTAAAGTCATCACCACGGTAGAAGGCGCAGATAGTCGCACATTGCCAACAAATACGCTCCGGCCGTCGGCGATGGACTTGTCTTCCTCAGTCTCCATCGGAACACCTTGGTCTGCCTCAGTAACAGATCCCCCATTTGCCGACTCTGCAGCTGCCTGCAGCTCCCTCAGTTTTTTTGCTTCACGTTCCATTTCCTCAACCCGTTGCTTCATGAGCTGAATTTCCTGGTGGACAAAGTCTGAGACGTTGAAGTTTGAGAGACGAGGAAGCGAACCTTCGATTCAAATTCGTCGCCATCATCAATTATAGGGTCCACACCCTCCGCAGTGGGTGTTTGCGTCGCGTCAATATTGGCCATGGCAATAGTACTTGTGACAAGGACGAAAGTTTCATGGGCACTAACAAGCCGTGCCAAATATAGGCAAACAACTTTGAGGCCTTGGGCTTGCCGAGGCCCATCTCCGAGTCCTACTACTAGTAGTAGTACCACTAGCCACTGGCAAGCACTTAAGTATCAATTGTGTTACAACTCCCTATATACATTTGTGGAGAGTCGCTCGTGAGTATTTCTCGGAGTACGCTTATTGCTTGTCTTTACGCCTCATTTGTTCTCACCGCTAGTGCCCAGTGCCCACTGTAACTATTGCCACTTACTCTTTGAAGCTTTCCTGAGGCTGCCTATGCAAAAGCCGAGATGACACATTATACTTCATTCGACACCCCATATGCATCTACATGAAGACATAATCCTTCAGGCGATGAGATCCAGTCTTTCAGGCAGTCTGGAAAGCGAGCCCTACATCCCGGTGCAATACCACGAAGATACCTCACTTTGATGGCGTGCATTAATAGCGTTAAGGCAAATATCGCCTCTACAGATGCTGTTCCCTCTAGGTATGCAGCACCGCAGCTACAGGTCCTGCGTCTCTCACGTGCCTTGTCATAGGTTAAAGTTCTCGTCCTTGGGATACTTGCATGGCTTCTCTCGAACTGTCATTACTGTGCCACGTAAGGTGAACGATATGGCATCTGTTCTACGAAATGTGGGTAAGCTCTGCAAGGAAGCTGTGTCATCCTCGTCTTCGTAACTTCTCCAGTAAGTTTAGAACCCGTAGGAGGTGACGTCCCCCATCTACTCTATGAGCGTTATGCGCCCACGATATGAACTGCTTTCTACTCAAATGCTTTTTTAAGATGCAATGCTACATATGAACGTCTCTGCCATTCTGTCATTGATGTGAGATGGCGATGTTTTCGCACTGGAGACACGTTGCCCCGTTCTACAGGTGATATGCACATGCCACCCACATTATATGAATGACGGAAGCCCAGGGTGATCAAATTTGTGAGTGCCTTGTCTGCCACCGATGTTGTCTATATGATTTTTTTAAACAAATAAACTGTTTTTCTACTTTCCATTCTGGTTGTATGGGGCACCTTTAAGTTGTAACATTGTTTCGAAAGCTTCTGCAGGACAATGGGACGCGTCGCGATAGGTGCCTCGTGCACAATTCTCATAGACCTCTCAATGAGTATCAGATTGGATGGCAATATACGCCGACTCGAGTCACTGGGCTCGTGCCGTCGCAGTGTGGAGTCATTGAAAGTCACCGTCGGACAGCCGCGCCTCGTGCAAAATTTGACCATGACATGCCATTCGGCAGGTGGTCAAAGCACTGCCTTACCACGTCCATATGGAGTTGGGAAGAGTCCCAAGAAGCACCGCTCTTTTGGGCAGTTTGGGTTGTAACCAGGATGTCGAGTAAGGTCAACTCCATATGACCAGTCGGGAGTCTGGCCAAAAGCTTAGGGCATGTCCCAACCCTGCGCTAGTTTACCTTTTAAGATGCAGCACGCAATGGGGACCATTCCAGATATATTGTATTACGGGGACTTGACGGGGACCTTGTGAAAGGCGGGTAAGTACATGAAGCGTATCTGGTTTAGTTTGATACCTTCTGTCTGCTTCCTTCCGCAGTCGAATTTGTCGTAAATACTATAATTAAAATGAGGTCCTGACAGTCTCCACAGATAGGATTACACACTGGAATCAGAATGGAAGAGCTTTTGTAGTAATTCTTCTTTTGATGGAGTGGGCCAGTGACTTGTGGGTGATCGGGAATCAGCAATAACGTGCTGCAGATCCCCCATGAGCAACTCCGCAATGTTCCTTATTCCATGGGCCTGTTGGCGCTTAACAAAAGCCCAAAACTTGAAAGAGCCTCTACGCACACTGTAAAGGCTATCAAAGCACGTGCTGTCGAATTGCTGGGGGATCCAATGTGCAAACACACTCGTAAGGCAGTAAATATTTGAGACTGCACATGGTATGCACCGAATATTGGAGCACAATCACGCTGCGAAGCCAAAACTTGACAGGGCAGAATGCAGGTCGATCATGACGTGAAGGTGCATGCGAGCGTGAAATTGGAAGCCTGACAGGCGCTGGCTCGAGTTGGAAAGTCACATCAATACTTATTGCACCCGCAATAGGCTCGGAGGCGCCGCCTAGTCTCGTTAAGACCTGACAACAGATAAGTTGTGTGCCTCCACAAGGTCCACATGGTCGCACGGCGTCCAAGTTACATGTTGCATGCGTTGGTTGGCAAGACGAGTGGAAAACAATGTTGGAGACACCACATATGGTAAGTGAAGGGACGAGATGTCGTACGAACACGCTTGCAGTAGAATTCACAGCATGTAGCGAGCAGACCTTGACTCACAAGCCACGTCTGCGAGGGTAAGAACTTACGTCGAATTGATCGGTGAACTCAATTAGTCGAAAAGGATGGAGTGGCAGAAGCAGTGTGATTACCTGAGGCGACGATACTACAGCTGAGGTCCAATCACGTATCTCAACGTTTGCCCGAACTATAAGTAGGCAGCCATGCACTTCACAGATTCCGAGGAAGCCCCAGCGGACCACTAAGACCAATGCTGGCTAGAAGCTCTGGTCGAATGTTGAAGAGAGTAAGAGGCGAGCGTACACCTCAAATGCGACCGTAGTTTCGGAAGTATGCGAGTCGCACTTACGAAAAGTGTTGTTTGGGGATACTGCGAGGTAACCGAGGACAACCCTATATTTCTATTGAATGATAACCGAAAGCCTGGAATGCATAACATTCTCGAGGAAAAGTGGACGCAATATCCAATCCGCTCCCGACCCTGTCAAGACCAGATATTCGGGAGAAACACCGCAGAAGCCGAACGTGGGGCATCATAGAATTCTGCCTAGAAACCAGATTGTGAATAGCAGAGAATATTAAACCTTAGACATACGCAACGAGAGCGGGTTAGACCATCATTCTTGTACTTCGTTCCCTTCCATTGCTCGTCGCGTCGCGTGTGGTCGATCATTTATCGTAGACAAGTAAATAATGATGTTTGTTCTCGGGGGGAATTGCTTTCCGAACCGTTGATGAATTCTTCCAAAAGAAAATTTAACCCCAAGAGAAATTCCGTGCGCTAGAACATGTCATAATTGTATGGCGCAGCATGGTCCTGCGTGGTCCCTTAATGGACCTGAGAGTGTTTGAGTATGGGTCAGGTCCATATCCGAGATATGTTGCCGGATAGCGAGATGGAATGACAATATATGAGGCACAAAATTACTCGAAATTACTCCATTTCGAGTTTCCAAAGGTTTTCAACCGCAATGAAATGATCGGGGGAGAAGAACTTGAACCCTATTGGAGAGATACTCAAGAGCTACAAGAAGTCTGTGTCATCGATTAACAGTCAATTAGTAAGTTGAGCAATGCCTTTACTCGCTCGAAAGCGTCTCGACATGACGAATAAACTCAGCTCAAATTAGTGCTATGAAGCATGCCGTCTCCAACGGGTTCGGGTTCAGAGACATCCCGAGAAGGCTTGGGAGAAGGTTGTGGATGCGGCTGGTACACAGGAAAACTTTCTATGAGATTCATTTCCGAAAACAAGAGGTATAAAGAGAACCAAGCCATTGTCAGAGCAGTGACCAGGAATTCCGCTCCGAACCTACTCTCGACCTGTGTTTGTCTTGTGTGCAAGCCTCCACGGTGAGTCCTCGTTTCAGTCTGACATAGACACTGCAATGAAGTTATTGTGCTGACTCGGCCGTCCTAGCACAGCAATGAATCAACTTAGTCATCCTTGGTATCGGACCGACCCGTCGACCACCTTCCGAAGATATCTTGCGGCCGCCCGACCACAAGGGCAATTGCTGGCAGTACACCACGCTTCTCCTGAGCGTATGGTACACCACGACGATTTTTACTCGATGACACACCAATCAAAGAAGAAACGCATCGAAGACGATCCTCTTCCCACCGATGTTGGCGCAAAACCAATACAGCTTCAGCGGCGCAGAGTCTGGAGGGCATGTGAAAGTTGTAGGCAAGTCGATCGAGCTCTACGTTCTCATTTTTGTTTCCCAACAAGAACTAATCGCGCCGATCATAGACGCAAGAAAATCAAGTGCGATGGCTGCGAGCCCACTTGCTCTCAGTGTCAGTCGTCTGGATCGCAGTGTACTTGGCTTCAGACAAAGGACAGAGCGGCTTTAAGCAGACAGTAAATGTTCCTATACTTTAATCCCTCCCTTTAACTTATCGTCCCAATAGCTATGTCCAAGAACTCGAAGCGCGTCTCTTGCACATGGAGTCGCTGTTCTCTCAGATTACCCCTGTACTTGAACAACTGGGGCCATCCTTGAATTTGCCTGGCGTTGCTGGAACTTCAACTGGAGGCAGTGAAGGCTTTCCAGCTTCCACTGTGCTCCAAGCAATGTCATCCAAGGCTGTTGCGGAGACTCACAGTAACGTCTCTACCCCAGAATCTTCGTCAATCAAAGTGGAAGACGATGTCTCTGAATATCTCGGACAGCTCGCACTGGACGAGCATGGCCACATGCGCTGGATAGGTGGCTCTTCCACAATGTCTCTCATACAATCCTTCCGTACTCTCACGACATCTCCGCTCCACCGAGTCTCCCCAATGGAAGAAGACCCACGCGCGCCTGGCCCCAGTGTCAATAAATTATATTTCCCAGCCTCTGTCTTCTTTGGGAAGGTTCATGCTCTCCCAGGCCCAGAAGAAGTCGAATACCCGGACGAGGACCTCTGCGATAAGCTGGTAAGTACATCTTCTTGAATCATGAGTTCTATCTAACCACATCGCGTCAAGGTGGAATCCTATTTCGAGCGTCTTCATTTCCTGATGCCTATCCTCGATAAACCCTCGTTCATGCCAAGATACAAGCAACTAATGGCTAAGCGTGATGACACTGATTTTATTCAAGCAGAAGCTTCCTTCATCTCCGTGGTCTTCGCAGTGTTCGCCTGCGCGGCACACCTAGTCAACGATCCCCGTCTAACTTGCGAAAATCCAGATGATGGAGGCACGGGGATGATTTACTATGAGAGGTAAGCCTCTGGCCGCCATGGAAACTTGACGTCATCCCTAATGTCGATAAACCCCGCTAGAGCTCTTATATTGCACTATATCAGCCACGCCTCTATCCAGGTGTCTCACGTCCAATGCTTCATTCTCATGTCCTCGTTCCTGTGTTCTGTCAACTGTCTTCCGCAGGCCTGGTTACTCGTGGGACAAGCAGTGCGAACTGCTCAAGACTTAGGTTTACACGTAGGCACCGCTCGTTTTTGATGTCCGGGCCGATTGAATAATCCTCGTTGCAGCGATCCCCGCGTCGTCTCGCGATCTCTACCACTGACAAAGAGACTCGCCGAAAAATATGGTGGAGCGTGTACTGCTTGGATCGCATGCTCGCTCTTGCTCTTGGCCGTCCACTTGGTATTGAAGACTCTGACTGTGATGTCGAGATACCTATTGCGGTCGACGATGAGAACTTAGCGGATTATTTCGCTGGAGTTAACTTCCCGCAAAAATATCCGTCGCTCATGACTGGGGCTATCGCTTTGACAACCCTGTACCAAATTGCGGGACGGGTTCTGCGGCAGGTCTATGCCATCGATAACTGTAAAGATGTGCTCGATCAAGAGAGACGCATAGAACTTCAGCGTGCCGTAGAGGAGCTCGACGACGAGCTTAACAAGTGGTGCGAAGATCTTCCTGCCACGTTCCGGAACCAGGCGGTCACAGACAAACACGCCTCCATGGGCGCGGTGCTTTGCAGCCATTATTATTCCGTACTGACCACGCTACATCGCAATTTTTTGCCCGTCAAGCGTGACCAACCTGTACTACCCAAGTCCACTGCCAGGGCCGTTTCATCTGCACGCTCCTGCATACGACTAGCACCATCTATCAACAATGTCGTCCCACCATCGCATCACCTTGCCTTCTTCATCCAGCATCTTTTTAGCTCCGCTGTCATCGTCCTTCTTTATGCCATGCACTGCTCTGATACTAGAGCAGCTGCTACCGCTATGGATGAGGCCAAAAGTTGTTTGACGGCACTCGAGTCCTGGGAAGGACATTGGCCCGGGGCTCGCAAGTGCAAGGAGCTGCTCGCGGAGTTGACAAACACTGCAGAGGAAGCAATCATGAATGGCAATGGCGGTACTAGACAGCCTCAGATGATGCCCATGTCACCTCCTGTCGCACCTGCCATGCCTGAACGAAGGCAATCGCTTGTGTTATCACCTGGCCAGATTCCAACTGTCAATAGACCTATCAAGAGTAAGCCACGGAAGATCAGCCGATCGCGAGATCCCACTTCTACTCGACGCCCGATGGCTTCATCCCCTTATCGTGTTGAATGTAAGCAGGCATGAGCTCTTTGACGACCTTGACTGACGTATGACGGACTACAGCGCAACGTAACAGGTCTACCTCGCGCAAGCGGGGCCACGACGAGAGTGAGGGACTTGCAGGTTCAAGCTTGAGCTACCAAGGTGCCTTCTCCACCCCACAGCCTTCGAAACCCAGCCCCCACAGCTCTCCAGCGTCTGTGAATCTTCCCTCGCCTGCCATGTCCACACTCGAGACCCCGCAGCAGCAAGAGGGGAGCCCAAATGTCGTGGGGTCTCCGCCGTATGGTTATTCTGGGCCCCCTCTCTCTCCTCTGCATGTATCGTCACCGTATGATTATAGCATGCATCACAGTCCCCTCGTCTCTTCGAGCACGCACCAGTGGGACTCTAACACAGTCGAACCTCGTGGGACTGATTTGTATCCATCTCCGACGCAGAGCAGATCCCTTCCATTCAGCAATTTTGAACCGCAATCCAATGCTGATCCTCCTTGGTACTCTTCAGATCAAGGATACTCGGGTCTTTCAACCACCCCACCCACCGCTTCGTTCGCTGCCCCTGGACTACCATTCTTGGGGCTTGATTATATTCGCAACTACAATTCGCATGGTTACTCGGTAGTTGGTGAACCAGACTCTATCTGGCAGACTTTTGATGCTGGCGCATTTGGGTTGGACCCTGATTTGCCCTTCACCCTTGGTGATCTGCACGAAGGACAACACTCCTCACCCTAGTTCAGGACGCTTCTTGCTGTGGTGTTTTCTTAGTCGACAATGTACTTTTACGGGTTTTTTCTTCTATTTTCTTCACTTCATCATCTGCTTGGGAATAACCTGATTCCCTCACTGAATGATATCCATATGCACGCACGCTCTTCATAGTTTTGTTTTGGATTGACGACTCTGCTACTTAGTGTCACGCGCTCAGAAATTACTCACTACTATAATGTTTGACTTCCGGGGCTTCTAAGACCTTATAAAGCAACTGCATTAATAGTAAATTTAGGTTGACATCGACTTCGATGCATCAATGAGGCCTCGAGGCTTGAGGCCGAGGGCTTGGACTATGTGCCAGCGTACAGTGCCACAGGTGCCACCTTGCCGACTACAACGGCTCCGGCTCGGGTATCGGTATGAAGTTTGCCGTTAGACTCCGAGCATTAGCCGCCCACCGCTTAATCAGGCAGTGCGTTGCTCTGTCATGTTTCCCGCATACTACTCCCAACTTCATATCACACAATGGCTCCTCACCCGGTTGTAGAATTAACCTCGGAAGCATCCTGGAATCTCGTATGGCTTATGATATCCGTTTCGTAGAGGAAGACTCATGTCATGCAGATCGAGGACAAGTTCACGCCCTATGGGAAAGAAACGCTGGCGAAGCTCGTATATTTCCTTCAGGTATGTAGGATCCCCGCAGTACTACCAATTCTACAAGTTTATGGTATCGACATGTCGTGTCAGGATGAAATACTTCCATCCGTGAAGCTCGCACATGCGCAAGTTCCCAAAGACCCTGTGCAGCGGTGGAAGACCGTGATTCCCGTAATCGAAGAGCTCAAAGTGAAAGCACGTAAGCTCGGGCTATGGAACCTCTTCCTGAGCAAGACGCATTACCCCGAACACGGCGTTCCATTGACCAATGTCGAAGTGCGTTATTTTTGCTTCATATGCTGTAAATGCACCATTGACGATCGGGTTAGTATGCAGTCATGGCTGAGATTCTCGGACACGGGGGGCACATAGCTTCCGAGGCGGTTAACTGCTCGGCCCCTGATACTGGGAACATGGGTATGTACAGGGTTTGCTATTACTATCCCTGAATCTCCTGAATGTTGGTGTGTGCCTGAAGAGGTCATTGCGCGGTATGGTTCTCCGGAACAGCAGAAGAAGTGGCTTGTTCCTTTGCTGAATGGCGAGATTCGGTCTGCTTTTGCGATGACGGAGCGGTTTGGTTCGTGTTTGCTTTTTCGGTGCGGTTTGAGGGTAACTGACTATGGATGATGGTTATAGTATCTTCTTCGGACGCTCGCAACATCAAGACCTCTATCAAGAGGGAAGGAGATGAGATTGTTATAAATGGTCACAAATGGTGCGTGTCTAGATCTTTTGGAGACTGACATCATTTGGATCGTCATCGGGGCAGGTGGATATCGGGAGCGGGCGACCCGCGTACCAAAGTTCACCTCGTCATGGGAAAGAGCGACCCTGACAATGCGAATGTGTACCAACAGCAAAGTGTGGTCATAGTGCCGGCAGACGCGCCTGGAGTGAAGATCATTCGGCCCATGGAAATATTTGGGTATGATGACGCGCCTGAGGGGCACTGTGAGATCATATATGAAAATGTGAGGGTGCCTGTGAGCAACTTGGTGCTAGGCTGGGGGCGAGGATTTGAGGTAAATGACGCTTTCGGCCTATCGTTCTTGGGTTTTGGCTTACGGTCTATCGGAGATCATTCAAGGCCGCTTAGGGTATGCAGAGTCGAGCTTTGTTGCCAAACTCTACTCGAGTCTGACCTGCTGACAGTCCAGGACGTATTCACCATTGTATGCGCTCGATAGGTGCAGCATCACAGGCTTTGGATCTTATGATCCAGCGCGTCACAGACCCTACCCGAAAGACTTTTGACAAATTTCTTTACCAACATGGTGAATGACTGATTGTTCATCGTCATGAATTCTGGAAGCTCATAGGGCGATTCAGGTACGGTGGTAGCTGAAATCGCGCGGTCGCGGGCTGAGATCGAGTCTGCACGTCTTCTTGTCCTAAGCGCAGCGCTTCAAGTGAGTGGCTATGTTCGTTGTCTGTGCTAAGAATGAATAATATGTCTTGAAGATCGACAAGCAACGGGCCAAGGGTGCTTTGAAGGAAATCGGCATTGCCAAGGCACGGCTTCTTGATTCGCTCTTTCAATGTATGATGCAATTTATTTTGTAGTTCGTCGTGCCTGCGATGGCCTGCAGAGTGGTCGATCGCGCTATGCAAGCATATGGTGCCGAGGGATTGAGTCAGGACCAAGAACTCGCGAGCATGTATGCTCAACTGCGGACGCTGCGGTTGGCGGATGTAAGTCTTCTGTTCCTGCATCGTCCTGTGGTTGTTGGTTGAGGCGTTTTTTTTACAGGGGCCTGATGAAGTATGTTTGCATTGATGAAAATAGTAAATGTCTTACCCCGCGTTTTAGGTTCACATTCAACAGGTGGGGCAACGTGAGTTGAAGCGTGCACCAGGACTGCATAAGCGTGCTGCGGAATTGAAGCAAAAGGAGTTTGCTGTACTGTCTATCAAGGCTCATCTGTGAGCATTGGGATATTGTGTACATTATTTAGGTTGTACGGACCGGGATAAGCGTGACAAGGAGGAAAACGTCATTATTGTGCCTTCATTTAGGAACCGGCAATCAGCGCGCGGTATACCGCGGTAGACTCTTGCACTCGACTTTCATGCATTGACTATGTCTGACTACGATGATGGGATCGAGCGATACGACGTGACACCGATTTTAGAGTCGCGGTACTTTATTCTTCCCGCTTCCGCAGCACTAGTTGGGCTATTCATCGGGGCGGTGCGTGGATCTCGCCTTGCGTCGCTCCGTTTTCTCGCGGAGAACGCACATCGGCCACCCAAGACGATTCGGGGATGGTATCTCTACAATAAAACAAAGAATTACAAAAGAATGGCTGCCGGGCTTTTATCTGGTGGTAAAGATGGGGCTAAACTTGGAGCGACAGCACTTGTTTGGGTTGGAATTGAAGATGGATTGGGTCGGTGTGGGAAGCCTTTTGATGATTTGAAAGAGGTTGGAGCTGGTGTGGGGACTGCGGGGGCGTTCTCGGTTGTGTGTAAGTCTGATCTATTTATTTATGGTGAGTTGATGTGACTGATTTGACTGGTTAGACCGACTACCGTGGCGTACTGGAAGCCGTGCATTATTACTTGGATCTATGATGGGTGGGGGAATGGGATTTCTACGGTGGGCTAGAGAATACTTGAGTAGTGTCCGAGACGCCTAGACCTTGAAAACAAGCATTTTTTTTGAAATGAAAATTTAAATATTTCATGCACTCCGGTTAAAATTTATGCAGACACCATCTTCTTAAAACAGTAGTCTAGAGCTCCACATATCATAAAATGAGGTCCGCTCCACCATTATCATCTGATAAGTCATCCTCCTCCTCCTCCTCCTCCTCCATAACCTCTTCACTGTCTTTTTTGCCGATTCAAAAAATGATTAAACTCTGGCCATCTATTCTAGCTGACCAGATAACACCAAAGGCTACTGCTGACGGTCATGAACGTCTTAATCCTTTCGAGCTACAAACTCACTCACCCTCCACCAATGGTCTCGCAACCCCAACTCTATTATCACCAGGCGTCTCAATTCACCACCATTTACTTGGCACAGGCTCTCCATCTACCACGGCGAACGCCGATCTCACGCCGCCAGGTCCTATAACACCTCTACCCGGTACCTTTGCCGCTCGTATTCCTACAACCCAAATTTCCCTTCATGCACCAGATTTTTCAATGCGTAACACCAAAAATCCACCTAACATCTCGGATTCAATGGAGAGTAAATCCAATACGCCATCGTCATCGTCCCCCTCGACTAGAACTTCTTCAATCGCATCTACCTCAACCGCTACCCCGCACTCAACGGGAACCTCCAAGGGTCAGATCCACGTCAAGCTCATATCCGCCCGTTCTCTTAATGTCACTTCCGTACGCTCACGACCTTATGTCGTCGTTCAATTCGAGCAGAACGAGTTCGTAAGTCGCGATCCCACAGACGAAATGGACAAGGAGGTCAAGGGAACCGCGACCGCTTTCTCTCGGGCATCGTCTTCTATTGCTCTCTCAGCTCTCTCATCCATCGGCGTTCCTCGTCCACCAGGAAAGGCTAGTGCCGGAAATTCCCCCTCCTCATCTCTTTCATGTAATCAACCTTCTCCCATCAACCTTCCTTCCACCACTCAGGGCCTTTTTGGTCGCTTATCTGCACACAATCCTGTGTGGAAACACGAGGTGTCATTGTGAGTATCCAATAATCAACTTATCAAATTTCGCTTTCTAATTTTTTATAGCGACGTTACGTCTGAAGAATCCCTCGTCTCATTTAACCTCTATGACCGCGTCGCCGACCATCTCTTTCTCGGCACTGTACAAATAAAGCCAGTCCTCATCCATGACCATACTGTTGATCAATGGTACAAGTACGTACAACTTCCCGCTTGCCTTGTCAATTGTCATCCCGTCATTCCGTTACTAATGTCATCATTTGCTTACGCATAGGCTCCGGCCGTTCGAGAACGAAGTAATAAGCGGGGAAATGCGGGTACAGATCACTTTCGAGCAATACAAGGTACGTTACACCAGTCTAACCTATTTCATTCTCACCGACCCCACGATCTCGGCCTCCCTTTCGCATCACTTAATCATCCCTCCTGACAACGCTTCTCACTCACTCGACACTTTCACGTGACAGACTAAACGCGCGCTTACACCACGCGACTTTGAGTTCCTCAAGTTGATCGGACGCGGCACCTTTGGCAAAGTCTTCCAAGTTCGGAAACGCGATACAAAGCGAATATATGCTATGAAGGTTCTCTCAAAGAGAGAAATCGTTGCGAAGAAGGAGGTCGCTCACACGATCGGAGAGCGAAAAATCCTACAACGTTCACTAGAATCTCCATTCCTTGTTGGCCTCAAATTCAGTTTTCAGACGGATACAGATTTGTACCTGATAACAGACTTTAAGAGCGGGGGCGAGCTGTTTTGGCACCTCCAGAAAGAGACACGTTTCTCCGAAGAACGGGCCCGATTTTATATCGCAGAGCTAGTTCTAGCCCTGGAGCATCTGCACAGATACAACATTGTTTATCGGGATCTGAAACCCGAAAATATCCTTCTTGACGCCACTGGCCATGTCGCGCTCTGCGATTTTGGGTTATCAAAGGCGGATCTACGGTCCGACGAACTCACCACGACATTCTGCGGCACGACAGAGTACCTCGCCCCTGAAGTGCTTTTGGACGAGCATGGATATAGCAAACTCGTCGACTTTTGGTCGCTGGGCGTACTCCTCTTCGAGATGTGTTGCGGCTGGAGTCCATTCTATGCCGAAGACACACAGCAAATGTACAAGAACATCTGTTTTGGGAAGATTCGGTTCCCGAGAAATGTTATCAGCGAAGACGGCAAAATGTTTGTGAAGGGGGTGGGTGCCGGCATTCGATTCGCTTTGGTGTTTCTGATGGCCACTTATCAAGCTTTTAAACCGAAATCCCAAACATCGCCTAGGGGCCCAGCGCGATGCCGCAGAATTGAAAGAACATCCGTTCTTCTCGTGTATAGATTGGAAAGCACTTCTCCTGAAACAGGTAACACCGCCGTTCAAACCTGTCGTGGAGTCGGATGAGTCGACTGCGAACTTCGATCCAGAGTTTACCACTGCTGATATCAAAGAGGTCGGTGGTGGTCTCGACGGGCATGGGAGTCCGGACGAAGAAGATCCTAGCGAAGACTGGACGCAAATGCAAACGCTGGGCGGCTTGCCAGGGTCGCACATGCCGAACGGACCACTGGGTAGTGACCGTATAAACCAAAACGGTTCGGCAGGCCTTCCTTCTCCCTTGCCTAATGACAATGGCGCGGGACGTGCCATCCAGATTGGATCACGGAAGAAGCAAGATATTGCAGGGTCGCCGCTGACGAACAGCGTACAAGAGAATTTCCGCGGGTTCACGTACTCTGGAGGCGAAAGTGTGGTGTTACCGGGCATAATGGGTAGGGAACCAGACGACGATGAGGAAGAGGCAGTGGCCGATGAAGAGATCACAGAGGTGACCACAGAAGATGAGTTCGAAGACAGGGAGAGTTTCGCGGGACGGTACTCGAACCGAAGAAGAGGAATTGATGAGGACATAGCCGTATGATGTGTTGGTTGCGCACGCCGTCCAAGGCGGTCGGCGCCTCGCGCATGTACGGAACTTCTGTTCCACCGACTCGTCAAAGACGGAAATGGACTAATTTGGACCTTTGCATGATTTGGTGCATGCGCTCACCCACCACCTGCTTGAGGTATTGTGCCTCCCATTACTACTTATCTGATTTAATCGCATATTTGTTCTCGCCACCCTTCCCATGCAATTCCCTTTGCTCATATCCTCTTTATGGAGCATGTTATATATCTCCCGTTCGAATCGAACACATACACATGATTGTCCATCGCGGATCGTTTTTACCTGCTTCTGTTATCGCTGTTGTTCTATAGTATAACGTACCACATTTTACAGGAGTTGTAATAATTCATTTGATCTGTATCCCTTTCGTCGTTTGGGTGGAACATGTGTGAATTCCACCAGCGGGTTTACAGCATTAATCATTAATATCTACATAGAGATAGTTTCGTCACCAGTCATACAGGGTCTTTTTTCCGCGGCAGGGCAGGTCAATCCCACCACGGAAAATGGTTGGAAGGACTTGACCGTCAATAATCGTGTGCTTAACGATCGATTCTACTTCATGCGGCGTGACACGTCCATACCATACACCAGCTCCGCGAGGAGTGTAAATCTGCAAGGTGGACGTCAGCGTAGCGCTCAGACGACAAAAAAGATCACACACGATACAGTTGCCTGCGAATTTATGTCCGCCGACATGTGAGTTCATCAATATCAGCGCCCTATGCTCGGCGTGGAGAGATTTAAGCTGTGTCTCGATCAATTGTTCTTTCTCGGTGGTTGAGCCAGCTTGTGACTCGAGGGAGGGTTCAGAAGTCAGATCGTACAAGTCGGTGTGGACTTCCCAGCCTTCTCGCTCGAGATATTGATGGAAGGCTTTCGGAAGCATTAATTTAAGGTCAGGAAGGCGTCCACGGACTCACTCTTCTCTAATATTGGCGCTGCGATGGCACATCGTTTGTCTCGCCTCTTATGCGAGCCTGGTGCAACCTGTGAGATTTATTTAAACAGGTGACTGTGCGACTCACACAGTAATATCAAACACGAGTAGGGCAAAACCCAAGTATTCAGACTGTCCGTTCGGGTTGCTGCCCCTGCCCGACCGAGAGCTGGATCAAGAGCAGCCTTCCACAACGCCTCAGCGCCCACCAAAGTACGTGGGACACCAGATACCACCATAAAGTCTGGAAGCACGATCACAGTCTCTTCCGACTCGTTATGAGAGAAAGACCTGTGACTTCCGTTGAGAATGGCAAGCCTTTTGGCTTCGGTATGAGAGAAAAGACCAGATGGTAAGGGGACGTTGGTGGACTTTGGTTTTTTTGGAGTGCTTGATGAAAAGCTGGCGGTTTTCAAGAGGGCGGCGAGCGTGCCTTCAGCTTCGGTCACCTCGTTCTCCCAGTCTGTCTTGCCGGTTGATATGACCACCTGTGTGACATCAGCAAACCATACTACGAAAAGCCCAGTCAGCACGTAAGTGTCAGGGACACACCTGTCGGCGGTAGGGCTTCACCGATCCTAACATGTCCGAGTCCATGTCGATATCCATTCTGCTAGGGAAGTCATCGTGATCTACATATCGATGTTGGTGCGCGTAACAAGGGAGGGTTTTGATGATACTCACCCTCATCGCAAGGGTTGGCGCAAGACCTGCATTCGGCGGTTGTTACTGGGACATCAGCGGTCTTGAGGGTCTGGTATACTTCCGGGCCGTTAGGCGAACCAAACACAAAGGCTTTGAGTTTACCAGTCAGCGAGGAGCTCATGGTGGATCGAGTGCTGGAACGTTGAGAGGTGAGAGCAACTCGCGGTTACGCAGTACAGGATTGTTACTTATGTCGACAGTTAGGTTTGGTTTTATCAGATAACACGGCGTGTACATAATAGGTTAGCCAGCATTCACAGCCATAGTATGGAAGCCACTTACTGTGCAATCTGTAAGCAGGATTTATTCAGCAGCCCAAATCCAATTGATCCGTGATACCAGTCTCAGAAAAATAAATTGGACCGAGTCTACAGCCCAGACATGGCATTCACGCAATACTGCCTCACCACTCGGTCTTCGGTCACAATTACAGGTCCATGATGATGCCAAAAGCACATCCAAGTATCTCCAGAAGTTCGCCGTCAATATATCGAGCTAACTGTACGAGACAGTGCAGTAAGGAGATAAAAATAATGCTGAGTCATTGTAATGAAGTCTGCCCACCATCCGCAAACCAAGTGACAACTCTGGGCAGACCGTCATAATCGGATCGGGCAGATATGAATCAATAATTCGCTTACCTAGCTAAACACCCTGCCGCTGGTCCTCCTGTAGTTGCTTTTCTATTTTCGATGCATTCTCCTGGACCGCAGTCCACAACGGCTTTCCATCCCGGCTCACCCCTACGAGCGCCTCCATCGCCCTCGCCGTTCTCTGTTGATCACTGTTGGGGCTTGAAGACGCTAGCGCTACCCTTAGACCAGTGGGAGACGGCTTGACGCCCTTTCCGAAGAAATGGCGTGGCTCCTCTTCTCTTTCGGCAACTAACCTCTTCAACTCTGCAAAACTGCGTTTTTCGAAGTTGGAGGCGAAGTTGACGTTATTTCTCTGAGGAACAAAGGCTTCGTCTATTTTCTGGGAGAGGTTTTCGGGAGTTACAAAGGTGTCGCACTGGTGGTATAGAGAGACGAGGGTGCGCATGCGGACGTGGTGTTTTGAGGCAGCCCGCGATATATGACGTTTAATCACGAATGCTACAGATGTGCATTTCGATGCAGACGGTCGGCAGGGCAGCATGGCTTTGTGCTCAAAGGATACAGATTCCAGCGACGAAGAAACGTTTCCGAACGGTCGCAGCACAGGCTTACATCAGCCTTCCCGAAAGAGAATAGGCGCGAGACTTGGTCACCGAGCGCGTCCAGGACGAACGAGTGTCACATTCGAAACCAGCGAAGGTCGATGGGTGACGGCGATGGGCGCCCACAAACGCGCTCCGTTGAATACAGGATGGACTGGAGGAAAGGAGGAAGGGGAGGAAGAGTAGTCGAGATGGCCGCATTACAAGGTGAGATCCATTGACACTGGCAGTGCTAACGGAGCTGCCGACGCAGACCATAAAATTTTCACTATGGACCGTGAATTTCTCATCATTTTACGATACCGTTCTTACACCGATCAGGGCGTTCAGTTACCACGTACAGGACTAATAATTGCAGCGTGCATAAGATATCACAGGGCCAGACCGAAGAGATCCGTGGATTGAATGGTGTGCATTAAAATGTATCTTCAATGAATCTAACTAAACACGACGTGCTTAGATTTCCCTTAACTCATCTGATCAGATGGGAGTGTCATGTTGTCATTGTGTCCATTTCAGTATACAATCGAGAATAGTGACGCGGAACATTTATGCACAGCGTGAGGGTATGAGGACCGGTGCAGAACAAGAATGCCGACACTCATCTTACGTTGAACTCACCAGCGCATCATCGCGCAGTCCAATAAATGACTGCTCAACCAGCGCGGCACATAATCCATCTAAGCCCCAAATAACTCAAACTCACATGGCACTGGTGAGTCTGGGAGGAGATCACTTAACTATATGAACGTCATGTTGCATAAATCTTGATGTACGACAAGTACGAACACATACACTAGGACAGGAATATTCGTCGCCGAAAATGTTACTGGACGATTGATGTCATGACGACTGCCGTCGCCGTTATCGAGCTGATTCATGTTAGCAAGTGTGCTTTGAAAGTGGGGTATCGAGGACAGAAGGTTAAGCGTAATTGCCACTGTGGACCATGCTGTCAAGGGACGAGACGCTGACTGTCACGGGAAATGAAAGAGGCAGGTGAAGGACCAGTTGCGCCGATGAAGAGATCACGGGGGTGACTACAAAAGATGAATTTGAAGACAGGGAGCGGGATGGTACTCGAACCGAAGAAGAGAAATTAATGGTATGACATAGGTATGATGTGTTTGCTGCCCCGGCGCCTCTAGACTCTACTAGTATGCTTCCATTCCATCAACTCGTCGAAAATGAATTTGAACCTTCGCATGATTTGGTGCACGCGCTCCGCCCGCTCGAGCTACTGTGCCTCTACCTAGTACTTATCTGATTCAATTGCATATTTGTTCTTGCTATTCCTTCCCCATGCAATCCCCCCTTTTTCTTTGTGGAGCATGTCACATCTCTCGAGTCTATTGTGGAATATAATTTTAATGATTCATTTGGTCTGTATCCCTTTCGTCGTTTGGGTGGGACATGTGTGAATTCCGCCAACGGGTTTACAGCATTAAGATTCATTAATATCTAAAATATGGTTTCGTCACCAATCATACAGGGTCTTTTTTCCACGGCAGGGGAGGTCAACCCCACCACGCAAGATAGCTGGCATGACTTGACCATCAATAATCGTGTGCTTGACGATCGATTCAACATTATGGGGTGTGACGCGCCCATACCATACACCAGCTCCGCGAGGAGTGTAGATCTGCAAGATCGACGTCAGTGTATCGTTCGGACGACAAGAAGAAGACCACATACGACGCAGTTGCCTGCGAATTCATGTCCGCCGAAATGTGAGCTCATCAATATCAGCGCCCTGTGTTCGGCGTGGAGAGATTTAAGCTGAGTCTCGACTAATTGTTCCTTCTCACTGGTTGAGCTAGCTTGTGACTCGAGGGAGGGTTCGGAAGTAAGATCGTACAGGTCGGTGTGGACTTCCCAGCCTTCTCGCTCGAGATATTGATGGAAGGCTTTCGTAGGCGTTAATTCAAGGCTAGATATATATGGAAGGAGTCTGCAAACTCACTCTTCTCTAAGATTGGTGCTGTAATGGAACATCGTTTGTCGCGTCTCTTGTGCGAGCCTAGTGGAACCCTCTGAGATATATTTCAGCACGTGACTGTGTGCAACTTACACAGCAATATCAGACACGAGTATGGTAAAACCCAAGTATTCAGAAGATCTTTGTCTGTTCGGGTAATTACTCCTGCCCGATCGAGAGCTGGATTAAGAGCAGCATTCCACAACGCCTCGGCGCCCACCAAAGTGCGTGGTACTCCAGATACGACCATAAAGTCTGGAAGCACGATCACAGTCTCTTCCGACTCGTCATGAGAGAAAGGCCTGTGACTTCCATTGAGAATGGAGAGAAACTTTGCTTCGGTATGAGAGAAAAGAAGACCAGATGGTAAGGGATCGTTGGTGGAATCAGGCTTCTTTGGAGTGCTCAATGAAGAGTTGGCGGTCTCCAAGAAGGAAGCAAGCGTGCCTTTAGCCTCGGTCACCTCGATCTCCCAGTCTGTCTTGCCGGTAGATATGAGCACCTGTGTCGTCATGATGACGATGATCATCAGCGAATCATACTGCGTGAGCACTAGGGATGCACCTGTCGGTGGTATGGATACACTGATCCTAACATGTCCGAGTCCATGTCGATATCCAATCCGCTAGGGAAGTCATCGTGATCTACATATCGATGTTGGTGCGCGTAACAAGGGAGGGTTTTGATGATACTCACCCTCATCGCAAGGGTTGGCGCAAGACCTGCATTCGGCGGTTGTTACTGGGACATCAGCGGTCTTGAGGGTCTGGTATACTTCCGGGCCGTTAGGCGAACTAAACACAAAAGCTTTGAGTCGACCGATCAGTGAGAAGATCATGGTGGATCGAGTGCCGGAACGTTGAGGGTTGGAGAGTAGCAACACACACTACAGAGTTTGTGTTAAGTTTGGTTTATATCAGACCAGGTGGCACATAATAGGTTGCCGATTATCCCCCATCCATCGCTATAGTACAGAATCCACGTACTTTTCAATAATGTGCAATCTGTAAGCCAGACTTATTTAGCAACCCCGATTGATTCCACCAGTCTCAGATCAATGAAATTGACTGAGTCAACATGGTGCAATGTCACTCACTGCGCAGTAAAAAGATCAAAATAGTGCTGAGCCGCTCTTATGAAATCTGCGTAACCATCCAAAGGCCAAAAGGACAAACCGTCATGATCGGACCAAGTAGAGATGAATCAAGATACTCACCTACCTAGCTAAACGCCCCGCCGTTGGTCTTCCTGTGGTTGCTTTTCTATTGTCGCTGCATTCTCCTGAACCGCAATCCATAATGGCTCACCCCTACGAGCACCTCCATCGCCCTCGCCGTTCTCTGTTGGTCATTGTCGGGGCTTGAAGATTGCCAGCGCTACCCTTAGACCAGTGGGAGACGGCTTGGCGTCCTTTCCGAAGAAATGGCGTAGCTCCTCTTCTCTTTCGGTAAATAACCTTTTCATCTCAGCTTGTTGAAGTTGGACACTATTTCTCTGAGGAACAAAGGCTTCGTCTATTTTCTGGGAGAGGTTTTCGGGAGTTACAAAGGTGTCACACTGGTGGCATAGAGAGACGAAGGCGCGTATGCGGACATGGTGTTTCGAGGCAGCCATCGATATATGGCGAATGCTAAGGATGTGCATTCCGACGGGGACGGCAGGGCAGCATGGCTTTGCGCTCAAAGGTTGCAGATTACCAGTGGCAGCGATGAGGTCATTAATATTAAGACTGTTAATCGCGAGCAAATTTAAAACATGAACAAACAGGTAGCACGTGATCCGTCGCGTCGAGTTGTCTTCGAGAGTGGATTCTCATTATGAGAAGAGCGAATGCAGGAAAAACCACCTTCCTGCAGAGGGTTTGCGAGTCAATCGAGGACTCATCCATATGACAGCGCCTGGAAAAAGATGATTGATGCTTCCGTTTTAGCGGCAGCTGGAGATGTAGGGTACGCTCTTAGTAGTGGTTGGTAAAGTCACTTAACGAGTTCTCAGCAAGGAGTGCACGATATCGAGAATCAAATGATGTTTCCACACACCCAGGATTCGTCTTCCACACTTCATGGGGATTTGAGGTAGGAGGACCCTCCGAATTTGACAAGGTGAAGGCTTTCACTGCTCAAGGCGTCCTAAGAACACACGTTTGAACCATCGAATCCGTGCAATATGCTAATTGATCAATTATTTAGCATGCGCTATCTCGCGTCTTTGGCACTGATGTACAGGTACTGTATTCCAATGGATGAGGATGTCAGTTTTTTCACGGAAGGGGAAATCAAGTTTTCTCTTAGTGGGACACTGGATGTAGTAAGCATTTCAAAGTGCCTGTCGTCGTACATCATCGACTCATTTGCAATCCTCGGTTCTAGTGATAGTGTTGTTTACCAAATTTGACACACTCTACAACTTCGTTTGCACATGTAGAGCTAATAAGTATGAGAGTATCGAGGAAAGATGCTCGAGCACAGACCCCGCAGTAAGCCAGAGAAGTATTTGAAAACTGGCCGCAACTAAGGCTTTTGTACAACCACCGCAAGGGCAACCAATGCCTTCCAAAATGCTATATGTCTTACTTGTAAGCTGGCCAATATATTGAATCGGCTCTCTTCATATATTCACTCTTGTACATTTAGATATGGATGATTTCTATAATGCAGACTGCGGGCCACTCATCAAACGCATGGCTGAAACTCTGGATGATGATACGCCCAAGCAGCTGTTTATCTCAGCACAGCGGGCCGACTTGAGGGTGTGCATGGGATATGCAGTTAAAAGGTAACCCTCGAACCTGCCACTCGCGCAGTATATTGGTTCTGCTCGGACAAATCTCATCTGACATACTTGGGAAATTCGAGGATTGCCAGATCGTAAACGATGAGGGCGCATAGTTTCCACAGGCTATGGCGAAATTGTAGCAATATTCAAAAATTCCTCCCATTCATGTTCGACGGTGCTTGTAGTTCAAACGTCTGTTGATCGTCCTTGCTGGCATGCTCAGCTAAGACGGCGTTGGTGATCTGTTGACAATTTATGAGTGAGTTGATCCTCCATCGAGCTCAGTCTTACTGACTGAACATATTGTTGACAGTTTGCGAGCGCGTCGACCATCTATTGAGCTCGACCCTCGCTGACAGAATATATTGTGGACCACTTGACAGTATGTGAGTGTGATCTTCCGTCGAGCTCCAGTTTTGCTGACCAAACGCATTACTGACCTGTCAACAGCGTGTGAGTATATTTGTCGGCGAGCTCAAGCTTGCTGACCGACCACACCGCTGATGTGTTTACAATGACACCCGGTAAGTAGATTTATCTTCGACCATTTCTGCCTTTTTATCATGATTGACCAGTTGTACTGCCCTGAAGATGAGGAGATGTGGTCCAAGTTACGATATTTGGTATCTCACAGCTCGTCCACATAGTTCTCGTCTCGAACAATTCCTAGCCCTCTGATTCATCAACGTTGGAAAAAATTATCCAGCTTGGGTTCCGGTGAGATTTTAGGCAACACCGCAATGAGTCTGATGATATTTGATAATAAGCTGCTGTGATTATTTTCCAACACACTTTCTGCAGCGACACTATATTGGGAAGGTATCCGTGTCTATCTTGCTCTCCAGAAGTACATGGCATCTCCCAATGCAGCTGTTGTCAGTGAAGCTGTGAGCTCTGCCATCCACACATATCAAGCAAACCCCTCTGGATGGCGGAGTTAACCAACCGCTCTCAGAAGAAGGCGGAGTCAATCAACATAATTCTTGAAATCACTTCACAATATCCCCTGCGTATGTTCCAACCCTCATGATTATAACATTCACGCTCATCAGGAGGGCCTTATAACTATGTTTATAGTTGAGCCCAGGTGTGTCGGTTGTGAATGGAGGTGACATATCTGTGGAGATGGACTAAGGAGATGGAACTGTATTAAATAGTTGTATGATCATGTAATTTGGCGATTTTTATGCATAGTAGACGCGCGTGTAATGGACATCATGATCGGCCACCAGCGGGACCTGTTGAAGTACTACCTCCTACTCTTCGCGGGCTGAGTATCTCAAGGTCACATGTTGGGAACATGTGCTTGTAGTTTGTAATAATGATGATATTATGTATGTGATCAAGATATCTGCCTTCTTGTTCTAGCAGACGGTGGGCACGGGCAGCCAAGTCGGATACATAGATACCAACCCAGCGTGCGTCTGAGGTAGGTCCCTATGCCTGGTATACCAACAAGACCTATATGATCATCATAATAGAGCTGGTCTGCATTAGCCGAACCGATTGAAGGGGAGCAGTATTCCTTACTGGCGCATCTTCGTCGGCGCCTGCTGGACCGTCAGTCAACATACTATATAGACCTCGACCTCAACTGCTTGGTCAAAGCCGGTGACCACAGGTCCACATGTTCCCGGTCAAGATTTTAAACACGGAGGTCTCAGAGAAGTGATCAAACGTAAGAGACAGGCTCTAGCAGAATATCAAGAGTTGGCACTAAACGAACACTATTACCAATGGCTATACTGTTCAAAGTGTTTCCTGAATACCAAGAAAGAGCATATCGTTGTCCAAGCGCGATACCGGAAATCTTCTGATTCTACGACCTGCATTCCACAACGAATGGCGGTAAGCCACACAGCCTAGGATTGATTTTCTCCTGGAAACCCACTGGTGAATTATGGTTTCTAATTTTTGGATCAGAAAACGGCGGCTCAAGTGTGTCTTTAGATGGTCCAATCATTGGTTCGTAGCAGGAAAACCCTTGTTTTCTACGAGCAACTATATCATCGTCGAGTTGGGGAGAGACAGACCGTAGTGTATTTTGTTGTAGCAGACTAGTCACACAGAGATAATGGCTTCCACGACTGCAGGCTTCGCAAGCTGACAGGAGCCTCCGATTGTCATGCGCGGCATATACAGTCGGTCATTATCCGCCAATGTCCTGTTTTTAAGAATGAAAAAAAAACGTGAGTGGGCCAAGGCTACAAGACAAGGGTCATGCGAAGACGACGTTAGTCCGTGGAGCCGAAATGGATTGCTATGCACAGAGAAGAACTACGCTCAAAGAAAGTGATAGGCCCTGCTGCCTCAGAGACGTTCGAAACATGAAAAAAGATCATTAGCGCCATCCAACGTCAAACACTCATGCAATGTATCCTGTGATGTAGTTGTTGCATGCTTGTAGGAATACCTGCTATGAATGGAATGGATTTTCATAATCTGCCATGTGCATATCATTTGATCACAAGCGAAAAGCTTACCTGGAGAGGACGTGGCGGCTCAAGAGTGAGGTATATTAGCTCCAACATCATACGGTATCTAGAACACGTTGGTATGTAGACTTTGCTAGAAGGCTTGTTGCTGCAGGACTAGAGCTGCGAAATTTGACAAGGTAGGACACAATTCCTGATTTGCCGGTAGCCGCAGAATATTAGCGAACACCGGGCATGTCTATTTTTCCGAGCAGGGAAGACATCCATAGGAAGAATCAAGCCCAATATCTCAGGACTTCCTAGAAGGACACCGGTGACGAAATAGCAACTGATTTTTTCGCACTGTGCGACAGGGAGTCAGGTACCTGGTGCCGTGGGGCTCACTAAACCCTAGTGCATCACCTGGACTCGAAGATCGAGAATGAACGGTGAAGGTATGGATAACCAGGATCCGGATGAGGTCGACTTGAATGATGCACGATGATTATTGAGTAACATGGTCGGTTGATGCGAACTTTGTTTGTGTATTGGAGAGCGTGGTCGGTTTGGATTTTGTTTTACAGTGTCATCCACAATTTGGACACTTGTGTCGGTCTGTATGTCGGTTAGGCAAAACAAACAAATCAACTTGATTACACTTACCACAACGCTTCGTTGTCATTGCGGTCTACGACGACGAGACATACTTCGACAACAATGGCTGTATCTGCGAGAGGAAATTGGCCCGTGCGCGACCTCATTTCTCACGCCTGACATAAGCCGCACATGTTCCCCCCTTGATGAAAGCTCTTTTCAACATCAACGGACCTCCACAGGTTGCCAGCAAGTTCAGCGCCTTTCGCACTTCTTGTTATTTTTCGGCGAAAAGACATGTCGCAGCAGCCACCACCCACAGTGATGCCACAGAATATGCTCCCTCCTGGGGAGGCAGAGCTCGCTCAAGCCAACTCCTACTATCCGCAAGAACCTGCAGACCTAACGGGCGGTCTTCCTATCAACCTTGACTCTCTGCGTGATGGGCCGCCAGGAAGCAAACCATTTTATCCATATTCTACGCTTATACGGTAAGCGGCTCTGAATTGACTGTAAATGCCCTAGTAAACGGTCTCGGTTTGTCTGTGGGTGGTTAGGTATGCTATAAAGGGTTCTCCGAATCAAAAGCTACTCCTCGAAGATATTTACTATGCAATTGAATCCCGCGTACGTGGTGGCTTACTCATACTTCAAGTTGCACATTTCGCGAATCCCTGACTCCACGTCACAGTTTCCTTATTTCAGGAATGCCCCATCTGGTTGGAAGGTGAGTAAAGTTCTTCCAATGCCATCGGCCAATGACTTCTGTATCATTTGTGTTGTCGATTGCCTGCACCCATTGGACGCGAGCGCGATGTTGATGTTTGATTGTGTTCATATTTGTTTTGATCTTAAGCCAGGCACCAAACTAACCTAACCTTGCTTCGCACGTATCCAGAACTCAGTGCGACACAATCTTTCACTCAACCCGTGCTTTGAGAAAGTGCCGCGTCCCCTCACCGACCGAGGGAAAGGCTCGTACTGGACTGTCAATGATAACGTTGACCCGAGAACGGGTGTCCATCGAGTCAGGAAGAAGAAGCCGAAGGGTATAAAGGGTCGGCAGTCGGAGGAAGATCAGGATGTGGATTATCATCCTGAAGCATTCAACGACCCTAATGCACAATTTGTGCAGCCACCGCCTATGCATCCTGACGAAGCAGGTCCCAGTCGGCAAGCGCCGTATCCGCCGTATCCTCCCACGTAAGCCGTTCGGTCTCAAACATCGATAATAAACTAACGCTTTCGTTAGATTTGATCCCAACTTCCAGATGATGCCTCCTCCACCTCCCGGCCTTCGATTCCCCCCTGTGCCAATAGATGATTTGGAGGTAGACGAGAGTGGGAACATCTTGTGGCGTTTGTCCTTGATGAAGGAACTGGCGCACTTGCAGCAAATTTCGTCAGAGAAGGACATGGGCGAAGATTGGTACCGCGTGATGCTGTTGCGTATGCGTGGGGCCGTCATGGCCCCACCACCTGCATATCATGATGGTATGCACCCTCCACCTGGGATGCCGCCTCCACCTCCGCCCAACCCGGAGTTGCAGCAATGAATCTTTTTCTCAATTCCTGAAGTGAATGTTTTAGCTCTGTCATTCCTACTATTATTAACTGGTTCACATGTTTCAGAGAATGTCTCCTTTCATCTTTTGGCATTAATAATGGTCTTGAGTGGACAGCATTTTGAATTCATTCTATTACAGCATGTTGTCTGTATCTCATTTCTGTATCCCAAATGGACTTTGTTGTCGGTATACATGATTAAATCTTTGTCCCGCCGATAATGGGCCGCATGTGAGGATTTCGGCCGATTGAAAACGTTCTTGTGACCTCTGCTTATCTAAGCGAACTAATGTCTGATTAATGCACTCTGGATCATCATTTTTCAGCTGACCCTGTCCTCCTCCCTCCCGTCATTCTCTCTTTTACAGCGCTAGGCATTTCTGATGGCACCTACGGCTATCTACGCTCCTTCTCCCGCCCAAATCACATCAGAAGTCAAGAGATCATTAATCAATGGACCATCACCTCATGAAATCGTCCAAGGGCCTGCCCTTGCAATAGGCTCATTGGACACTGCCCAGGACGGAAAGTACCAATCACTTCTTTTGCGCCTCGATGCACAGGAAGGACGGGCCGCCGAAAGGCAGATGCTTGATCGACTCATTGATGGAGGTATGTCTCTGCAATTCGGAGCATCGCTCATTAATCATCATGATTGACACAGCGATATCGTTGGCTCCATCAAGCTATGCTTCCATCCATGTCGTGCTCTCCCCGTCAGAATACACTTCATTATCACCAAATTTACCATCTCTCCTTCAGCAGACCCTCACCGGTCTGACACCCCTGGGAACTCTCCACCTTCTTAATTTAAGCGCGGGGTTCCTGAGTCTTCCTGACGAGTTGACTCTAGCTGGATTCACGATCATTGAGAGTGTGACAGATGGTTCTGACGCCAGAATTGTTGCCCAGAAGCCTTTGCCAATCGTAACGCCTCTACCTTCTGCACTTCCTCTCCGGAAGAAGACCGACCCTGCCAAGCAGTCTTCCAAGAAGGCTCTTTGGGCACTCTCATCATCATCCACTCCCACAATCGATGCCGAAACCCTCCTTACAGCGGCAGATCGTGAGCGCCCAATCCCCACGTGCGATCCTGCCATAGCAGGTGCCCCAAGGCGGAAGAAGGCATGCAAGAATTGTTCATGTGGTCTTGCTGAGCTGGAAGCCGAGGAGGCCAAGTCAGGTAAAGTAGTTCTGCTTGACAACGACAGCGCTGTGGAAGTGGGAGCTGGAGACGTAGCAAAGAGTTTGATCGCTGCCGCTAAAGCTGCACCCAAGGCAACTAGCAGTTGTGGGAGCTGCTTCTTAGGAGATGCATTCCGGTGTGCTAGCTGTCCGTATCTTGGTACGTTTATGAGAATACTTTTCATATCAATTCAAAACTCAAAAAATCTATTGAAAAAGGTTTGCCTGCATTCAATCCGGGTGAGAAAGTGGAGATTGACATCGGGATGGATGACTTCTGAGCACTATTGTTACACTTTGATCATTCGCCATACCACCAAGTATGTAAACGTTGTATGATACTATTTATATTGTACTGTATTGCTTACAAGACATTAGAAGCCATATCTGTTCACCGTGATGGTGTAGAAATCACGAATATCTATGTCAGGCCACCCTTCGCTCGAGGGAACTGAGAGATTCACGTATGTCATCATCTCGCGGTGGCAGGCCAAAAGATCGCTTGGCGTCTTAAATCGCGTCTCGGGGGTGTGGCGCTCTATCAACTGGAGAGTGGCGTTGTATCGAATGGGGAACAATTCGCATAGCTCCCGCAGTAGTGTGGCGATCTCGGGGGGCGCCGTGAATTTTTTGACAATGTGAAATTCAGGGCCAGCAAGGTATTTCCTCTTGCGCGAGCCACCTATGGCCCGTCCCCCCTCATCGATGACATGCTCCTCGTCAAATATTTGGAGCAAGGTGTTCCTGTCCTCGACGTTCGTCGCACTGGGGAGGTATCGGACTATAGTGTACATCATGACGTGCAGGAAGGATTCCAAATCATCTGCCAACACATGGTGCTTGTCCTGGGTACTTTGGTCCAACAAAGCACCAGACATAAAGGGTAGAGTTCCCTGTCATTTGAAGTCGTGTCAGTATCTCGACATATGTATAAAAACGTTGCATGTACCATCTGAATTTCCAATAACTCTTTTCGCGATTTGGAAGAGCAGCACTCCCAGCCCATGAGAAGCCCGCGGCCCTCACTGGTGATGCCAATGTTCTCCATACTGATGTTCCGATGCAGCAGACCAAGATATTCATAAGCTCCCTCATGAGCTGCAGTGACCCGTTAGAAACAAAAAAAATTACTTGAGAAGTGGAGATGAAACTCGCCTGTGAGAGCATCCTTGAATACGGTAAGAAATTCTTTAGGCGTCTTGAACGTGCTCAGGTTCCGTTCAACATTACCAAGGATGATTCGATGTTGTACGAGCGGGAGGGTTGCCTTGTGGTTGGGTGTACAGCACCACCGAGCCTTGTTGAATAAGTGGGTGCTCGTTTTTGTTCCGAGGGCAGACATGTCACCGCCGTGCTCGAAGGTCGGGATATTGGGAATGCGACCAGAGTGTAGTTGCCGGTATACTTCCGATTCCGTGCTGGTACCTTGGGAATGAAGTCTCCAAGTTTCCTTGAAGAAAACAACTCTCTTGTGCGTAACGTCCCACACATGGAAGCTACGAGTTCGTTGCTCGAGTAGGCTGCACTGCTTTGGGGCGGGACGTGGGCCAACGTAAAAGCGATGAGTTGTTAAAGGACGGCCTTCGGCGTCTGTTGGCTTTTGAAGTGCGGTATCGACGGGAACGATGTATCCATACAGAGGATCGGAACTCCCAATGCCCAGTAGCTCCCGAACAGCGTTGTCTTGAGACTCCGGAAGGGAAATGGGAACCACAGACACGTCAACACCGCGATCCCCAGGCGACGCACGATTGAGCCTCCATAGGAACTCAGCCAATGGGATGAAATTGCTGGTGTAGTCAAACCGCCGAGACACGACAGCACCAGAGCGGTCCCAGTACACAAAACGTGCCCAGGAACCACAAAGGAGGATGGAAAATCCAAAGCGGCGGAACTGTGTTGCGAAAAAGGCATTGGTGCACGCCACCATATGCGCGCGCGTTGAGATGGACTGCTTGCCAGAAGACTCGAATGTGGGATAGTAGTCTCTCTTAGTGTCCCAATATGGCAGCAGGTCCTCCTCAGGACAAGGTATCGGTGCAGTGAAGTCCTCATTTGGCGGCGGGTCGATGAAGGGGTCTTGTTCTACGGAAGGCTTGATGATGATCCATGCCTCCATCGTGGACATGTCTGTCACTCCGTTTCGAGTGCTTTCACTTTTGTATAACCCCACGGTTGGTTGGAATTCATACCCACCCACGACGACAGAGGGGTCGGGACAACCGGAGGTGTCGACAAGATCAAAATTGGTGGTGAATTTACGCAGTAACGCCAACTGCCAAGGGCACCAAAATCAGATAGGTCATAGAAGTATTTATGTGAAATTTTTACAAGTTCTTCTTGTGACACCACCTTGGGCGTCGCTGGACGGCCGTCTGCCTCAGGCAAGAAGCCAAGAAACCGGCGCACGGGCATCGCGCCAACGAAGCGTCTTGGGAAGGAACCTAAAAGCTTGGCTTCAACGGCATCTTTGGATGTCATCGTGACTGAAAGTTGAGATGCAGGAAATGTATAAGCGATATGATAGAAGCAAGATGATTGGACTTGGAAAGGCGGGATGAACAGACCAAGATGTCCGACTCACTATTTATTGGTCCATGCTGTGGATATTCCACTGTGTCAATAACCACAACAGACAATGCTCGTTAGTTGTAGCCGCTTACGGATGTGGACACTTGGAGATTCAATGGTTTGGAGTGCAAGTCCCTAGAATTGATGCAACTGACTTAAGCACAGAGGGAAAAGGGGGCGAAGGTCTGCATACACAAGGTAGGCAACAAAATAGGGTTACTCTGCTACGTCTTCATCCCAATCGTCGCCCCAATCAACTGCCTCCGAATCATAGTCAGCTGCGTTGTGTGCTTGCTTGATCAACTCGAGAACGGCAGTATAATCAAGCGCTGGACCTTCTCCTTCATCCGCTGACAAAGAGCCTGGGCTGGAAATGTCGTCTTCGGTGCTGCGTGCCTCTACAGTAGTGTCTTGGTCACCACTTTCGCTTTCCGCGTAGTTCCCTAAAGCCCCCAACTCGTCTCGTGTCCGGCTTGCCGCCGCTTTTTCCGATGCAGACTCACTTTCGCTTCCGTAGTCACCGACGAGTCCTGAGATCGCCTTTCTCCCAGCTTTGGCACTTAGCTTTCGTCTTTTTATAGCTCTGACGTCGTGCTCGTGCTCGGACATCGGCGAGGGCTGACCCCTTTTGGCCACAATATTTCCAATGAATGTAGACGAGTCCGGATCGTATACATGGATGGTGGGGAATTCAGCGAAGTGCGTACCCTGAAGCAAATCCTGAAGAGTCTGAGAGGGGCAAAGTTTATAGTAAGATGGGCCAGTTTGCACTCCGACGCCTGGATAATATGGAATTCTGGCCAAGTCCATGTGCGCAGGTAAGTAACAGAGAGGAACTCTGAAGCCTTCGGGATCGTCTGGATGAGGATGGACAAGAGAAGTAACCCAGTCTGGACAAGGATGTTCTTTCTTCGGTTTGGGATGGTCCTTGTTAGAATATGTATGCTGAGGAACATGTCTCTGAAGAATGGTAATTAGAGAGGAGTTGATGGAATTGCGATGCACAAGTGTGGTATGTGGAATTGATGCTGCAGATAACGAAGATTGCGACGGCACTCCGGGGTAAAACCTGAACTCTATCGTCAATAGTGCAACCTGTGTTCTGATGAGGGTCAGCACACGCGTAAGGACGGAAGACAAGAGCGCACTTTGCATCAAGAGTCGACTGGTTTACCTTTCTGCGTTGCATTCCGACGGGAAGGACATCCATCTCGATGTCCAAGCTGTCTAGATGAGCTTTTAGCAGATCTCTTTTAGATGATCCACCACCCCTTGAAGTCCCCCTTCCGCCTCTACCTCTTCCGTTGGCTCCACGTGCTCCCCCTCTTCCTCTCGTGTCTTTTACATGTGTTGCGTAGCCTTCACGAGCAATTTCTCCGCCCCACTCACTCACTTTTCTGCCTACTTCTTCAAGAAAACAATAGTCGCGCATCATCGGCCCCCACCCATAAGCGTTCATCTGCACATAGGCCGCCTTATTGCGTTCACCGCTACATCCCGTGTTGTTTTTGTGGGTGCGAGAGCAGGGTAGAGAACATGTTGGAGTAGAGCACCTCGGGCAAGTATAGCGTGCAGGTGTCGAGCAAAGCACACAAAGACGAGTTAATGACCCACTGGCGATTGATTCCATAGACGTGATAGTTTGCACTGGAGATGTAGAAGTCAAATGAGGTAGCTATATAGCATGGTCGTGAAGTGTGTTGATGTTTTTTTTTTCGAACATCCTAATCAAATCAAATCCTATACAATACTACGTCCTTACTATCTCTGGCCCGGTGTTGCAAAACTTTTGACCCGTTTTTTATGACACAACAACTACACAACATTAAAATGAGCCAAAAACGCGAGCAGGTAGGATTCAGTACTTACTGTAAGGCTGTGAAAAAAAAAGTCAATGCTACGTTGCCAGAGAGAAGCCGGTGCGAAACAGTGTTTGAGCACAGAGTTGCAAAATTTCTCACCGCACAGAAGTCGTCGCGTCACACCATGTCACACCGCCGTTTTGACTCTCCGACGCCATCAAGCGCAATTGACGAGTGCTATTCAAGAATTCCAAAGGCTTCATGCAGCGCTGAGACTTGAATTTGTACGTGTATGTGTACAATATGTGTATGTACTATAAGGTCTTATAGGTAGGTATAATACATGATGCTGCAGGAAGGATTATAGAGGTAATGACCTAGCAGCAGTCGAGTAAGCTGAAAAGTAGTCACCAGTTTGAGAACCGGATGGTATATTACTGTGTAAGTATGGATTAAATGGAGGATTATATGTGCCGCTTGAGTCACTGGTATGGTAGGCGGATGAGTGGGAATGTGGAGGAAAGGTATTGTGCAGTGAAGAAGTAGCAAAAATGGGTCCTGAAGTGGGAGGAATGCTTGGGAGAATATTGCGGGAAGATGAGGCAACAGGCACTTCGTGAGATGGTCCTACATGCGATGAAGTAATAGCAGAATTGGAAGGAGTGATCTCAAGATGAGGGCGTGTGGCGGGGGGGACATTCCGATCATTTTCGTCAGAAGGACCTTCATTAAAGGTCCGTTTTTGTCCAGCGCGAGAGCGGCCAGCGAAAAGGCCTGCAAAGCGATCATTTGACTTTGCAGAATTGTGCAAGTTTTGGCCGAGTTGCCGACCAGCGATTTGTGACTCCGAACACAATCTCATTCCTCCTGTCACGTCTTGCATCTCAATGGTACAACATTTGTGTCGCTCAACACCACTTACCTATCATGTCGGAAAAAATTAGAATGACATTAGAAGGCAATGGGAAACCACTAGTGAAATTCCTGATTTTTTTAGTGCATGTGGTGGCTTCCCTCCGATGGATTGGCGTGGAAAGTGCACATTCTCAGCAGTGTTTCGCTGCCGCAAGCACTTCTAGTTCATTTTTCGTAGAATAAAAAATATGTACAGTAAGCTATGGATCAAATATCCCCTAGAATCATTGTGCTAAGGAAATGAGTGAAATATGAGTGTGCTACGTCTCGGTTTGCAACTCCGGGCCATTTTGCAACACCGGGCCAGAGATAGTACTCCTACAAAGTTTTTGCTATTGCTTTATGACCCGTTGTCATTGTGCAGTATCATCATGATGGCGCAAATGGTCTGGCAGTCATTTGATTCAAGCTACCCAATAAAATCACCCCGGATCACAGGGTCCAATTCACATGATGGTGTCGGTGATTTTTACTACTTCAGTACTCAAGAACAAGTTAAATGTAGAGTGATGTAGTTTGAGGACAAGGACGTGATACAGAGTAGCAAACGACCATCTCGGGTTCAGTGTAAGTAGCCAACAAAACATGAGTAATTTAAGTTACAAGTCCTGTCGCCGGAGGTCCAGTAGTCCTTTCATGATAAGCTGAACTTCGAGAACAGCATCAATAGCTGCACGGACTGTGCTCACTTGCACATGCCCACTAGATGCCGGTGCGGACGTATTAACCTGAGTGGCGGTCTTGACCTCGACCTCCCAAAGTGTGTCAGTATGTGCTGGTATAGGGAGGGAGGTCTTCGGATCAACCTAGTCAAGAGTAATGGCAAGGGGACGACAATATCAACATGGATACGTACCTGCTCTTGCTGGAACATTTGTATTATCAGAGCTCCTCTTCGAAATGCATATCCACGTTTGTAGATTTGTGATCGTTGTCTGCGATACTATAAGCGTAAGCACAGACGATGAATTCTGGAGCATACGGACACATATCCCAGCGCCGAAGCGAAACTGAGGGCATCACCAATCACTTCGCAAGTAGCCCATGGTCTGACAGTGGCCTCAGGATGAACGCGTACGGATTCCGGCTTGAGGTATGAGAAAAGCGTCCTATGTTATGGTTGATCCAACGCCTTCGTTCAAGTGGGTTGTCCAACCAACCATCCACTTTCCATCCCATCTCCCAGTTCTTTTTTTGCTCTCAGCAATGCTGGCTCATCTCCTTGTACTTGTGACTGAACTCCGAACTGCTCGAATAAAATTTCACGGGTGTGCATAGGCGCTGCGGACTCCGTGTGCAGTGTCAGGCGATTGAGAATCGCCTTGAGATCCCGAGCGAAAAATTCACCGAAAAGGGCGACTTCGTAGGCATGCGCATGCGTCTGTGTGTTTGCGAACATGGACATTGGAAGTCAAGAGTGGAATGATGTCGTTGCAAGAGAGATAACGTGATCTATGATGGACTTGGATACTGAAACTTTATATGAACGACCCAAGAATGGCCGTGTATATCGTCCATGTCGTGACATGGAATACCAGGTATAAGTAGTACATGGGTGCTAAGTCGAGTACAAGTACGGATTAGCAGCTAGCTCAAGTAGATCCAGGCCTATTCCCTTGTCAAAGAGTCTTAGTGCAGCGTCGAAACATTCTCGTGCTTCCTGTTTCTCGCTTGGAGCGGTTCCAGTGCTACACATGACCGCCAGTTGACGGCTCCTGGGAATCATCTGGAGGTATCCTGGTTCTTGTATCGGACTCAGCTACAAGCTTAGCATGATATCCTCGAACATTAAGGATGAGGCGTGGTCCCAGCACAAACATCTGTATGACCGAGAAGATGTTCATGGCACCATTGTAACCCATCGAATTCGAGTCCTATAAAGATGATGAACAGCGACATGCGAATATCAGTGAAAGATTGGCATACCGAGACGGTTGAGAAAAAATAACGAAGGGCGATGCAAGAACCAGCAACAAAGCTTGAACGTGCGGAACTTCAGTGAAGGAAGATAACCACAGTCAAATTAGCAACTAACCTTGCAAAGTACACTACGTGAGTCTTCATTAAAACTGTGAAACAGTTTCCGATGATCTCGGTTTGCAATGATCGTCGCAACTGCCGGAAGTGTTTCACAACAATCCAGACGACAAGATACATCACAAGGACTTCCCATACAATGCGAAGTATCCAAGCGATGGCCATCAGAAGGCGGGCGTCTCTATCGTAGCCATAAGTGCACTGATAGATGCCAGAAATGACCTCTGACATTCATCCGATGAGCCCGAGTCGTTCGTCCATAATTTAAGCTTACCATTTGAATTACGGTTGATTCCTGTTGCAGTAATCGCTCCGCCGGTGATTGTGAGAACAAGCAAGGTTACAGTGAGAAAGATAAGCATCCTTCTCGACCCCTGATACATGGCATATAACCGAGTGATCATGATGACTTGTATGACATTTCAGTTAAGATGTCACGGGAGTATTGCAGCCGAGTAACTCACCGCCTAGCATGGCAGCGACTATCACATTCATACCATTTAGTACGACAAACATAATATTGCCTGACAAAAATCCAGTTCGAGATGAGCGTCGGAAGATCACGAACATGCAAACACTCACAGCTGTTGCGGTCATTACATTGAACAAACAAGCCGATGGAGAGCTCACCCCTAAGTAGGAGCACAATTGTTTGAACGGGAATGATAGGCATCGATGCAGAATACTCACTACATCTGTCAGCGGGACTGACGGAAGACTTCCTGCATGCCATTAATCAGAACAAACACTTACAGTAAGTGAAAAGACATACCTAGCATGAACATGCTGATTGTGAGAGATGACTTATTAGCAGTGTCAACTTGAGCTTTTTAGCCTTGGAAACATACATGACGTACAGCATCCCAGAATAGCGCACCTGGAAATTTAAATATTGTCAGCACAACTTGCCAATTGTGTGTATACATGAACTACGTACAGTGAGGTACAAAATGGTTATAAGAGTCCAGCGCTGCCTCTGGGCCGAATGAATTGCATCAAGCTGTTGTTCTTCTGATATGGGACTCTGCTCACCCAGACTAGTTCAACCTATAACACCATTCTTAGTGAGATATCTAATCCAATACATATGGTCTCGGCCTACCTCTCGTCCGAAGGATAAAGCTGGAAATACCATTAGGATATCAGTGGTTCTTCAATATTGTTCGCTCACCCCAATCATATACCACTGCAATAAAGGATGCAACTGCGAAACCGCATTCAAGGTTAGATCGAGACACGTGGTCTGACTGGCTCTCCACAAACCGGCAACATAGCTGTAAAAATGATCCAAAGTGACGACCAGCTGACTGGGATCGTTCGAGACTGGAGTCATATTCAAGGGATGGGTATAAGCGAGTGACAAACTTGGTAGACGTGAACTGATGGCGTTCTTGTTAGATATACCGTGATCCAGCGCCTATATCGCCGAAATAAGCATCGCGAGGATGTCCCTCGTTTCTCCCTTGATTGAATCAAAAGCAGAATTTGGCTGTGGGTCTGCAAAAAGCGGCGCGCGCGCAAGTTGTTTGAACACCGGAAAAGTTCGAAAAGCGGTTTGCGGTGCTAGTATTTGATTTCCGAATTGTTCTTGAGATGTTCTTGGCACTTGCATCAGTACTTCCAGCAATTCCATCAGTGAAACCACATGTGCACTTCATTGATCTCCCACGTGCCTACTAGATGGGACCGCTGAAAATGCCTGTGGTCTCGATAACCCTCAAAGTCATCCGTCCCGCTGGCCTGGACAGCTCATTCGAGATCTGCTGTCACAGGTCACAGCCTGTCGTTGAGGTGCAAGAAAAATCAGAAATGAAAGAGAGAGTAGCTTCATACGTGGCTAACAGATACCTTACCTCTCCCCCAGACCGAAACACCCTCGATAGTGTAAACCAATGCCCCGGGTCCTCCTAAATCTTCAGCATCTATCGCCTCATGTACACCTACAGCTATGATATCATCAAGATGCAAAAAGGTGGGACTCTGATGCAAAACAGATGCAAAATACAGCAGTTGATGGCATCGACGTTGCATCAATTTTCACAAATATTGACTGATCGCCCCGTGGCGCGCATATAATGCTAAGTGGCCCAAAACAGAAACAAGAGGTCACAGGAATCCAGGATTCCAAGACGATTCGGGACACAGCTGCATGGCCATACGGGAAGCCAGACTTCTTGATTCTTCGCGGTACGGGCTCTTCTCGTAAACATTGTTTTTCAGTGATCTTCTGTCCTAATTTGGTCTGATCTATATATCGAGAGACAAGGCAAAGAGCTCACACATGATCTTCGTCGCACCCATGGGAAGGCCGCAAAAGCCGCAAAGTAGTTTGATGGTTTCACCTTCACCCAATACCGACGAGGACCAGCTCAATGGGGCCAAGATTGAGTGACAAGTTCCTGAAAATTTTCAAGGTGTCACTGTCGAATTAGACGTATGTTCTGCGGGTCTCTGAGACGCACTGTTTGAATGCACGTGTTTAGATGGTATTTGAAGGTTCGGATAGGGGATAGGTAGCGCTGCCCGCAGCTCAGAGCGATGCTTGGAGCGTGCCAAATGTTATGTCGTGGAGACACAGCAATGCATCCACATGCATGTCAGTAGCCAAAGCTATATAGCAGCTCGTGGTACATCGGATTTAGATTAAAAGTCCGCAGGTGATAAGAAGCCATTGTACCGGGTTTGAAATTGAGAAGCATACGGCTAGTGCAAGTGTCGGATATCAACATCTATAATTTCCACACCTGGTGCGACTTGTATCCCAATGATCGCAACACTCCGCCTACTGGCCCCTGTGAGTAATTCCGGCCATAAGGTCCTGCTATAGCCTCAACCATTCTGCGACACATCAATGAGTAACATCAGAGCAGAGAACTCAAGTGGGGACTAACTGCTCAGGACCACAAACCAAAAACAGTATCTTCCGGTCACTGACATCGCTATCTTGCGAGAATAAACCGCGCCACCAGGAAACACGAGAGGCAGAATAGAGGGCGCTACATATTGAATCTTTACCAATACGACCCTTGTGTACCTCTAGATCTGTAGAACTTTGACCTTTGGTTTCGCCAAACGAGTCAACGAAGAACTTCAGCCTCAACTTCTCGGGATTATGCTGCGCGAATTTTAACAGGGGATCAAGAATATCGCGCGGAGGCAGGTCAGAAGGTGTTCTTGATGAATGTAACAATGTGATTCGGCCTTGAAAGGATGGATTCCCAGAGAACACGGTACGCAACAGCTGGTAGAATGGAGTAATCCCAGTACCGCCAGAAATCTTCCACGAAAAAATCATTAGATAGGAGTGATTTATAAAATTGACTATTTCCTTACCAAAATGACCTCGTCCCAAGCATCATCCTTCCAAGACCAGGTTTTGAGAGGGCCTCGAATCTCAATGGTATCCCCGACTTGTTTCGAGTACAACCACCGGCTGACTTCGCCATGTTGATATCTTTTGATCCAGAACTTCATATTTCCGTTTTCGTCTACCCCATCGAGTGGAGTGTAAGGTCGCTCTACTTGTATGTCGTCGTCTTTGATGAAAACGGACCAGATAGGTGCGAAGAGATCGCTTCCCTTGGGTAAAAGTTCGGGAGGTATCGCGACAGTCAAAATTTTTGTTCCACTTGATGTAATAGTGGACGAAACGAGTTTCGCTGGTGTGAAGTGAGATGGACTGAGGGGTATGTTGTCACGAGTTGGCGCGCCTCGGGAGATATCAGGTAAGAGAAGATAAGCGGCGACAGCAGCAGATGTGCCTCCTAGGAGCAGTATTGTAGTTGCCCTCCGTAGTGATCTCGATGTATTGATTGTCGTAAGACCTCTAGCACGAAGGCCAGCATCTCTCGCTAATACTTGGAAACGAGATTTCAGCATCTGGTGTTGATTCCTAAAATGGCAGTACAAGTAAAAACTCTTGCCAAACAGGTGTAAACATAAAAAGGATCGGCATATTTCCATTTGCAACTTTCTCCTTTGCTTGAGTTGAATCTCCCGCCAGCTCCCTCGAGTTCAAGAACATTACGATCTTCACTCTTTCACAGTCTATCCTACTTTAATCACATTTAATGAGACACCTCCGTGACGCGACATGCAGCTATGCACCAGGAACAACTATTCATATGACTTCTGATAATCATACCACGACGCTGGCGTTGCGATTAAATCGAATGACTACCCCTACACTCTTTTCTCCTTCACACACGCGATACGTAGATCACGAGGACCATAACGAACTTTTAAGTTTGTCTCCGGATTCTCAGTCTAATGGGTTCCTAAAGTCACCTTCTCGTTGCCTCCTCGCTGGGCTTGGTATTCACTATCAATTTGATTCCAGTAATTTCATGCAAAATGGCGAGAGACCGTGTTTGTACGACGAGGGACAAAGTGCTTCGTATATGCGGGCGGACGATATCAGTAGCGCCCAAAATCATTCAAACCATCCGCGCGCGGCATTCCAACTAACAGATCATACCGCCGAAATCCTCAGTCACTTAAACGAGTCTCGAAGCTCCCTAACTTTTTCAAGCGACACCTCGTTGCCTGAACTTGGGCACTCCTCTTCATCGTCATCGGCTTCCTTAACTTCTGCCCGGTCTGTCTCTGACATCGAGGAAGGTCAGGCTCTAAAAGATTTCTCCCTGGCTTGTCACCTCGTGGATGATGCCCTCACTTGTTCACCTTCCAACATTGGTCTCATTCCTGACGTCAACATGTACAACCTTGCACTGTTTACGAAATCACCCAGTGTAGGTGTCAATCCTTCAGCCATCATGGGACGGTTATCTGCGTCCCCTCACCTCACCCCTCGCAATGTCACCTTCCATTGCTCTCCGCTGTACATTCACAATTCAGTTCCCTCCACTCTTGGCGCGATGCGGGAATTGACACCCGGTCCACCATCTCAGGATTGCCCATCGCCACGTCTGATTAACGATATTGTTACCATTTTGTCCACTTCTGCAACGCAGGAAACTGACCAGCAGGGGCCCATGTCAGTTATATACAACGAACAGCTGTCATTCGAGCAGTGTGCTCCGCAGAAGAGGGCTAGGGCGTCTCCGATAATCAAGATGGAGGCACTGCCAGACGCATCTATTTTTCGTGTGTTCTCCCCAAAACAAGAGGAACGTTACATTCTTTCTAGCTGCGACAACTTACCATTACATCCCTCCCACAATGTATTCTCGCCAAGGCAGACCAGGGTTGAGCCAGATCACGCCATCTACAACGATCCACATCCATCGCCGATTCTTAACGCGCATATGGGAATTGAACTGTCTGAGCTCGCCTTCAGAGCCGAGCGCTATAGGTTACGCCATTCTGCACAAGAGATTGATCGAGGATGGTTGATGCATTTCGCGGGCAAGTTGAGCGACCGCGGAGAGCTTATAGAAGAGTTCCGATGCTACGTCGTCGGGTGTGGCCAGAGGAACAAGCGCCGAGATCACATCATTGTACATGTCGGGGCTCACGTTGATCAGCGGCCATTCGGCTGTTCCATGTGGTTCGCATTATTTTTGCCACATCTCTGGCAATCACTAGCTAACACTGATCGTCGATTGTCGACAGCCCACAGCGGTTTCTCCGCAAGAACGAATGCAAACGTCACGAGGCGAGCCATAGTGGGGTGAGACCCTATCATTGCGAAGTTTGTGGGCAGACCTTCGTTCGTCAAGATTTGCTTAAGAGACACACCAAGCGGACCCATGGATTAGAGAAGGGGACTCGCGGTGCAGGCTCGCGCCGTAAGAAGGCGAGGACTGAGTGATTTCGTGGTTAACATAGCGTTCCTCGTTTGACAATGGAGACACTGGTCAAATTAAGCAAGATGTTGTTTGGCTGATTGAGTTGTCACGATGAAAGACAAACACTGATGTTGCGACGGCGAAGGTTTTACAACTCGCAATTTACCTCAGAAAAACCTGTGTTGGACGTGCATAACACAAATTTTCAAGGGTGCAGTAGCATAGTGTTTTCCCTCGTAGGTGGAGGTATTGACATGTCGTGACAATGTGACACGCGTGATGTGTCACTTTGCATTCCCTTGCAAGTTCAAAAAATCGGCCAACAAGCTCAACCATGTCGACCAGAGGACGGTCCATCTCCCCAAAGCCCTTGCAAGATGCCGATGTAGACATGGAGAATGGGGGAAGCGATGACAAGAAGTGTAAAGTAGTTGTCATAAACGGTCTGTCTCGCAACGTCGTGCAAGCGCATCTACAGACCATTTTCGCATTCTATGGAGAAATCGTGAAGATTGACCTTCCACTCTTCCTGAAATGTAAGATTTTCGATAATCATCGTTCTTAGCGCATCTGATTTATTCCCACATTTTAGCCGGCCAGAATCGAGGAAAGGCTGCTCTTGAGTTCACAGACGCAGCATCCGCCCAGAAAGCTGCGTCACACATGAATGGCGGTCAACTAGATGGTTTGGTCGTAAAAGTCGAGTTATCTGATCTCCCAATCCGCACTCGTTCTCGTTCTCGCCCTCGTCCTCCACGCAACGGCCGTGAAAGGCGCTCACCGTCTCGGTCGCGTTCCCGCTCCCGTTCACCGGTGTTCCGTAGGAGAGGTTATGAATTTTCTCGTTTCAATGAATCTTTCCGTGGAGGCAGAGGTTTTGGACGGCGTGGACCTCCCGCCAGGGACACGTACCGTCCTTCTCGATCACGTTCCCGTTCGCCTATCAGGCGTGGGGATCGATTGCCACTCAGAAGGAGGTCTCCAAGTTACGAGCGTGGAGGGACTGGTACTGGGTATGGGCGCAGGGGTCGAACCCGCTCCAGGAGTTACTCGGTGCGCTCCAGTCGCTCTCGTTCACGTACTCCTTCTAGGTCTCGTTCTCGTTCTGCATCCTATTCCTCTTATTCGAGATACAGCCGTAGCAGAACTCGTTCAAAGTCTCTCAGCCGCGGAAGGAGGAGCTACAGTCGGGATGACATCAGAGATAGCAGGTCCAGATCTCCAGTATAAAAGCAATTCTATATACTCTGGTATCTCAGGTTGCTGTTGTAATTATGAATGTTACTGTTCCTGTTTTACAGCATCACAATAAAGTCTTGATCCGTACTCTAATAATAACTGCTCATGGAATCGTCATCGGTAAGGAAAGGTCTGCCATAGATGATATTAACAGTAATGTCCAAACTAAACGGTGTCGCTTACGCATACTCATTTTCGTTCCTGATGGCATTTGACATCCACTCTTCATCAGCTTCTTGCTGAGCAAATCCTGGTCCTCCAGCAAGGCTAAGTACGACGGGTAGAAGTACCAAACCATGTAAAGCCCCAGAGATGATGAGAGTGAGCCACATGCGGAAGTAGTATATCTGTGGGGGCCCATGAGACCTGTGTACAATTCTATCGGTAATTTGATGACTTACTTCCAACAGCTTGGATCGAGTAAGTGCTAGGACGGACATGCCGATCAGCTTGGTGAACGTGATACCGGACAGAACCTGAGAAATGTTGGTCATGGCGCACCACCGATTAGGAGGAATACTCACCGAGGGTCCGACGTCAACGAGGGCGGTCCACATCCTCTCATCCCGCTCTTTCTGTCCCGCAGGATGATCAACTGGTAAACCAGAACCAGCACTCATGAAGGCCCTTGCAATATGAGCACAAAACTCCACTGCAATGCCGATTGAAATGACCAGATTCACCAGACTGATAGCATTCAGGCTAATGCCCCACACTGCCATCACGCCCATGACAGTCATTACTGTCAGCGCGACCACACCCGTTACAATTGTCCCTGTGCGCCATGAGCCTAGCAGTAGCGCTGTGACCACTAGCACGGCAGCCAGTCCAAGCCCGAGTATTTCCTGCGTGATGGCGACGATGTGTGCATATTGGTCGAAGAAAACGTAATGCAGGGAATAAGGGAAAACCTGTGATCCACTCAACTCTGATATCTTCGCTGCTATCTGGCGTGCGACCGCCATGGAGTTGATAAAATCATCTTGTGATCGAAGAGGCGAGTGTGATGTGCGGAAGTGAGACGCGACAACACCAGTTTCGTCGTCAAGCGAGAGCGCGGTGCCGAATGATGCCTTGCCTGCCAAGGGGCACATCTCGTCTGTGGGTGAGATGAGCCACTGCTTCAGATACCGCATGAACTCTTCTCCCTCGGGCAATCCGACCATGGTGATGTTCCAGGCAGGTTCCTTGCCATATAAGCAGGGTTGGCATAATCGTTCCGAATCTCTCGGCGTACAGAACATCGAAGGATTTCTCTTGCGTACACGGCAGCACGTCTCCATGGCAGGATCAAGCCACTTGAGAAAGTCATCCATCCACGATGCAGTCGGCTGCGAGATAAATGACGACTCTGGTCTCTTCCGTTCAGCCTCGAGAACGTTAGCGACAGAGAACTCATCACAGGTCGTGAAACGACCACAGAGCTCTTGCTGGCCAGGCCGCTTGGTCACGTCAAGGTCGTGAGATACGAAGTAAACTGGAGGTCCGACATCCAAGTACGCATCAAGATGATCAAAGTAGTCGTTGAGGTAAGAATCCGAGGGAAGAGCCAACCTTTGATCTGTCAAACGATTAGCACAGTAAAGCTTGACTTGATATCAAATTACGAACCAAGTCCCAGCTGAATGTGCTGCATCGATATTGCAGAGAGCACGAAGAATCCCGCAAAAGTAAGGAGCACAACACCCTTCACAACTGGTCGAAGGAGGAAAGGAGCATAGTGGCGTCGGATGAAGCGAGCAACCCTGCCTAGTCCACTTGCATTCATGGGAGCATCAAGCAGGGCGATGCGGTGAGGCCATGTGATGCAGGGGAAACAGTCAACTCGGCTTGTCTGCATAAGTAATTAGTCTAAAAAGTATTTTGTGGACCGACAGACGATTACCCACCTCTACGCGCTTAAGATCAATGGCAAGCGCACTGATAAAGACTGAAATTTGGAGCAACGCATTCAAGAAGACGCTACCAGCGGCATACAAGGCAAAGTTGCGTACAGCTGGCATGGGCACCAATGCACCAAGGCCAAAAGCAACTGTTTCTGTCACGGAACTCAATAGAATTGATGGACCCATCTTTGCCAACGTCCGCGCAACCCTTTCCTCTGCAGAAAGATATAAGGGTACTGAGACAGTATCAACAGATTCATCATGTGCCGATTCAAAAGGTGAACGGTGAGGGGTAGGGGAGCGAGGTGTTGGGTATCCTCCTGCCGGAGTAATGGTTGAAGCATTAGGCCCATGGAGGAGATTTTGCCTATCAAGCTCGTGAACGAGAATAAAGACATTGTCGACACCGACAGCAAGTACAAGGAAAGGAATAACTTCCGCGATGATTAGGGTCGTCTTGACGCCGACAATGGAGAAGAAACCGACTGAAGATGAGACGGACAAAATGACAAGTCCGATCCCAAGCAAGCCTAACGTGAATTTCGAGCCGACGAAGAGATGACGAGGCAGTCTCGGAAAAATGCGTGGCGTATCACGGGAGTCGACAGAGACCGAAGAGGAAGTAACGTTTGACCGTCTGAATAGCTTAGGGAAGTTGCGAGCCCACAAGGAGAGGGACGCCATTACACCCTCTTCCTCCCTTGCTGCTGACCCATTGCCAAGAGTCAATGATATGTAGAGAAACATTGCAAGATACGATATGACGACAATTCTGACGTCAGTGTTGGTGCTCCTGCTGATTTCTTCCTCTAAAGAGACGCCGGTAGAGAATGCAATATTCATACCCGCCTCAGAGGGAATGCGTTCGCTGAGATCGACGAGATATGCCCTCAGAGTTTGCTCCCACTCGACAGCTTTCGCAATTTCCGCCTCGTCGAGTGAATTCGCCACCACATAAGTAACGACGAGAGCCTTTGCAGCGAGGTATGAATTGCGCTCAGGCATATCCGCAGGCACGCCACCTAGGACATACTGTGGGCCAAGAGGTTGCTGGAAATCCGGAAGGCAATCCACAGGGGAGTTTGCACATTGAACCAATCGGCCTTTCCAAGACTCCTCGTCGTAATCACTGAGATCATTACCAAACCATGCACCAACAGACTGAACGACACATGCTCCTTGTGGCCCAGCAGGCTTGAAACATACATCTGCAAGGCGGTAGCCATTGGGGGAAGATCGGAGAGAACGTATATCACTCTCTACATCCATCCAGTATCGTAGATGATCGTAACTGAGCACAGGATCTTGCGAAGATACACCAGTATCTGTGAATGGGGGCGGGTCAATGGTGATAGGGGAGCCTGAGAGCGCAGTGATAAATATTTGCTGTGGACGGTAGAAGGGACCAAAGTGTTCATCAAAGTATTCTTTCTGTAGTTTGCTTTCTGAATCAGGAGCGACCCATAGCCGAACTGGGTCAGTCTCGATGTCGAACCTTTGCCAGCCTAAGTTGAGTAGACCAATCACGGTAAACACGAGTGAAAATGTCAAGAATGGCGAGGATGCTGCAGCTAGGCCTAAACGATAGAAGACGCGACGAAGGATCGTGTTGAGGCGATATTGGCGTGGCTGGGACGCTTCAATGGGGTCAAGAAGGGAAGCACCACGACCGAGCCGTCTGGATTCTGTTGATTGAGCTCCGAGGGAGTCATTTCCATCACCTTGCGGAAGCGAGACCGCGCCAACAAGACCGCGTGTGTGTAACATGGGAGATCGGACGGACGCGGTGTCCGCTGATAGTGCCATTCTCTCATATCTTTTCTCTCTTCGCTTCCTCATAGTGGCCTGAAGGACATATCCAGATACAAAGGCAACGGCACACAAGGAGTATGCGATGATGAGTACGAATGAGAAGCATGAAAGCGTGCCGAATTGGCATGTTGGGCCATTGATCTGTGGAGGCTCGTAAGGAAGTGCAGGACAGACTGTGGGACAATCGATGCAAGTACAGCGGCTTTCCAGATCGTTGTCAGCGCAACTCCGTGGTGCGGGATCTAGCGCAGTGAAATCAAGGGGTGTGGAGGAGGGGTAATTTATCTGGAATGGACTTCCAAGGTCCTTCTCATCTCCTAGGAACTTGAGGAATTCAGAATACGTTTTAGCACCTCCCCCAATGAGGTCCATAGCGTATCCATTGGTGGCACCGACTTGGACGTTCTTGCAGCTATCGAAGAAACCCGAAGCAAATTGTTCGCCGACAAAAAAATCAACCGTCTTCACAGCTGTGTCTCCCGAACTGGTCTTTTGCGTATCCGTGATGTTCAGGAATGATCCCTGGTGTGGTGAACAAGTGAATGAGCAGAAAAACGAACGGAAATTGTTTCGGCATGCAGGACAAGACGAGATGATGAGCTCGGCTTGTGCTAGACTGTCACGCAGGGTCTCGACCTGACCAGAAGTGCAGCAGGTAGGTCCTTCCACGAATTGGGCACCGCAAACTGATACAAGCAAATCTCTGGCCTTGCTGTCCTCGGGCTGGAGTAATGGTGAGCAGAGATACAATTATATTATACTATAAAACGTACTTCGACCGGAGGACCATCATACGGACACGGAAGTTGCTGCCCAAACCAACCCTTCGTTCCACAAGAACCCCTCATAGCACATTGTTCAGCTCCGCTGTCTCCTTCCCATTCCAACATGGTGCAGCGAAGTTCGGAGACCCGACGGCCAAAATAATGGATAGTTGAGTTGTTCAATAATGCAACTGATGACGATCAAACAAAAAGTATCTGAACGAAAGTAGCGGCAGCAGTCGGAACTGAGCCAAAGTACTTGAGACACTCCACGAGGCTCCACGCAAGTGTCACAGTACGGCGCTCTCTCAGAGTCTAGAGAGCCTAAAGTAGTCATGCAACAATCACTCACGTGGACCACGTGCGTTTCTTGGGGAAAACGACCCAGCAACTAAGTACTTCACAGCTTGATCACAAATTGACAATCTCGGGTCCATCGCACCACACCTCCATCCATCCGCTCACTAATGGCAGAACAAACACAATCCAAGAAGCCCAACACCGCTGCAAAACCGCGAAAGCGTTTCGTCGGCTCAAAATCTGCAGCGCCATCTAAATCTGGTTCGCCAGTAGCAATCGCCAATCAAATACCCGATGAGATATTATCGGATGCTTTGTTGAACCAGGCGATTAAGCAGCTTCCTGCAAATTACTCCTTCGAAATCCATAAAACAGTGCACCATGTCCGTAAGAACAAAGCAAAAATGGTTGCCTTGCAGATGCCCGAGGGCCTGCAGATGTTTGCTTGCACAATAGCGGATATAATCGAGCGGTGCGCAGGTGATGGTATTTGCTTTTCAGAGCTGCATGCTAAGCTGATTCTTGATGCCGTAGTTTCACCGACGCGTTGACTGTAATCATGGGCGATGTCACTTACGGTGCATGCTGCGTGGATGATTACACTGCAGTCGCATTAGGATGCGACATGCTAGTCCATTATGGTCACAGCTGTCTTGGTGAGTTCACGCGCCGCAGTTTTCAAGTTTTATCCCTCATTTGACCATAGTGCCCATCGATCAAACCACAATCAAGACCCTGTATATCTTCGTCGAAATCGGAATCGACTCGTCTCACTTAACAGAGACGATACGATTAAATTTCCCAAACGACAGACCGACATTTCATAAACAATTACTCGAATATGAAGAAGATAATGCACGGATACCTCCTGGTCAGAAAGTCGGCAAGACTCGCCATCTCCAAATCGAAGGTCCTTCGAGTGAAGAAGGAGAAGCGGAACATCCAGCTCCCGCCGAACCGACAAGGTTTGCGTTGGTCTCAACAATCCAATTTGTAGCAGCTCTACAGAGGTTGAAGGAAGATCTGACGTCGCCGTATTCTGATGCCGGAATGTTACCTAATGGACTGCTGCACAGTGCAGATTCAGAGTCATCGGCGGGAGATGTCTCAAAGGCGTCATCCGGTCATCGCCTTTGGACTGGCGTTTATGATGCCACAATACCAAGATCTAAACCATTGTCTCCTGGTGAAATATTAGGGTGCACTGCTCCCCTACTTGGTGATGTAGACGCCCTGATGTAAGGGATCACCTTTGTATATTCACCAAGTGTCTCATAGTGTTTCAGATATCTTGGAGACGGTCGATTTCACCTAGAGTCCATTATGATCGCGAATCCCTCAGTACCTGCTTTTCGATACGACCCCTACTCCAAGAAAATTACGAGAGAACTTTACAACCATGAGGAAATGCGGACGATCCGAGATGACGCAGTTCAAACGGCGCGTAAAAGCATCACAGCTTTACCTAAAACATCCTTTTCACAGGGGATCGTCGCCCAAACTGATGAAAATCCGATATGGGGCATCATTCTCGGCACTTTGGGTCGCCAGGGCAGTTTCAAGCAGATGCAGGCGATCACACACCAACTCTCTACCTCAAAGACAGATATTCCTTATATCCCTATCCTGCTTTCTGAACTCTCGCCCGCAAAGCTTGCACTGTTTAACCCATATATATCGACGTTCATTCAAACGGCGTGTCCGCGGTTGTCGATAGACTGGGGATACGCTTTTGACAAACCGCTCCTCAGCCCATATGAAACAGCAGTTGCGGTAGGGCAAGCAAAAGGGTGGATGAATGAGGAGAAAGAGGGAAGTAAAAGGGCTAGAGGTGGAAGATATCCTATGGATTTCTACGAAGCAGGCAGTCCTTGGGCTATTGCTAGGACGAAGTCTTCATATCTTTAATTCAAGCACGAGCCTTGGTAAAGAATGATGACACTGATCGCATAGGCTAAGTATGAATCGTCTACCGTACTCTGTACTTACCCAGCGAATTGCCACCAATTGTACGTCATCCGCACGTGAGCATCATATGTAGTGTATTGACCTTTTACCCCTGAAGCGCACTAGCTAAATTTAATTTTGCACCGGGTTTCACTGAGTCGTATGTCTCCCGACTGTTTTTTGATCACATCACATCAAGAAAGAACGGGCGAATACTTATTAAGCACCGCCACGTAGTCACATGCACAGGGTGTTTTTCCATCCGGGATCCAAGCGAGGCACAACACTTGGCGACAAGTCCCTATTCGTTAGTCGGGCTCGTTGTATCCAGCAGTCGCAAGCATGGTCATGTCTGGCGAGTAGACAACTGCGTCTACGAATTTATCCCTTGTCTCGATCGCACCGAGGATGGTCTCTCCGTTCTTTACATCCCATTGCCTTGCAGTCCCATCGGAGGATCCGCTTAAGACTCGTCGACCATCTCGACCCCAGCGGACAGAATTCGCGGGCTGTGTATGCCCCACCTATATCTCGGTGATTTTACCTGTCTCGGTGCCCCACAATCTCATTCCACCATTTTCACTTCCGCTAACCACTTTCTTTCCGTCCGGAGACACTGACGCTATGGTCCACACTGGACTGTCTCCGTCCCTCCAGTCGTCTCTTATTTGTTTCCCACTCTTCAAGTTCCATACCCTCAGCGAGCCATCATCTGAACAAGTCACCATCCGCTGTCCGTCTGCCAGCAGATATATGGCGACTGGCATGTCCTTCAAATTTCTGGCTTGGCGTTATCTCTGATATCTCCTGTGTCCTAACTTCATTCACTGGCAGAACACTGGTCCCAACGACGGGTGAAGACATAATCAACTACCGCGCGTAGTTCCGTCTTAGCTTTCATCCAACAAAATCTCATAATCATCACTTACGAGAAACTGGTTTTAGAAGGACTCGACAAGGAGCACTTGTCAATTCAGGGTTGAGTGCACTGGAAGTTAGAGTGGTACATGTCATTCCCCACGTTTTCAAACGTTCACTTATGTATATGCTGTGCCATAAAGAACAAACGTCCTTCCTTCTATTTGGTCTGCTATGGGTGGCCAAGGCTGTGCAGCTGAAGCGCCCAAGCCTTTGTTTATGACGAGTCGCATCCCGTGGACTGTACACGACCATATGTCGCGCCACGACACACTACTTTCACTCTGCTCGACCCCAATTATATGATATGCTGGATTTTGTGCCAAGTCACCTCATTAACTGCAAGCAACAGCATATAAAGTTGCTCCTCGAACCTCGAACGCGCCTATGATTTCCGAGTCACCCATACTCGATACCCTTCTGGTGCGTAAGATGCCCATCTTGCCATGTCCTTCATTATACGGAAACCAAATGGTCCGGATCGACTCGGAGGGACTCGGAGGGGGCTGATTGTCTTACAAAGGCCTGGAGACAACGCCGCCCTCAGTCGGAGAGCACAATACCCGGGCAGGTGCTTTGAACTTCAAGTGGTATCGCTCAGAGGGGGAGCGCATTGTAATCCATCGTATCGGTGTGCAGCATCGAGAGCTCTTCTTTACTATGCGTGTTACGTACCAACTTGAACAATTCACTGAAAACTCCCCACTGCACGCTAGTAGAGGAGAGTTCTTGTTGAACATTGGGCTTTGCGTTATGGGGTGTTCTAGAGTTTCGCATTGACCTCCCCGTTGACATCTCCAGGTCTTCACGCGGCAATCGAAAGTAAGTAATCTTTTGGCATGACTCGGACATAAAACAGGGGGGCACGCAAACTACACACATCAGAACGATATGACTCGGTCTGCCACTTTCAATTCTTCTGAAGCCTCATCAATGGACGTTATCGGCGACCGAGGATGACTTAAAAGCTGAAGGTGGGGAGGTTAAGTACATCATTTTCTTAACTCAGACTCTTGATTGAGAGATGTACGAGCAAGGAATAAAGGTCAGCAGTTATGGCCAGGACGCTTCCTGGACAAGTTGAGTCGAACTAGATTTGAAGAACTCATGTCCATATTAAGTGAATGTCGAAGTTAAGATGTTTCGAATCCGCACCACCCAAGAGAGCAAATTTCTAATCTGTTATGGCACCAGTTGCTACTTAGGATAGACCTTGAAGGAGCGAGTCAGGGGCTGGCTCCGATGCCATTATGATCATTCTGTAAGTGAGACATTGACTAGACTATGTACTTGGCACACGCTGCTCCCTGTCAAGGAAAAACAAATTGTTACTTCTCGCGATATCAAACGATAGATATGTACACATGCAACATTCGAACTAGTGTTTGAGGACTCAAGCTGTCTGTACGTTACACGCTATCCATCGCGTGAGTTTGACATACTTGCTGTAGCAGTGGTTCGACTTACCCATAAACATACTCGACTTCATCAACCCCACCGCCAGAACCGAAAGGACCTTTGTTCTCGCGAGGCATAGGACCAAGCTCAGGCGCATCCTCGTCGTCGTCAATAGGATTCTCATCGTCAAGACCAAAGGTCAAAACAGGGCGAAGTCCCCCTCCTGAACTAGACCGCCTGTTACCTGCCGGAGATTTAGGCAGCGCAGCCATAGTCTTTGGGCTCATATGCTTAAATAAGTCATGATTGAGATGCAACTCGTGTCGAACATTCAGGCGTTGGCTTACCTCCCAATCATTCAGGTTCTCATCTGGGATGTCACGATCATCCCGACCGACGTCAAGTCTAGAGTCATCGCCCAAATCACCAATTGACACCACACTTTCGCTATCGCTGATGTTGTCAGCGATACTTGTGACAATCTCTGGGAGCCGCTGCCATGCGTTCCCACCCGTTGAGATAGTTCCGAATGGCGGGAGGCCAGATTGATCGTCGGACCAACCGAGGTCAGACAGGTATTCCTCATATTCCTCCTCAAACGCAAGATCTTCGGTGGTATACGGGAGAAATATGGATGGATCCGGTGCTTGAGAACGCGGAGGTGGGAAAACATCAGCCTCAACGACGTTCGGAGTGCCAATTGGTCGGATGATGTTTCCGAGGTCTAGCCCTGGAGGTAGGCCTTCCATGTTGTGAGAAATACTGACGGAACGCCGGTGTGCCTGGGATTGTTGGCTCGGTGCCTGAGGTCCGTATCGTTTGTTATTGTCTAAGGAATGGGTCACGGTGAGTATGTTACATAACGACGCAAGAAAAACGCATACAATACTTGACGAGGTGACGCAGAGCTTGTTCTTGTGCCTGAAGGAACATCGGCATAGGGCGCTAATGACGAGACTCGTTACACACCTGAGCGTCAGAGATATCATCAACCTCGGTGCCAGTTAGCCATTCATCCCGCAGATCCGGTCGACAGTTCAAGTAGATCGACGTGATCACCTTCATATTTGCTAATAGGGAGTAAGTGTAAACGCTTACTACTGTAGTCGTCGCACATACATTGCCGCCACTTCCTCCCACAGAAGGGAACTTGACTCTTGATGAGTTTCAGAACATGGAGTTGAAGCAAAGGATGCGAAACTCGTAGCACGCGTTTCAACACCGCCTGAACAAGTTTGTAAGTAGTTAATGACGGCTCAAACAGGCACACTCACAGAACTCTTGTATTGCACAAGCATCCATATACGATGTGACCGGCTCTTGGACAACTTCTGCATAATCTTGGCAAAATTAATCGTGGAAAAGAAGTTACGCCATGAGAACTCCGTAAGCATTTCGACTTCTTCTTCGTGTTTTTGGCCGTTCGGAAGAATTTTTGTCTGTAGCACAACGTGGGCACCAGCACGAGGTTTCTCATCCTGTGGACGTGGAGCAATTTTTGCGTGATGTATCTGGCAATACCGGAAGAAGCTGGGTAATATCGAAGATCAGTGTTGATACTCACGGATTCCGTCTCACTCACTTGTGGTCGGGAGAATCGGCTTTCGAAACGACGGATGACGAAACTTCTTGCAGTCCAAACATCTTCAAAATCAGCAACAAGCAATTGGTGTCCAATAGAAGCTGGCCAAGATGATGGAATTTCATCACATCTGTGGTGTACATTAGAGATGCGTTGACACACGTCAAGGGGAAGCACTCACGGGAAGCTTTGAACCATTTCAACGTCAGCAACAAAATAGCTGAGACAGCTTTGGAAGTAATCTCGCGATGCCGGGTCACATCGAGGTCGTCGAGTGTCGGCGGCGGGGCGGGAGGCTGCTCAGGGGCTAAATAAAATCATAATCAACATGTGTGAGAACGGACTACGGAGGTACACACGGGAGGCAACACCGGGAGGGAACACCGAAGATGTTGACGACTGAGGAACTTGTTGTTGCCCAGTCCCAGCGGATACAGTCGCCAAAAGGAGTTTCAGCAAAACCAGTACCCATCCTGACAGGACAGGCAATACGGCGCTCTAAACGCAGGTGAGTCAATGGCGATACGATGCTGAGCGGGCTTACATAGATTGTTTCAACCCTCTTCAGGCGCATGAAGTCTTCTTTTCTTTCCCTCGCCTTGCGCTCTTGGGCAGAAGAAGCGGCATCACCTACAGCCGCAACGGCTTCCGCGATTTTTGCATCCAGCATTGCAACATCTAGTAATGGCTCTGCAATCTCAAGATCCTGAAATAAACATTCTCAGCAACGGCCATCCAAATTAGCGATGGGACAGCATACATCGCTAGTGACTTGGAGTGGTTCGGCATCCCCCTCAGACCCAGGCATACATTCAAGCCCGCTCTCGGCAGTCATGCACTCTTCTCTGGTCCTCCACATTTGCCAGAGCGAGAGACTTACGTACATATGCCGATTATATAGCTTGTCCGCCTCATCGATGGCAAACGGTACGAGGCGATCATTGTTAGCACCAAATCTACTCTTCCGCGAGAAGGGAAATAAGAAAGGTCGATTCTGATCCGTCTGATATTGCTGTTTCTTGGGCTTGGGAGAAGGAGGCGGGGACGGCGCAGGTGTTGCAGGCTGAGGACCCGGACGATATCCTGGATTGGGAACGTGTGACTGGAAAGGCTGATGATTCAGCGAACTTGAGAGACCGGAGTGCTGCGAGTCTGTGTCATCGTGGTGATAGTGGTGGCGGACAGGAATAGGAGAATATGCCTGTGCTAATTTGGAAGTGGAAACGGAGGGCGCGGGTTTGATCGGTGGTGTATCTAGTTGCGCCGATGGAACTGGAGGCGTAAATGTTGGGTATTTCACCGAAGTCTCCTGTCGGAACGTTTCAATGTCAAACGGGGTGCATTTGACGGCGACAGCTGTGGTATCCGTTATAAACGCGTCAAATCAGCTTTATTGAATTGAAAAGTGACTAACCTTCGTCGGGCACAGACGGAAGGTTGGCAAGTTCCCGGGCCAACTTCTTGACACGTGCAAGTTCTCTGATGCCACCACAACACGCGAGAAGTGTCTTCCAAAGCACGAGGAGTAGCTAATTGTATTTCAGTTTCGCAACGCGGCTTCAGATCTGCTGCATTGTCATACCTTCTTAATGGGGTATCCCTTCGCGCTCTTGTCCCTCAATGCAGAAACCACGTTGAATAAGTACACCGGTAATGGCGGGTCCATGCTCACTAACCGATCGGAATTAGCACATATGACGTCTTCCCATTGCAACACGCACTGAGTTCATCTGCGAAGTCATCACGTTCCTTGAATATTTCGATGAGGTGGTACATCATACCGAGATACACCGAGATTTCGGTTGTGACCTCTTCTAGAAAGTCAGCTTTTTCAGTAGGTGTGATCTGGAAGTGTGCTGTATCTGCATCTGAGAGCGAGCTGTTATCCAAAGGTCAGATAACCGACCACGTACTGAATAAATGCATACCAAAGTAGATCATGTTTCTGACTCGCGATTTTCATTGATTCGACGATCGTGCTTAACCCATTAGCGTTTCGCACAACCTTGCAGTTCTCGTAGATCCAATGCAACTGATGCTCTGGAGACGTTGTTTCGGCAAAGGTACCTATACCGGAAACATATGAGTATTTGTCGTTTCGTCGCGTACGAGAAACGGGACCTTGCAGAACGTAAAAGAGTCGACGAGCATTCGTAAATCGGATCTCCGCATCCCTGTGCTCGAGACTTTCGAGGAGTACCTCAACGTGTGCCTTCCGCTGCGAGGGAGTAGTATCGGGACTCGTCCACTCTATAAACACCAAAGTTATATCTGATTCTGACGTGTGATGGACGGTGCTGCATACCTCCGGGAAACGAGCCTTTCCACGCTTTTAGATTCTCCGCGACTTGAGGCATCTCTACGTATGAGTAAAATTCATCAATCTCATTCATGACCGTGTCTTCATCATCATAACGAAAGTCATAAAATGATTGCTATATATGATAATACATCATGAATACGATAAATGAGGAACAGAGCCAGAAACATGCCTTTGGCTTTGGCGCGCATGTGACCATTGCCTTGAGCTGCCCTAACGTTATGGAGTCTAGTCCCAGCTGGGATGCGGTGTTTGGACCGTCTTGTTCCCCAGTAGAGTATGAGGGCGGTGCTGAAAATATCATGCCACTCATGTTGACGGACGTAGTAGTTTACTACGATACTCGTAACGATAAAGAACACACTACCAGATATCACGTGACCTACACAGACTCTGCTCTTATCGATGTGACATCAGGCGACTCTGCAGTGCCTGGTGCTGGAAGCAATCCTAAACTAGTTCACTAGTAAAGTTCCTTGAGGGAATTCACATGAACCGGAAGAGCCATCTGGACTCGATAGCGGTGGCGTTCCAAAATAGCGTGGCTAAGTATATGTGGGCGTAGTAAGGCGTCCTCGTGTCCATGATTTGAGTCATTTCACGGAGCGATTAAGGATCAATAGATGATTCGTTTGACTCATCCACGTTTATAATATTACTCCAGACGGGTAATCTCAACGTGTTATAACATGCTCGGCAGAGACGCGTACGCAAGTGCAGCTGCGGGCTAGCCTATGTATATGGCATGGTTTCATGGCGTGGTCACGCCCGCTGCGCTCCGAGCCCGCAGGCGGAACCAAATCAAAAACGACTGTGAGAAATTATGACATAATCAAATCATTATAAGAATTTTTGGGTTCTTCCGTTCTTTCAACCACGATTCTGGCTGTGGATCGACTTCGCAGTCGGTCACATTCTTGCCAATTCACTCACCGTTCTCGTTTCGGCTCATCGTCTGCGACAGCGTCTGCTTCGTTGCGATCGATTCACTCGAGTATCGGTTTTAGATTCGGTTCAAAGTTGGAGACGCTCTCCGTAGTACAAGGTAAGTATCTACCGTGACTCTGATATTTTGTCATCCATAGCTCATCCAAATTTCAGAGCATACAAAAAGGCACGCCTTTGCTGCGCGTTTGCCACTCATCACCTTCCATTTCTCTTCTACTCCTGGATCTGCTTACGACTCATCTTACGATTTTCGCTTCCACTTCGATCCTTCAGGAGGCACCTTCACCACTAGATATCAGAGTCGTTCGTTGCTGTACTTTACAGTGCATCGGACGCTCTCATCTCTCTCCTTCTTCATCTGCAGATGCCAGTCCCCGTCCCTCCCCGACAGCCGTCGCATCAAGTCCATAAGTACTCCAAAACTGAAGACGCTTCAAAGTCGTATTCTTCCGTTTTCCATAATCTGAAGCACACCCTGCCTGTCTCCCCGAGGGGCCCACCGCCGTCTTTTGGCAGTCGTGATCAGTGGATTAATTCCCTGCCTTCTTGGAGGAGAACCAAGACTCGCCGCATTTGGGAGGACGACGTGCGCTCCACTTCTGAAGAACCGAGAGAACGGGGTTTTTACCAAGGGTTGACTAGTACGGCCGACGTGCAAGTCAGTAAAGGAAATCATGCGGAGGCATGTCTTCCGCCCCTGAACGCCTTCCTTCAAAAATGTGCTTTGAACACTTCGCCAAGTGATGTTGACCAGCCAATACATGTCGAGCACAGGACCTCTACATACGTACCCGTTTGGGGTACTGAGAGCCATGACAGTCCGGATAATTCCTCTACGTACGACTATGTATGGCCTCGGTTCGCGCCTGTCCTGGAGGACGACTCTGACGATATGATGAACGGCGACTTGGGGTCTAGTCCCATCGGTCCCATGACTCCTTTCGCAGAGTACGTAGACCGTGTAATCGCCACAACCGACGTAACAACAGTATCCGACCGAATCCCGCTCACACAAGATAGTTTACATCAATATGGACTCCATTCCTACAATATGGTTGACTATCAATGTGCAGACCAGGTCAAACAAGAGTCGGTCGCTTCTGTTGATTCGGCGCCATCTGCGTCAACGAAGTACAAGATGTTCGCAGAGCCAATGGCGGATTGGATCGTTTCATATGTCTGGAAAATCTGCAAGAACTCAATTGCCCTTCCGCCCGCAGTTTCTCGTTACACGTACGATAAATTTCCTCAGCTTGAAGTTCTGATCCATGTTAATGTGACTTACACAGTCCTTCGATGAGCGGCCAGAAGCCAGCCCCTACAGCTCCAATGCACTTGTCTGCCTCAGTCCACTCTCTTCTAATGTCGACACTCCTACAACCATCTGCCGTGTTACTCGCTATGTGGTATATCGCTCGATTACCGGTGTATTTTAGTGGGGTCACCTTAGGGTTGGAGGTAAAAGAACGGAGATTTAGAGCCGAACTACTTGATACAAGCAGCGGAATCGACGGAAAAACGTTAGAGGCTAATGCCACGTTCCGACTCATCGTCCTTGGATTCATGCTGGCGAATAAGTGGCTTGACGACCATACCTTCTCCAACAAGACATGGTAAGCACTACGTTCAAAGTCCGTGTCCGGTCAAAATGACTAATTCCCTCCCTTCAGGCACACCATCTGCAAACTTCCTGTCCACTCGCTAAACAAGCTCGAGTCGCTAGCCCTGGATATTCTTTCCCATGACTTGACAATATCACCTGCTGCTTGGCGCCAGTGGCTGGGGCACATGTTTTCGTATCATGTCTCGCTCTCGCCTCCTGCATATGCCCAACCGATTTCCCGTCCTTCTTCGAATCCTCAATCGATTGTTCGGAAAGTCATTGAGGAGATCATGGAAGCGCCTCTTGCGCATCCCAGCTCGGAACCCGTCTTCCTCAGCTTCGAGCAGAGGAGCAAGACAAAGCTCAGTGGGGCAGAAACGTGCACCGAACCTTCCCACGAAGCCTATGACATTGATCTCGATGAGGATGGGCCGCTTCGGGAAGAGTATTTGCCAAGGCGCCGCGTGAGCAATGGCAGTACTGCAAGCCGACGCAGTTCAGAACTGGCTTTAAGGGTTGAGGTCGAGCGGAGAGAGCTTCGCGAGTCTGCAACCAGCCAAAATTGGAACGCGCTTCCTCCTCCGTCTAAATGGAGCCCGGCAGCTGATGAGCCCATCCGCCGTGCTAGTGACCGTCCTGCGTTATACATGCCAGTTCAGCCACCAGCGGTATGTTGGGCGCCTGCAGTCGCTTATGTGCCTGTCAAACTTCCCCCGGATTATTCTAGTGCCCCGTATTCCAAACCAGCAGCTCCTTCGAATGATTACTATTACTCACTGTCTGTACCGCCCTCGCAACCACGTTGTGACGCTGATGCATTTTCCCCGCCTAATTCTGGCTACTCGTATCCAATCGGCTTTGACTACCAGTGCGGTCATATTCGCATGTCATTCGATGGAACAGGTTACCCCTCTCAACCAATGGCAAATTCTAATTGGTCGTCTGCTGAGGCATATGGATTCCCCGCACCTAGAGTCCTCTTTGGTCCCCATCCACCTATCAATTACCAGTCGTCCTGGATCCGTGCTTGAAGATATGTTTCTGGACCAGATGCTCGCGCGCATCTTAGATCTCAATTTCTCGTGTTTTCCGGCTCTTAACACTACTGCAATCGATTCCGACGGCACCACCTACGTGCCGCGCCATAATTCCGCTCTCTCTATCCATCCTTTCGCGGTTGTCAATACTGGATTTCTTTCTCTTTGTCGCCGGCACTGTTCTATACAAACACGATCCCCACCTTTTCAAGACATATCCATCCTGTCTCGGGGACAAATCTTCTTGATCTTCATCATTTCGATCGCATATATTTTTATTTATATGCGCGTCTGCACTCGCTCTTCTCGCTGGCTGAAGTTGGTGTGAAGGCGATGATCTCCTCGGACTATCTGTGCCATACCGCGTTCATCGATTGAACTTTCGCGGCTTTCGGTTGACTGTTTCATCGTCGATGTATCCACTTATCATTTCGGTATCCTCATGCTCCTCAACTAATAACCTTTCACGACTTTATTTTTTCCTGCCTTCGGCTTTGGTGTTTCTTTTTGCTACGTTTTTCTCATTCAGTACGCATAACGAAATCACTCAAAAAAAACACGCAGAAAATTATTAACGCTACAAAAACATTTGCTATTCCCTCATTCCCCATCCTTCCGCCTTGGCTGCTATGGTAGCTCCCTTTCCTCCTGTCTCATCATCCGTTACCCCCTTTGGTGGTTAGTTTAGCTTTTAGCTTTTCTTTTTCACCTCAGCTCCTTCCCGTAGGTAAGAAGTTATGCACCTCCTTTCCCTAGCATTCGATAGTCAAGCGTGAAGCCCACACGCCGTACGTACTGGTTCTCATATGTACGCTCTGATACTTCGCTTTGAATGCTATCCTCCAGTATGTTCCTATGCATGAGTGTGCAAACACATTATAATTAAACGTTCAGAAGATAGCATTCATTCGACGCAATTATACAGTACTTGATTGTCTACATAGTACATGGGACTTCTTCGCTTGCTTTCAGATCTTTATCAGGATAAAAGGCACCTGCAAAACGGCATCAGTAATGAAACTTTCATATATGGCTCTCATAGCGTACCTCAACATCCTCCATCTCCTCATCCATGAGCATGACTTCAACCAGAAGTTGCTTGGTATGCGGGGGGATAGGCTTCTTGCTGACGTGCTCTACCAGCTTACTGAATTTCATAGGCATCCTCTCAGCGCTCTAAATGATTCACATGAGCACCTGTCATGGGTTAATCGCACGCAATACGAACCTTCTTCTTGTCGGTGAACGAACTCCAGAGCATGCTCACGCCCTGACTAACCATGCTGACATCTAAGTTGTGGTGAATCTTAAACCAAGTGATGAACTCCTTGAGCGTCGGGTCATTCTTGAACTCCAACCGGTCCCAAAGGGTCCACTCAGTGTTTTGGAATTTGTTCTTTGGGGCAGCGATGGGCTCCGAGAAACCGAAGAAAGGCAAAGCAAGGTTGATAAAACCGTTCTTGAAATCATCTAACTTGTTCTTCCCGTCTATAATCTACAAAGCGCACCCATCAGCGCACCCAACCGGTAAGGAAGACAAACATCTTGCCTTGTAAAGTTCAAGACACACCAGACCGACAACGAGCGCGGTGGTGGTAGCGATGGCAGGAATGATTTTGCCTGCTATCTGCTTTGTGGAATGACGATCGGCGACGGTAATGTTGTAGTTCATCGCACGGAGGTTTGACGCAGCGGTGATGAGATCGATGTGATGGTTAGTGTCATCGTCCTTCTCAAACTCAACAGGAGTGAGACGGTAGCCAGCGAGTGACGAAGGAGGAGGCAGCTTCTTGATCAAGTCAGAGACATTGTCAGGATCTGAAAGAAATTACGCTCTGCAGGTGACAGTCTTAAGATGAGTGAACGTACCAGAAGACGACTGGTTGACGGGGTCGTTTTCGGTAATCTGGATCTTCACTCCGCTCTTTGGAGAGAACTCGGGAACGATCACAGAGTCTGCAACCTTCTTGAAGACTGCAGGATCAGTCTCTCCTCGGAGGCCATAATTATAGGCATGAAGGTTTGCTGCGGCAATGATGAAAGAAAGGTGTGTGGGCTGAGGCAAATAATCAGTACGGCAAGGTCTAGCAACATGCTGGCTGACGTACATCTGAAGAGTCGAACACAAGTGGGTCTGGTGCCCTCTTCGGCCCACTCCAGAACGGCTGGCCCGTGCTGGTAACATGATCCTTCGGAAGACTGTGGAGAAGCTGCCGGATAGCGTTGTTAAACTTCTCCTCAAAATGCAGACGAGCCCAGATAATACACTCCTCAAAAGTCAACGGCTTGTTGGTAACCAAATATGAAACAATCTGGGAGATGTGGTCATGTGATTGGCCCGAGTATTTGAGGGAATTCTCAAGGTAGTTGGGCTCCGAGAGATATTGATTGACAGATTCCACAGGCTTAACAAACATTGCGTCAAACTCTTGGCGAGCCCACTGTATTGTTATCAGTCCGTGCTGGTCAAGAAAAAAACTTAAGAGCACACCTCAATCGTGTGTGTAATGGCATTCGGGAAGTTTTTAACTGTGCATGACAATGTCTGCTTCTCTGGGGGATCTTGCGAAGACGAGTACGACTCAGTGAGATGGGGAATCACAACTTGGGTATTGCCTTTCGTGCCCATGGTACCAGATTCTAAGAGTGGCTTTTCATACAAAATGCAACGCTGATCCATGTATACACCTACGACAAGTGCAATTAGACGAATATCACAGAGAACTAGAGAGAGCCTTACGTGCAGCAACGTTATCCAATGCATTTGTGACACCGTCAATTCCGGCAAAGAAGTCGTCATCGAAGACATCTTTGGAGAAATTCAAAATGGGGACAATACAAAAGGAGATGGCTAACTGACTTTCTGTCGCCTGACCAACAGGATCTTGTCTACAGAGAATATGGCCCTTGAGAGCTGGATTCATGTCTGCAACCGCTGCCGCTGCGACTTCAGACTTAAATTTCCCGAGATCTTTGGCGCGGAAGAGGAATTGTCGGTTTAGGTTGCTCTTTTCGATGGTGTCCAGGTCGGTGACATGGATTGTAGCGTCGGGCCCGGTAGCGAGACCCATCATGCTCCAGTTCTTCAACATCTCACACCCGATTGCTCCTGCACCAACGAGGAACTGACGGTGATTGGCAAGCTTATCCTGGAAAGACTTGCCAAACACTGCGATTTGTCCATCATATCGGCTGCCAAGCGGTTGGCAATCCTGCTCATTCGGCAGTGTGGTTGGCAACGACTCCAAAGAATCGAAATACAAGTGCTGGAGCATAGGATGGAACTTTGCAGAGCATGCTTTCAGTACTTCCTGTGCCACGAAACCACCAATTACAGCTGCGACGGGCGGCAAATCCCCGGTCGCTTGGTATGCCAGCTCTGTGATAATCTTCTCATCAGCATCAGCATCTATTTTCTTCGCCAAAGCTATCAGGGAAGCAGCATCTTTTGCGTTCCGGGGTCGAGGTAGACACTGGTGTTGCGCCTTGAATTGTGATAAAGCTTGGAACCCTGCATGGAGAGTAGCAGGCCTGTCGAACTTGGCGAAGTCTGTCATAAAGAACTCTGGAGCTGCGAGTGACTCTCGCAAGGATTTCTAGAGAGAGAAGTGAATTACAATCTGATGAAACCGGAATATAACTTACAAACTGGAGGATTTTGGGCATTTTCACTTGGGTAAAGATCCCACCTCGGACATATTCTCCCAGGTCAGAAGTATCACCGATGGTGAAAGTATATGGACCCTTCACTGTGACTTTGCGAGGATTACAACCATTCAGCTCAGTCATGCCCTGCACTTCAGTGAATGTGACAAAATCGCCATCTTCAAGGCCGTGCCTTGATTCATCGAGGCATGTTACCAGTCCTTCCTTGTCCTGTGTAGTGATAGTGTAGACAAGACGTCGTAGTTATAGTTCATAAGACCTACTTTTTCCACTGACACGATCATTCCGGTAAGAGCTTGCTCGCCTGTAGGATCCACGCAAGTGAATTTTGGACCAAAGTCATTAAAGACGGAGCTGATCACGATCAATAACACATAAAAGGGGGTCACAGCTGTCACGTACCCAAAAAGACCACGGGTCTCCGCTGAGATAAAGTGAACACCATTCTGATGTGTCCAGTCGTTGATCTCAACTTGTTTCTCGTAAGAGACGCCACACAATACGACGGCCTGGAGAAAATCGACATCACAATCTGGCTGACAGTGTATGAACTTACTTGGAAAGGTCGTATTAAATCAACTGAGATGTCCTGTCCTGCATTTCCTCCAAGATTCCGGACGGGGACGTAAGCATTCAGTTCGGCTAAACGAGGTAGGGTGGATGCTCCGCGCGGCTTTCCAATATCTTCTTCACGAAGAAAGTACTGTGAAAAAAACAGTTCAATGACAGGTTCTGAGGCAGTGTCGTGCCTAAGCACGCACTTGTGAGCTGAGATCCTGCACGGTGACCGGTTCTGGGTCATACAACGTCACGGACTTGACTCCCGCCAGACAAACATTCTTGGCTGTAGAAGATATGAGAATTAAATGAGTTTGTTGGGACCGTGCTTGTTGGCAAAAAGGGTTACCAATCTCAGCTCCAAGCCCTTGCAACCCGACGATTAGTACATTAGAGGCAGCCATCTTCTTCATCGCTGCACACATCACTCAGCAAATATGGAACGGTTATGTACAATATGACTGACCCTCATGCCCTAAAACATAGCTACAAAATCACGTAGCATTGCAGGTTAGCGATGCGAGCCACATAAGATGACAGCAACACCTACAGTTGACGAGAGTACAAGCCTTCATCAATCGCGGCCTCGTCAACATCCATCTTTGCTGCTAGATTGCTGGCATCTGCCATGATTAATATATGCGTATGAAGGTAGGTGGTGGTGAAAGATAAGATCGCGGTGCAGCTGAATAGTAATACAGTCAGTACCTTTGCCGATGACTAAGCACAGCTAAACCAATTTTGGGTGAGTTTGACGTGCTGGGATGACGGAGTAGTCACAAGCCAGGACATGTACTATAATACAACTTGAAGAAGAGCTGTGGGCAGGTGCCAAGGTGCACTGGCAGCATACTCTTTAGACGTAGTTCTCCAGGCCCGTACTATGGCCCCTGTCTCGCTCACTGGCACCCTTGAAATTCTACTCAGCACCTGGCAGTGGACATCATTACTCCCATTAATTGTAATTGTAGCCCACACACCGATCTATACGCTCTTCCTTACCCGAAAGAAGAAGTTCAACACCGACTGGTGGCACACTGCTGCTGCTATTGAGAAGCCCAAGTCATTACCATGCCCTCGCCCTCTGCCCTTCTATCGCCTGCAATATGCACCCCTTTCTCCTCCACACACTCATCATCTGTACTGAATCCCGCCCCCACCATGCGGTGACACAAGTGTCATATGTTCGTACCTCGATACTCAAACGCAAAGTCTACGCTGATGTCATGAATAACACTCTCAAAGGGCACTTGGCAGATTATAAGCCTAATTATAGTGGAATAACTTGATGTCGCACATAATTGTTGAAGGTTATATGATTCAGTACTGCTCGAGGGGCCTCAAAATCATCAGTATTATTGGCATAGGCCAATAGTAAGCGATGCATCGACTATCCACAATTAAACAATCGCAAAATACGACGCTCCCGAATTTGCGAGGCGCCCTTCAGCTCTCCAGAGCCATTCTGCGCAAGATGCTCAACATTGACTAGAATAAGAGAAAAAACGATTACCTCTTTAAACCAGCGGAGTACCATTGAGCTCGTCAACGTCAGTGTTGTCCAACGTTCCGTACCGCCAGATGGTAGTATACCTGCATTGTGGTCAGATGATTTCAAGAAAAAGGCATTATTAGAAAACACTTACGACCACCCAGCGGGAAGAGTACCAATGGAAGAGCCGGGGTGAGTGATCCATAGGGGGTTGGTCGACGCAAAACTTGCGGAATTGCTGGTGCACGATTTCCAACAGTCTGTAGTGGTGTAAATCACTTGAACGAATTCTCAATTATAGCACAGCATACCTGGATATATGCAAGAAGATTCACCATTAAACATTTCGATCCTGGAACATTTAAACGGACCTGGCGGTCGAAGAGTGGTACTAGTTGGAGAAACTCCTGATCCAAGACACCATTGATGACGCACTCAAGCCATAGCACTCGAAGCCACTTGGATTGTCTGTTCCACATCATTATCATGAACCAGGACCACTAAAATATTATTGGACTCACATTCAATGTCAAGTGCCCCAGGGAGGGTGAACCACCCACCGTCATGCTTCGAGAAATATGAGGCGTGCGTGGCGTTGCGTGGCGTTATTGGACGAAACTGGAAACGTCGATGCCCGGAGGATCTGAGCATTTGGTAGTAATAGGTTAATAGGTTAGGTTAGGTTAGGTTCAGCAAGAGTAATGCCAACTTCATGGTTTGATGATTGGGTAGGGATTAGATTAGGTTACCTATTGACCCGGTATTCATATCGGTCGATGAATATTGTCAGTGATGCGCACGTCACCAGGAATCGTTAATCACCTTCCTGGACATTGCCTTAATTTTGAATCGTTTGTCGATGATGCCAAGAGAGTGAATCCAAATGAAATCTACCAAGTTCCGCGATTAAGGAAAGCGATGAAGGAAAACCCTGACAAGCAAAAATTACAGGACAGATCACAACATACGCGTCACCGGGTGTCATCTCCCGGACACTGTCCCAATTTTGAATCTTTTGATGACAAAAAAAAAATCCACATGATGCCCACCAACAACTGCTCCGCTGTATAGTTGGGCCCACCACAATTACAGTACGATATTCGTCAACGCTTGCAAGTTGCCAAAGGAAAGCATAGACCCCGGGCCTTTGGAAGTGCTGTCACGAAACGAATGATACTTTCAGTCAGTGATGAAGAAAATAATGGCCTGATCAATTGTGATGGTATTCCAATGATCTCACTCCATGGTCCACGTGAACTTGAATCACCATGGCAAGTCATCATCTATCCAAGCTGGTCGTCAATGGGAAATATATACCTGCACCGCACCCAATTCAACTGAAGCCGTTGCAGGTGGTGTCGCTGCGGTTTCGCGAGTTTTCCGAGGATTCGTTGAGGCGGTGACCCGACAACTTAAATGTCCCTACAGTGGTATCAGAAGCCTTTGTTCCTTCATCGCGTAGTGATGGTCTGCCCAGGGAAGACAAGGATTTTACGAACAATCGACAGGTTACCACAGCCCGAGCCCCCGGGAGTGGTGCTGCACCTCCGAAGTGAAGCGCCATGCCCAAGGGCTGTGACCTTCTCGCTGTACAGCACGACGGCGGGCTGCACCGAAGGCCGATTAATATTAGTCAAGGAGGGCATACCCAGTAAAACATGTGCGCAGCAGCAGACAAGTTAGTACTTACGACCAGTTACTGTCGACTAGTACACTGTTGAGTAGAGGGACTGAATTGGCACTGGCCACTGACTTCAACTTGAAGTTCAAATTGCATATGGCTTACTAAGATGATCCTGCAACTTGCAAGGTGGCGTCCGTCGGACGCTTGTCCGACGCCTTAAGGCTTACATTAACAGAGAAGACTGTCTCAACCTGGTATAACAAGAAACGACAATAGTATCGCAACGAACTACAAGAACTGCAAATATCCAAAATGGTCAATTAAAGGGTGGAAAGTCAAGGTGCGCGAGAGACGTATAGTACACGCTAAAAAGGTAAGAAAACCCTGTGCCCACCATGAGCTTTGCATTGGCCGAAGCCGGCGCGCTGGCGTTGAGCTTGGCGGAGGCTACAAATGCTGCCAACTTATGGTGCCAATATCTCGTTAAGATCCACCAGGAGAGACCATACACAACACAGAAGGCAAAGTATACTGGAGGGGATGGGAAAGCAAGGGGATCACAGAGAAAAGACGAATAGGATGGAGTGATGGTGAGTTTTCACCCAAGAGTGGTCTGGCAAGGGCCATAACGACCTACAGAATGGGCCAGATGGGCACCAATGGTACTCAAAGGACCCCCAACTGCGGCACCCCAGGTTCCTTGGGTAATGAATTCCAGTAAGTCCAACGCTGTCGTAGACTGCCTCGATTCAGGTGCAAAATTGTGACTGCCTGGGGCAATGCCCATCGTACGAGGGTTCTTATTGACGATGGGGTCTGCCTCAGGACACCAGTCACTGGGATCCGGGAGACAAGTCAAGGGCTTGACCGGAGTGGGTGCGTGGATCATCAGAGGGTCCTGGCGGGGCGCTGCAGCAATTCTTTTCTTCCGAGCGCGGTATCGGATAAAAGTCGTATTGACATCTGCGGCTTCATTGACAGCGAGCACATCATCAAGAACGCGAAATATGACGACACTTTTGTCGCTAGAGAGTTGGCTAGAGGAGATACGAAGCCCAAGGACCCAGCTATGCAATGAAGAACTGGGGATGTACCCGAGGTAGCCGAGGGACGCCAACGTGGTCTTTTCAACATTAGTGAGGGTGGAGGAAGGAATTGCGGTTGTCTTGACCCTAGACACAGCTTCAGCAGTCAAGTCATTAAATAGAATGGCCCCACGCACCATGTCTTGCTCGGGAGACAAGAGTCATTGACCAGTTTGTCGGCCAACCTTGCAACGACGACGAAAGCGGAGAAGAGAAGCTCGTCAAAAGTGGCCGCGCCACAACAGTGGAGATGGTTGAAGATCGAGACTCCTAGGAAATCATTCCCTTGGCCTATTTCTGCCGTGGTAATCTTAGAGATGTACCACAACGCATGAATGACAACCGTTTGAGGGTTGCTAACGGATTCCAGAATGAATCGAATACGAGTGCCGATAATGGAGGTCACGTAATTTCGCCCATCCAATTCCCTGCACATTGAATGAATAATCAAGTTGAATACCTTACCAAATAATGACTTACGGGTCAGGAAATATTTCATCTGCGCCGGCTTTGATAGCCAACGAGTACATGAAATGCGCGGAAAGGCTAGAAAACGCAGTTGCAATGCCATCAAGGTCCGGGCTTTTGGACGCTATGACCCGAGGGACAGCGATGCCACCCGAATGTTCAGGAGTATCTGAGCAAGCTGTGGCTACCCTGGCGACACCATCCGAATTCAACTGGGAGAGAAGACACTGTGTGCCATGTCGCCCTTTGGTGACGCCAGAAGGGGCCTGAGAAACACAGCCAGGACGAGCGACCGAAGGCAAAGAAATAACATGACCAAGACCGGGAGGGACCATGGGCGCTGACTTGCTCAGCGCGACATCCTTAGAAAGGGCACGTAAGCGAGGCGGCAAGCGCGACGGCTGAGACATGTCAAACAGACGGTGCTTGAGCGAGTAGGAGGGCCCGCTCCCACAGGAGGCGCTCGCAAAGTTGCCTCGGGCAACTTTCGAGGAACTGGCAGCAGCAAAAGGGAACAATCCAAGCTTTTGTAACTCCGTCTGGGTTGAGCACGCTTTTACGTCGTGTGGGGGTTCCGCAGCCCCTTGCACGAGGTGGGGGTGATCAACGAAGTAGGAACGTGTTGCTCGTGAATGGGCGAAGGGGTCTTCTATGCATGTGGTGCTAAGCGCCTGCGGGGCCTCGATCGTGCCCCTGCTGGTCTTCATATTTCCGCTGTCAAAGATCGGTGGCGGAAGGGTGTCTGCGTCAGGGGAACAAGCCCATATTGGCTTTCTGAAGCACGGGTTATAGAAAGGTAGACGTTTCGAAGAGTACCTTAAAGCAAGAGCACCTCTGGTAGCAGTCATTATGGTCAATACAAGTGTGAACAGGGATGCTGAATGTTGTTTCAGGGAGCACAGACGAACTGTACAAACCCAAGTAAATGCGGGACGCCTTTTGTATCGCACCCATCCCTAACAGGGAACATACAGGAGCAGCGTGAACGTCTACAAGTTGTTCAAGCGGTTTCGACTTCCGATTACGGTTGTGGCGCTCTCGATGGCACTATGGACAAAGCCAAAGCGAGCAGTGCTCGCCGCCGCCGGAACGATATGGAAGTAAAGCTAGGATAATGAAATTATGGGTTGAGGATTTCCATCCGCTCAAAGCGCAGGGACGACGACAACTCTGTCAGGACAAAGCAGTTGAAGTGGCGAACACCACTCGAAGTTGTTGGACCTCCATTATTTCGTGTTACACAACTTGATCATTTCCAAAAATGGACTGTTGTCAAGAAACACGTTTACAACTTACGCGAGAGCAGTTGTTTGTTGTTATAGATGCAACCCAAGTTCACAAAGGGCTGTTTGTTTCGATCATCTTCTTGGAAAGTTGTCCACCGAGGACTAGTTGAGTGGCGAAATTCAGAGTCGGCAGAGAAACGTAAACAAACAACATTACATTGAGGAGACTGCAGGGACGGTACATATGCCATTACAAGCTCGAGATCGTCTACTTCCGATAGAACTGTGGCAGTGAATGAGTACTGTATACAGGAACTAATTATGGAAGAACCTACATTACGACGGAAATTGAACCAAAGTGACAGACATCCTCTATCAAAACTACTTCGGAAGCCCCTGTGCCAGCACGTTCAGCATTGGCGTGACAGTCAGGACGCGAGACTGCTCACCGTTTATGTGAAAATTCCCACTCCCGATTGACGATCCTGAAGCCGATGTCTTCATATGGAGGCCCAGCGCTGAAATGTAGCAACACGGTGTCCTCATTCCCGGGTTCCCTGACGATTTTGTACGTAGGGGCTTTTGATTTGTCGATCAGATCCGGGTAAAAAATGTTGAACTGAGGTATGACGTGAGTTGGAAGTAAGTTGTAGGGTAATCAATACATGCTTTATAACCCTGAACGACCTTCGGAGGCGGGTTGTCGACGCTAATTAATGGTATCAAGAGAAGATCGAGGAAAGGAAATAGAGCACGTACTCGTAATGAGTCTGGTTATACTTATTCCATTCGTAGCCAGTATGCACGCGGTTGAAGTATCTGGGTTTCCGAGGTCGGTATTTGTCCTCCCAGTTGTATGACGTGGGATTTGCGATGTTCTCCTCAAGATTAAAGAGTTCCTCCTCTTCGTCAAGCTCTCTCTCTGCCTCGGCCCTATACAAAGCTTCAGAAGCAAGGTCAGCACCGCTTGCAATTTCTGGGGCTTCGACCTCAACCATAGGTTGAGCAGCCTTAGGCACGAAGCGGGAGGCAGCGACCGTACGGCGTTGTTTCAACTGTCCAACAATAAGCGAGATTTCAACCAACGCGAAAATCGATGCCTACCAAAGCACGAAGGTCGTCAAGCTCTGTCACTATATCGATTTCACGTTCATCTTCCGTTAACTTCCTGATATCTATCAGTGACGGACTCATAGACCCATCGTAAGGTTCCATGTCCTCGTGTGTGTCTGCTTCTGCTGTAGTCATAGGTGCAACATAATTTGCGTCCTTCAGCCCTTGAGCTGCTGATCGAGCAACACCAGCAAGAAGCTCCTCCTGTGCATGTAGAGCCTCGTCGCGCTGGCGCTTGCGTAACTGCTCAAGTCGATTGCGAACAACGACTTCGTGCAGGCTCTTCAACTTTGCCTGTCATGTAAGGGTTAGTTGCAGTATCATACTTCTGCAAAGAAGAGACATACCTTCGCCTTCCAAACCAGTAGTCTCTTGAGGAGCCCTTCCCAGTAGTCCGTATCAATAGGTTCGCCGCTTGCAAGCTTTGTCTGGATCTGCTTTTGAAGCGTTGCAAGATGGTCGTAGCTTTTACCAGACAAAAGTGCAGTGATTTCTGATTCTACAGCGACTGCTGCTTCTATCCCCATGCATTCACTGGCTTTAATTTTGTCGATACGGTCTTTGCAGACCACCATCATATTCTGAGGGACATAATCAGCTAAGGCAAAACAACAGATGCAACTGACATACCGTCCAAAAGTCGATGTCCACCTCAGAGGTCTCGAGTGAGAGGTAACGCTCAATGTCATCATGAAGTTCGTCAATTTGGTCAGGCGAAAGACTCTGTGGGACCAGTTAGTTGCATAACGACATTCGAGGTCTAACATACGTACGTCGAGAATGTTATACGGCTCGTCGAGGTCAATTTCGAGCCCGGCATCGTCCTCGACATGGTCTTCGTCCAGCGGATGTGCATACTTCAAGTTCAAGGCTAAGAAGTCGATAGCTTTTGCCCTCTTTTCCCTTATGCGAATGGCAGCCCGGCTTCGCTCCTGCTCCAGCTGGAACTCCCCATCCTTCGCTATCCATTCCGACATCTGAGCAGATTCCGCCATTCTTGCCATGCGCGACTCTTCCTCTTCCCGCAGGCGTTGCTCCGCTTCCCGTTCTGCCCTGCGTCTGTTCAACCTCTCGAGCTCCTCCTTAGCATCTTGCCTCCTGATCGCATCTTTACGCTGTGCATCCGCAAGGGACAGACCTTGCTTACGATCTTTCTCATTCTTCTTATGCCAGCGGAACTGCTGCCCGAGGTTGACGTCGTGGAAGGGATTATCGGTTGCGCTGTACACACTAAGTTCAGCAACCTGACGAGCTTCTTCCTCTTCCTTTATGCGCAATTTCTCTGCTTTGCGGGCCCTGCGCTCCTCGGACTTGTCGCGCTTGCGTCTGCTTCAAGTAAGTGGTGTATCGATGTGAATGGATAACAAATACACACTTCTTGTCCTTGCGCTCTTCATCTTTGCCTCTACTGTTACTTCGCTCTCTCTGTCTGCGCGGGTGGTCCTCGTCGGAATCCCTACTCCGACTGCGCCGCCGCTTCCTGTACTCGTCTGGTGGGTCCCTTTTAGAAGAACGCTTCTTGTCTTTGGCGTGGTCTCTGTCTCTTTCCGACTCTCTGTGTGAAGGGCTCCTGTGACTGTGGTCTCTTTCACGATCATATGAGCGAGAGCGGTGATGGACCATGCTGGCAAGTTTGACGATAACTCGGGGCAACTTTCCGTGTTCAGAGGACGATGTTTGACGTTGTTTACACAGACCTGATACAGGCGTTCTTGTATGATGACATACTTATTGTGAGATTTTGTGTTCATCACGTCTATTCTTTTAATTCTTCCGTAGACTCTCACTTTCCTGGGTTGCAAGTTGTATAATAGCGGGTGCGAGCACTGATTTTGCTGACCACAAGGAGTCATGATATCGAGGCTTCCGCATACCTGCCGAGTACATTCCTTGCGGGTTCTCTCCCGCAATCTCCAGACGCAGGCACGATACGAGTATCCCTCGCGCGATGAACAGGATGATGGTTCGTTCCTGCCACGATCTGGACTAGCGACGCCACGACAGGTAACAGCCATCCTCGCGTTTCGATCAAAATAAAGACTCACGGCTTGTTACTGACAGCTTGTAAGATACCTCGATGAATATGTAATTGGGCAGGAGATTGCAAAGAAGGTCCTTTCCGTCGCGTGAGCATCCATGCGTATTGCTCTGCAGTATGTAACTAAGCCAGTGGGAAGTGTATTCAACCACTATACCCGTGTTCGCGCAAATCTTGCCGCTTTTGATGATGAGAGTGATGCGGACCCATGGTCCGAAGCAAATGCGGATGATGGTGTGTGCTGTTTATATTTTTATCAGTCAGGGTGGATGCTAATGAATTCAGCAAACTCCAGCGTGTCGTCTGCACACTTACATCCTCACCCCCAGCGCGCCCTCCCGCATCAATTGCCACTCCAACCTCGACAACCAGTCTCGTTATTCGAGAAGAGCAACGTACTGGTAATGTGTGTAGAAAAGCTTCATACGGGAGTATGCCTTGCTCAGAAATATCGTTTACTACAGAGGACCAACAGGCTCAGGGAAGACTTTACTCGCGCGTACCCTTGCACGTGTCCTTGACGTTCCTTTTTCTGTCAGTGACGCGACATCTTTCACGCAGGTGCGATAACTTCTACTACCCTTGCAAGCTCTTCACCCCTTACTATGTCGAACCAGGCTGGCTGTGAGTCTAACTGACTGCCTCGCTTGAAGGTCAGCTGATGTCTCCCCAGATGTCGGTGAGGATGTTGATATGTGCATACAACGATTGGTACGCGCATATAAGCTGAAGGCGTATGAATAGTCTCATTCTGCACTATCTAGCTACAAGCAGCCAATTGGGATTCGTATCGCGCCAGGTAATTCTCACCTTCACCCTGTCCATAACCTTTGTTACTGGTTTCAGTTCTTCTCGTCGCTGTCTATTCCACTTTCTTATATCACTTACAGCACAGGTATCGTCTACATTGACGAAGTCGATAAGATTGCACGTAAATCCTCATCTACGACTGAGAGTTCACGAGATGTCGGTGGAGAGGGAGTGCAACAAGCTCTTTTACGAATGATGGAGGGTTCTGTTGTCACTGTGCAAGGAAAGCCATCGTCACTGGAACCCCCGGCACCCACGGCACGAGGGCGGGGCTCACCAGCTGCTGCACAGCGTAAGTCTCATCTGAACATATGGCTGTGCGAGGAGTACTGATATGTCAGCCAGAGAGACCTGATACATACCATATTGATACTTCAAATGTGCTCTTTATCCTTAGCGGTGCGTTTGTAGGCCTTGATACCGTCGTGAAGCGGCGGGTGAGCAAAGGAGTATGTTTCTCATTCTCCACCTTATGTCTTATCCAGCTCTGATTGATTGACACTGTTGTAAATGCAGTCCATTGGTTTTACTGCAACCCTCGCACCTAAAGAGGAAGACTCAGACAGCAAGGGTTTCTTGCCGTTCTTTACGTCGAACCGCCGATCATCAGAAAACTTACTAGAAATGATCGAACCTGCCGGTAAGTTATGTTTCATTAAAACACCCCTCTCATACCTCAAACCTGCATTCAGATCTGGTGAAATACGGGTAACTCACTTGTCGCATGCTGTGTCAAAATTTCGAATTCATTTTCCCTGCATAGTTTTATTCCTGAATTCATCTCCCGCCTCCCAACCTTAACTACACTGTCCCCGCTAAGCACCCAGGATCTACGGCGCATTCTGACCGACGTCCGTGGGTCACTTATCAGCCAGTACACCGCGCTCTTTGGTCTCTCGGGCGTGGAGATCCGGTTTACAACAGCATCTATTGATCAGATTTGTTTGCGAGCTGTCGAACGAGGCGGAGGGGCGAGAGGGTTGAGGGGAATCATGGTAGATTTTGTTTATCCGGAAAATCCGTTGGTGGGCTCATTAAATACTGCAGGAGTCATTGCTGTTAGATGCGATGTATGAAGTCCCGTGAGCTCTCAATCCTCTTACTGTTGTATATTTTTTGATTGTTTTCTGGCTTCTCACCAGTGGATCGGTGCGATGTTTCTTCTTCTGACCGCTACTCACTCTAACGGTGTCTAAGAATGTCCGTTATGTCCTGATAACGGGAGACATGGTGCTAGGCAAGTCGCCAGCTCTTTATTGGATGCGTGGAGACGGTCCCGCGTTTTGGGCGGCCTGGGCGGATGAGGAACAGCGAGCAGAGAGGCATCAGTTGTAGGTGCGTATATCTGGCGCAACAGATTTGAAAATCTGCTTGCTCGATTAATGTGAGAGGCGCATGTCTCTTGGAATGTATTATCGTGCATGTATCGTGGGACACATGATTCATCTGGGACTCTTCAAAGCCTTCGTCTTTCTCCTAGATATCGATTTGGACAGGATGAACACAGCTACAGTCACGAGACCGCGTGGACGCGACCAGGTGAGGATGAAGTTCATTCCCACTGAGATGAAGGTGGGGAACTGTCTCCTGTCATGATGCACCACTTTTTCCAGTACATGTCGGATGAATTTCGTAAAGCAGGGTAGGTAAGTGATCTACATTACTTGATCAAATGAAACGGCAGCGAGTGTTGGTGTCGCAGGGGCACTCATGAAAGCAAATTGACGGATAGACGTCACAACAGGAAAGAGGCTTTAAGGAGAGACGAAGGGATCGTTTCGTCCAGTACATCATTATTCCTTCTCTTCTGGCGATTCCTCTTTTTTCTCTTCCTCTTCCTCTTTTCCCTCTTCTTCCTCTTCTTCCTCTGCTTCGGGTGCAGACTTCTTGTCAAGAGAGGCGCCGTTGTTTATCTCCTGTGTCAACTCAAATTGACGCTTGAATTCATTTGCATTATCAGAGTTTGCGAAGCGGATGGCCAGGGTTTCGGCGGTCGGTGGTTCTTCAGTGTAGTCAGCAGCAACCTTCCAAACCCAGCTCCTGTCAGAGCCAATATTAGGCTGAAGGCGCATTTCTGCGGAAACTGTATTTCTCTCGACATAAGCAGAACCAAAGAGGCTAAAAATCAAACTAACTGTGGTGGTTGGCACAAACTTTGAGGGTCTTGTCGCGTCTCATTACGAGACGGACCTTCTTCGTCTCCTTGTGTTGAAGAAGTTTCACATCGCCGGTGCCGCGTTCTTTCCACTCGTTTAAGCCATTATCGAAGCGGAAGAGCTTTGCTCGCCTAATGATAATAGCGTTAAATGATGGCAGTCGGTGGGTCAAGGGGTACGAGAACAAACATCTTGAAGAGCACATCCTCGTCTTCCTCGTAGGTCTTTACCTCCACTTGTTCCGTGAGCTTGATAACAGGCTCAAAATGAGGATCAATCTCCTCGCCCTCTGGCTGATTACATCGCGCCACAACACCGCAGCTCGTCAGTTGTTAATCATACTAGACTGGTCTCGTGCAAGAGACTCACCTTTGGCGCTAGTGGATCAGAAGTGTCTGCCATTGTAATTAATTCGTAGTGCTTCTAGGGGAATCTGGTTTTGAGTAGACAGAATGACTGAGACTGAGATTACGAGCAAGATCACAAAGAACACTCAACTTTGCAAAGACTGATTCGATTTCTTATCGGGACCCCGAAGACTCCCATGATCAGCAGGTCCCCGGGAGTCTTGTTAGTTTCCCAATTTGGACAGAGCTTTTCTCGACAACACGCTTGCACCTTCTGTCACTCAAATTCGCTGCACAACTTTCAAAATGACAGTGCTTCTGTCGTGGCAACATGCGCCATGGCTCGTCCTCTCGATACTGTCTTTAATCTCCTTTGCTTCTGCCCACATGATTGAAGTTACAGCTTCCAGAAAAGAGTGCTTCTTTGAGGACCTACACGAACATGACCAAATGACAGTCACATACCAGGTTGGAGAGGGTGGACACCTCGACATTGACTTCTGGGTATGCCCATCATATCAGTGTTGGTTATCCTCGACAGCGGCCTTACTGATGCCCTGTATGTAGCTAACGGATCCAGAAAACAATGTTGTCACTAAACACATTCGTGAAAGCACCGGCACGACATCCATAACAGCTGAAAAGGATGGCCGATACGAGTATTGCTTCTCTAACCAGATGAGCACGGTAGCGGACAAGATGGTTAGGTATGGCTTTCTATCCCCGCAACTTCCCGGCATCTATACTTATGGGGTGTACTTAGCTTCAACGTTCACGGTATCATATACGTGTCAGAAGAAGGGGAGTGCCTACCTTTGGCCGTACTTGCCAGGCTGTGCTGACCTTTCTTTGCTCTCACAGCAGATATCACTGCTCCCGTTGAGCGCGAGATCCGCTCCCTAGCTATAGGTCTCACATCTGTCAAGGACGAACAAGAATATATTGTCGTCCGCGAGCGTAGGCATCGGGACACAGCAGAAAGCACTTGCGACCGTGTGAAGTGGTGGTCTGTGCTTCAAGCGCTTGTATTGTTTGCAGTAGTCGCATGGCAGGTGTATTACCTTAAGGTGTGTCCCAACCCCTCATTTGCTGACTTCCGCAAACTGAATTATGACCATAGAGCTTCTTTGAAGTAAAGCGCGTTATATAGTGCATGGACTATGAAAATATCATGCGTTCGCTTCTACTACTTCAGGTTGTTTCCTCACAATCATGACACTCATCAAAGAGAAGGATGGCATGTAACTAATCGTTCGGTGTCCAGCGTTCTTCATCGCCGTCAGAAAGATACAAGCAACCAGTGATAGCGGACAACACATCCTGCGGCTCTCAAGTAGAGTAAAATAGCCATCGTAGAGCTATCGGTGATGTAGCTGGCAAGAAACCTGATATCATCCGCTGTCCAGTCTGTCCTCCTCCCTTGGAGCGGTGAGCTTATAAACAAGGAGCACCTGCCAGACAGTCGGATCAGTGCTCTCGAGCAACAGTCCCAAATTATGGATATGGCGTACGTTAGACATCCCTCCGGATAACAAGAAATTTTTATATCAAACGATTTGCAACACACTTCCTGTGGTCGAGGAACCCGCCTAACAATATCACGACATAGCTGACCACCGTCATGCATGTCACTCAAAAAATATCTCAATGACTTGCCTGACAGGACAACTTCGATTATACAAACAACAAAGTAGCAGGTATACATAGATCAATGTAAAGTAACATGACGGCCGGTAGCATACAAGGAGGATATGTGCAAGTGCAATATGGACCCTCCGACAAAATACGAAGAATGTGACAACAGGGTATAGCGGGACATAGCGAGTATAGTAGGAATGGGCGATTCGTCGTATTCGTCATGATAGCACAAGGAACGATACTGTGTGGTACACAAATAAAAGTACAGGGGAGGCGTCGCCTCTCCATCTAATGAACAGAAGAAAATGCAGGTTACTCATCTCCATGTAGGCTTTGAAGATGCTCTCATGCTCGAATCAGGAAGAATACTCAGGTCCGCGCTGATATTGGCACTCGTATCGCTGGTGGGTACTGGGAGGGTTGCTATCACATTGAGTCCCTTCACCCGCAAGGACCTTGATGCATTTGCAAGAAGTGAAAATCTTTTCGGCCTCTTCGCAGGTGAACGCCCGATCGTTTCTACGCGTCTGGGCCCACTCGTGGACTCGTGCAATAGAGCGTCTTCGGATGGCTGGAGGATCATGCTAGATCGTCTCCTTGCCTTATCGCTGCGCATAGGACCAATATTCGAGCGCCGTCGGGAGCTTCTGGACTGTGTTGCTGTACGGGAGGTTGATGTAGGGAGGCGTTGCGTTGGGCTAGCATCACGGTCCTTGTATTTCGGAATGTGTAGAGATTCTAGATCTTGACTATTCATGCTGCGGTTTGAGAGTGGTGGTGCACGCCGCATTGGTGAGTCTTCGTCCGCCTCCTGAAGACAGCCAAGGGAAGATGCGCCTTTCATTTTGAGAAAGCTCGGGTCAAGGCGGCTTGCTCGTGGGCGCTTGCTTGTGCTCGAGTGAAGGCTCATGGAAGAATTGAGCCCCACCGACGATGAAGAGGATGTTGCGGGAAGTATGATGTTGCTCAAGTTGAGACTGTCTTCTGTCCGCTCGTCTTCCCATTCGCTCTCGGACCCAGCAACAGAATGACAGCGTCCATTAACACTTTCGCTGCTATCGCTGGACGTAACGAGAATAACTGGAGGGGATGGGGCGTTTCCCCTATCATCCAGTGCACCTTGTCCGGCTTCATCTTTCCATTGGACGACCTTCTTCTCCTTCTCCTTGTCGGAGACACGGCGGTAGGGTTGACCGATACTGGAACGCAGGGAGCGTCGTGGTGACTTGTACGTCCGCCGTGAAGGTGAAGCGATAGCATTGTAAGACACGGACTTTCTGGAAGCTTTGACAGCCTGCGGCAGTGCTGAACCTGATGGTACGCGGAATGTATCAAGAGCACCCGTTCCATGAGCGGCATATGCTACCGTGGTTTGTCCTACCAGGGCTGCAAATGCGTCGTCATTTTTCTGGGCCGCACTGTGAAGTGCAGATGCCATTCCTTCGAAGCCATGTTGTGCTTCTAGCGAACGGGCTGTCTCTCCTAGTACGACTGTGCACCGACCGACCATACCCAGGAGGCTGATGATCATCTCCGATTGAGCGCGCACCGACTCCTGGACTGCATCACGTTCTCTTTCAGCTCGTATGCGCTCAATCTCTGCCTTGCGGCAGCGTGCGTCTGTCTTGATGCAGTCGACGTGCAGCTCCTCTAGTTTATCGGACCGTCGCTCGGAGACTGCGCGCAAGGTCGCCTCAAACATGTTACGAGAGTTTTGGGACCGCGTGAGACGAGTTACGAGGGGGGAATCGTGAGTTGTTACGGATTCCTCGAGGCGAGCGAGAGATTTGAGAAGGGCACGCTCCGCTTCGAGGTCTGAAGAAAGCGGGACAGACAACGAGGCCATTGCATCAATCTGCGCAAGCCGAGAGCGGATAATGGAAAGTTTCATCTCTGCTACCGAGATCTTTCCAGCACACGACGCGCCCTCAACTATGCTGGCTTGAGTCTGCTCCATCTTATCTTGCATATCTCGTTTAGAGCGGTCAACTTCAGCAGCGGCCTCTGCTCTCCTGCGCTTGAAAATATCGTTTTCAGCGCCGAGCTTGCCAGCAAGCTTGGCTTTGAGCTCGGCAACTTCGAGGTTGAGTCTATTGATAGCCTCGACATATTGACCTACGTGTCTGTCGACGTTGACGACATTACGAGTGACAACCTTGGTCTTGATTTTCGTAGCACGTTCGGCATAAAGGAGGGTGTTGTGCGTATCATCGAAGTGCTGCGACGTAGGGGCAACACAGACGACCATGACGGTCTTACAGTTCCCACCAAGTGAGAACTTTAGCAGTCGAGTAAGCTTGCTATTGCGATAAGGCACATGACGGATAGCGCCACCGCTCTCACAGAGCGCGTTAATGCAGTTGCCGAGCGCGAGAAGTGACTTGTTGATGTTAGCACCTTCAACCATGCGCTGTCCCATATTGCTCGTTGCCGCAGCACGCTCACTACCAGCAAGATCAATAATGGAGAGCGTCGCCATGGTGCGCTGCTCAGTTAGAGAAGCCGTGCGAGGCGCTTGAGTGACATGCACCTGAAGGACTGCGTGCGATCGGGACGATGTCTCATTCGCATGGGTTGGGGATTGTGTCCTCCGCAAATTGCCCTGGAGAACAATCTGTTTGACTTCTTCTGCGCTCGTGGGACGGAGCTCAACGAGGCCCACGACCTTGACAGATTTATCTTCGCGAATTTGCAGACCGCCACGCGGAGTGAACATGCCAGGCTCGGAGAGTAGATCTCGAATCTCTTCGTTGTAGATTTCGAGAAAAGTAGCAACAACTTCTATGTTCCAGTCATCCCTTCGATCCTCGATGCGTTGGAAGAGGTCTGCCATTGTGAGGTAGATGATACCAGGGTCTCCTTCAGTCCCGCTGATGGTATGTGTTTTACCACACCCTGTTGCCTATGGAGCATCGTCAAAAGCTACCCGACAGCATTTAAGGAAATTAGTATACCCCATAGGCAAATACGGTAGCATTGTAGCCGTCCAAAAGGCCATTTAATAGTGGCTTCGCGGTGGCTTCATAGACAGCACCCTGTCTCGCCCCACTGTCGAACACTCGATCAAACATGAATCTCTTATCCTTGTATCTCTTTGTCCCAGGGGGCACAAACCCACGCTCGACAAACGCACGGGTCTTATCTCTCTCCTCTGGATCAAATGTAAGAATGCGATCATCGACAATTTGCACGATGTCGCGAAGAGGTGCTGACTGAGTTACAAGTCTCCCTGGTGTTGCAAGAGTGCCGTCACCACGAATCGTAGTATCATAAGAGGGCTCTGGGAGACGCGCAGCTTCCCATGTTGTGGGAGGTCTGACACGGACTGGGTGATATTAGATTATGAGAAGCACATTATCAAAGAAGCTCACCCGCAACAGTGATGGAGCCAGCGGCAACCATGGCTTGGTTAAGGACTGTCAGACTGTATAAAACAAATTGGACGGCTGTCACTGTGTATGGTCGCGATGAAAGACGTTAGCTCGACGCAGCGAGCAATTATGAAGGGAGTATAGATGCAGGAGTTTGCCGGACGCCTCGTTTCGTTCGAAAATCAACCTGACGCGTCCAACAGTATGCTCACGTGATCGTTCGCCTCGAGGATTCGGACCAGACTCGACCAGTCCAGACACTGACTCTGAGGGCAGTGAAAACAACAACTCTGAAACAACTTTACATTTATTACATATATGTGGTTACGAATATAATGGTGTAGAAGTAAACGATGCGAGCACACAAAACCTGTCGAATCAGCTATTACTTTGAGCGGACTTCAAGCAATGAGACTGATCACGTGCAAAAAGTGCAAATCCTACACATCCAATTGGTTGTCGTGATACCATTGCTAGGCCAAGAACACGAGCACAGTGTACATTAACATGCGGCATAATACATACCGAATACACACTGCACATATCCCGGGACGTTCCGAGTCTGGCTCAGAATAAAATATCACCTCAGCTTGCTCTCAGGCGTTTCTGGCTCGGCGTTCCATTGATATTAATGAACACGGAGCTCCATTTGATTGCCAAATCCCCGTGTGGCACCTACCAATGACTAAGGATGGGTTGGCAAGAACTTGCTAGAAGAAGGTCCAAGAGCCCGCATAGCAAGTTTCACGTCCACCTGCAGCACCCCCGGAATGACATGGCAGTTATGGACTCCCGTGTGTAACCGAGGCTTCTGACACGGCTGTGGTATTTCGTTTGTAGGCCGTGACATTGCATAGTCAATAGTTAAATTATGTGACAAGGCTGGATATTGCACTCAGAAGCACATCGCTTCTACGTCATTAGGGATCTGTTCACTGGTTGTCTGAACGGCGTCCCAAAAAGCTGTAACGGTGTGTCGCACTGCGAAGGGAAATCTACTGAGTGGATCTCCCTGCTTAGCAGTGTCATCCTAATTTTTCTACAGCACTCACGAAGTCGTTCGACGAGCCAACGTTGTACATTTAACAACTTCTCTAGACATGAGGGTACTGCTTTGCATTAATGACATCACGCACGCGTCCCGTGCGTGAGATCAACCTCAGGGGGAGGATTAGCCAAACCAGCTTCATTCATGGGCATGAATAGGTGAAATGCTGTCTCGCCAAGCTCCTTCCCGACGTGGCTTTGGTCCGAATAGGTGGAACAAGAGACGCCTTCGATGATGGCCATTGTTGTTGATCAGGATTGATAAAGCACCCACGAGGCACCTCAAGGCACCTGGGAGCATGCCTAAAGGGTTGTCCGTCGAAAGAATGCCCAAAAAGTGGCAGTACCTCCAACCGGCAGTGCAAGCTGTGACAAGGCTGAAAGCGCCCACAGGTGAAGAACAGTGTTCGATCCTTATGGGCAGCGCCGCAGCGTTCCACTATGGTCATGAATGATCTCCAGGTTAATGAAATAACCGCCATGTGTGGTTTTACTGTCTTCGTACGCGTGTCGGCCGGCTAGAGCTGTAAGAGCTGTGGAGGAATGGTCCGAATATCGATGGAGTCATGAGCGCAGCGGAAGAAATCAACGTGACTCGAGCCTCTGCCCTGCACAAGCCCTGCCACGAAAGGACCAATAAAAGACACTAGCAAATGACCCAATGCTCTCCAGACAACAATATTCTCCTCACCATAAATTTAGGCTCTCGTCGTGTGACCAGATCAAGGATCCTTGTTAAAAGAAAACGCGGGTGATAACAACTCTTTGATACCGTCACATTCGCTATCGTAATGATGGTAGCGTTCACCGGAACCGATCTGCCTGCTTCAGGTCAGTTCATAATCCCTGGTAACTCGCTTGACCTTGTAGTAACTGAATTAGATCAAGCTAAAGCTCTGCGATCACCGTTGCAGTCAGCTCCCACCGGAGATACCGAGGCGATTCTATCGTATTACAAGTCTGCTGCGGTTAATGGAGCAATGTCGGACGCCAGCAGTCCATTAGCTCCCAATTCAGGTCCTTCATCCACCTTTGTTTCCCCAGTCGCTTTTCATTCTCGTTCGATCTCGTCGACGTCGATTGCCACCCAATCTTCTTCCTCCGCTTACTCTTCTGAGTCCTCGAAGGCGCGTACAACTGCTCCAAGCGCGTATAAACCTCCTCAGACACGGCCTGCCTCCCCACTTAATTTGAACGGACCAGTACGCCGCCAAAGCATACCATCCGAAGGTAGTGCAGATAGACGACGCATTGCTATCGTTGAGATGAGCACACATGTTGACGAGTACCCGAAGAGTGATCCATACGCGAGCACTTCTCCTTCGAGCGACTTATATCCCCGACGAGGTCGTGAGACACAACTAGGTGGTCTCGCACTTGTTGCACCACCAGACGCGTCGCCACGAACGCTCGGTTTTACCCATCCACTCACTTCACCTGTTAAGCCCCCGGCTATCCAATCACAACCCTCTTCGAGCACCGCACCCTCTCACGTACGCTCATCGCCAGAGACGGTCAGAGTCCCTGGACGAGATACGGGGCACTTTCGGAAGTCGTCCCGCGAGGTGGCTGTCGTAGGCACAACATCTCTTTCAACCAAACCGTCAGACCAGGGCTTCTCATCCCCTGTCACAGAAGCACTCAAACCACCCCTATTCCAAACGCCCCAATCCCGTTCACCTTCCCCTGGGACACCTGAGACTTCTGATTCAGGAAGCTCCACTGCGCCTCCCAAGAGCAGACTGAGGAAGGACGCGCTCTTCCCTAGTGTAAGCCCAATTAAGGAGCTGAAAGAAACTCTGTCTCCCCAAGCAAGCCCCATACCCGCTCCTGTAGTGACGCCACCCATAGGAGAAAGCCAGGGTATTGGCGATTGTGTGGCTGATCCTGTCATCGTCAATATCTTCCCCGAATCGCCTACACCTGTTAATGGGAAGCACATTATGAGCCTATCCCCCAAAACATCTACAGCCACACCTGCTATTCCTTACTTGCACTATCAGCCCGGTCTGCATGCAAAAGCTGGACCGCTACCTCCTCCCCCCATGTCTGTCTTTAGTATTGATCCCAGTGCACCACCACCACCTAGACCACCTCGGCATCAGCCACTGAAGAAGAAAGGTGATATGGATGCTGTGAAGCAAGCACTGGCACTGCCTCCTTCTGTCGCAGCTGCACTCAAAACGCGAATACTTCTCGCGGAGACCAAGGAAGAACGTGGAGCGACTACCAGCACCAATTCCCCACCTTCGGAAGCAGTGAAGGAGCTTGCTCCGACTTTGAGCACCAGCCCTTTGGGGCTAGATGCCTTGCACCCAGTTACCTCCGAACCCCGGTCAGAGGAGCCAAAGTCTCAGTGCGCCCTTTTCTTTTGTGTTCCTGTCCCATATTAAATGACCCTCCTACAGGCTCAATGCCTCAGACCAGAAGAAGGTGGAGTCGGAACTTCCCCAGACGCCAGCTCATACTCGCGAAGGCGCCTTCCCTCCCTCATGCGTTTGCACCACAGACTCGAACTCAAACCTTACTGTGTCCCCAGATCAAACAATTGTTCCTCTTCCCCGGCATGAGTCTATGGATGACCTTGTTGCTACAGTCGGACACGCAATTGATGACATGGGCATAATCCGTTCATCTGACGTTCCTCCCCCGACTATTCTCGAGCCCTTACGGCATAACGAGAATCGGGGCGACCGATCTGGTCTCGATATTCGACGCATCTCCTTAACGCCCACGCCACCACTACCACTAGATAACGATGATACCGTTGAGAATGAGAGTAGACCTGAAGTTCTTCCGCCCCTACCAGCGAAGAACGAGCCTCAGCCTTCAGACTTACGAATTAGAAGTGCGCTTAGTATCAAGCGGTTTTCGTCACTTCCGCGCACGCCCTCGCCGATATCGCTCATCCAGCCTCTCACGGAAAGAAAAGGGTCTTCAAGGACGCCGTCGCCATCTTTCGTGGGCCATTCAGTGCCAAAAACATTGCCTCCAGTTCAAAAGGTCAAGTCTGCGTGGCCGCCAGCTATGCATTTCGCAGATGTGGCTGTGAAGAAAAACGCTCTCGATCGGTCGGTAGGGTATGCGCAGAAGATTAATGAACTTTATATGTACGATTGTGGATTAGGCGATTGGATTGCAGAGACAAGATATAAAGGTGAGAGTTACATTGGCCCCCCATGCATACATGCGTTTACAGCATGATTAGCTGCAAATCCTCAAAAGCGCTCCCCTGCGAACACGAATGCTCGTGTTCCATCGACACATTCTCCCCGTACCCAAACTCGTAATATCTCAGAGTCCTCCACTGGCTCCGAAGTCACTTTTCCTAGGCGTCCAGACGCATACTTGGCTACAGATCTGTCGACACCTCCCTCCGGTGACTCCAGTCCCCCCAATGCACCTCCTTCGCTTCCATACCCAGCACTTGCTTCAGCGCCACGCAACGGGACAAATAGGGCATCCACTATAATTGCCAGCTCATCTTCATCTTCTGGTCGCTCGCTAACTTCTTCCACCTCATTAAACAAATCTCCAGGAAGCTTTTTTGCGTCTTTGGGACGGAAAACAAGTCTTAAGAAAGATAAGGGTGTAGCATTGATATCTCCAGTAATTGGGAGGGCGCTATCTAAAAGTCCACCGCGACAGGAGCCGAATCCGCGACCGATGACTATTCCGAACTCCCCATCCGTGCCAGGGGGTCCACGCGCACCCCCTAATCGTATGCAAAGGTCCCAAACCATAGTCCTTTCTCCTCAGTCGCCGTCAAATGGCTTGGGTCACCACCGATCGAGCACAGTTGTTATACAACGACCTTCGCAACTCAGTGGCCGCAACACATTGTCCGAACGCGGATCACCCACTGACCCAGATGAATTCGCACGTCAGGTGGACAAACTTGCTGCTCTGCTCCCGAAGGCCGATAAAACTGTCCTTGGAGGGTATCTTCGTAGGGCAGGCCAAGATATCCTTGCTATTGGGCAATATCTCGAAGACGAGAAGAATGGAACTCTACGTTATGATTAGTCCACCCTCTCGTTATGTTTGATCTGACAGTGTTCATTTATGCTTTGTTGCTTTCACTCGCACATTTTATACCCTCGTGCAATATGGTGCTCCAATTCGTCTATATGATACGTGTATTATTTGTTTTCATGACTACACTAGTGCCGGAATCGGAATAGAATGTTACTTGTGCTGAGATTTACCTTGCAGGTCTGAATCCATGTTTGACAGCCTGGTTGCTACTGAACTCTGCGAGATCGATGTGTTAGGAGGGTTATAATTCTGACGGGGTCAACTCACGATGCTGCTGGGCAGGACGAGGCCTGGCAGATGAACTCGTCACGCCCCAACCGGACCCGCCCGAACCACCGGACGGCGGAGGAACTTTTGAACGATTGAAGTGTGGGAGGAGCATGTTTTCAACCTCGTTGGCGCTATCGGAACGTTCCGAGATGGAATTTGTTCTATATGACGCATCGTTGTTGCTGACAGTAAAAGGTCGTCGTTGCACGTTGGTGCGCTGCTGAGGGCGAGCAGTCTGCGGCCAAGCGGCGCTTTGACGAGGGCCGAAAGGGCCGGCCATGGTGCGATTAACCAACGGAGTTCTTTGTATCTGAGGCTGTATTAGGCAAAGTCAATTTGGCAAGTATGGATCCTGTACCCCATTCGCGTCCATGCCGCCGATCACTGCACCGATATCCACACCAGCTCTACCTTTATTATGATCGTCTTGAGGTGGATCAAACATGTTCACACCGCCGACACCCTGCCCAGACGGGGCTGTGCTTGGAGCAAGTAACGACTTCCGCTTCGCTTTGTCGTATTGGGCCTAGCGCAACTGTGAGCATGTCAACCCTCCGGGTAATTGTCAGAGCAACCTTGAGTTTTTGATACTCCTTCTCGCGTTCTCTGGAAGAATCTTGTAGTTCGTGAACCTTTCGCCGTTCCAGTTCCATGTCGCGTTCCAACTCTGAGACAATTGAAGCCTATGCTATTCTATGAGTGGGGCAGTTCAATATACCTGCGACCTTGTTGCTCAGAAGATTGATTTCCCCATTCGCTAGAAGCTGTGAGTGAAGGTATTCTAACGCAAGAAGGGCATCACCTTCTCTGATGACATTGTCGAGCTGCTTCTGTAACTGTGCTTGCTTGTCATTGAGGTTGCGGATGACCGCTTGCTGGAATGAACTAATATACTGATACGATACCCCTACTCCACGAATAGTATAGCACGTACTTCTCTTGGTGTACCTGATACTGCCAGAATGATAGAGCCCTCCACCAGATATGATATGTTAGATGATCGAGGAACTGAGTGGGCTCGTGAGAAACACAACGCTCACCGGCTGCAAATTTCCATGATTAAGGACGGGCTGAGGCCCGAAAGAACAGACTACAGACACTAAGCTTGGGTTCCATGAAGAATTTTGCGCATATATTCACCGTTTTGTAGTCATTAGTGGGATGTAATGAGCACACCTAGAAACAATCAGAAATATAAACTGGAACGCAGTGTGTCAAGTCACTCACAACCACGTCGTCTCTTCATGACATTACAGTAGATGAATTCGCCTCGAATTACAGTATCAACGAGTGACTTACGGCTCGGTGAGTGATGTTTCACAAGCTAGGATGTCAATCAGAATGCAGTATGCAAAAAAAAACCGATATTTTTTACCAGGACATAACCGCGAGGCATTGAACAATTCGTTCGCACAGTCAACTAGTGGAACCGCAAGAGTCATTCCCAGTCAGTGAACCCTTTCCGTTCGTTCGTTCGGCCTTCATCAGATCTCACCGCAGAATATATGCGAGCCTAGCGTAGAATGGTTAATCAAAAACCATTAACCACACCTGACTACCTACATGTTGTCTGGAAGAATCGTTGTGGACAGAGCAAAAATCGGAACAGGAAAGTGATGGGCTTACCACCACCGCCTTATCGATGAGAGTCTTGCGACATGTTAGTCGATTACATCGTAGCTCTGCATCCATCCTCGTAGTAGGAGTAGAATATCGTTATTCAAAAACTTCAGGTTTACAGGCGAGTTTGAGTCACGGTAGACAACTCGAAGGTAAGGGGTTGGTGCTGCTTTTAATTTAAAATCGTTCATATAAGGAAACTACTGTAGTTCATAGCATCCGAATCCGGTAGCAATCAACGTACGTGACCCCGAGCAGCGATGTCAACAAAGCCTAAACAATAAAACGAATACATAGCAAGAAAAATGGAGCGACTGGTATTGTGTTTGATCTACATGTAACATTGTCTAATTAAGAGCAGACGAGGAGGTATCGGGAGTAGAATCAGTCCAATAATATGCGAGTAGAAGAAATTGTAGGTTATCACGGCCTCCATAGATTATGCCGAGCTGGAGTATTAGGAATGCTTGTTCGAGGTCGATGTGGTTTCGATGGCGTTACTGGGCGCATTGCATCAGCATTCGCTCGCCTCAGAAACTGAAGCGGAGCTAAGGGAGAACCCGATGATGGCGTGGACTTCACTGAATGAGGACTATGTGCTCCTGGAGTCGAGATGGTGAAGGAAGGAAGGAAAGGACCTCTAGGTTCGGGGGTGAGAGGGGGAGGAGTAGTTACAATTTCAGGCGCTTCGAGCAAAGTCGCGGAGCTAATCCACTTTTCGTCTCGAGATCCAAAGCGGGGGGAGCCGAATTTGGGAGGAGATTCTGGAGGTATAATACGAAAAATATCTGCGAAGTGATCTTTGATAAACCTATACATCATGTTAGTGAATCATCAGGCCAAATCTCTCTGCGTACTTACTTTGATAATTCTTGCCAACCACCACCAACACGCACCATAACGGTCTGTGAGCGCAATATGCGACAAAAGCACAGCTTTGGCTCTTGATCACCAATCCAGTACTTCCCGCTTTGATCCTTCCAAGTATCAGCAACTACCTCGATATTGATGTTGACTGGTAATTTGTTGACGACGTCTCCAACCGCAACGTCCAACTTGTTCTTGGGATTAGCAACGTAGGTTTTCCGCGTTTGTGACTGCGTTTTCTTCGGAGGCGTCTGGACTTTGTTTGACGCAGGGAATGACTGCCGCGGTGCGCGGGCCCACGTGGACATGGATGAAGACGACCTTGAGTGACTTAAGGTGGATCGCGCAACGACCGAAACTTCCGAAGGTGTGGGGGAAGCCCTCGAACGTGTCTGCGCCCGGGGACGGGTAGGGACGGGAGGTTGCTTCGCCGGTGTGCTGGGGGGTGCATTACCAGATAGACTAGTAGTACGCTGGCGAGATGCAAAAGTTGAACCGTGCAGAGAAGATGATGATGATGAAGGGGTTCCCATTGGCCCTGATACTGATCTTGAGATGCTAGCAGTAGATAGCATAGAAAGCTTGCTGGACGGCCGAGGTCGGGTTTGCAAATCGCCAGACGCTACTCGGCGGGGGCTTGGGTGGGCTGGAGCTAGGAAACGCCCATTGGCAGATCCTCTCACTGAGAGATTGGAATAACCACTGGCCTTCCTAGTGTGACCAGTCGCTCCAAAGCCGATACCAGATGCACTGCTATTCCTACCAGAGCTGAGGACACTAGCAGGACGAGATTTCTTGCCGCAGATCCTATCGCCGGCCATTTCTTCCAACTCGACCCATGTCTGCTGAACGCGTCGATGTTCAGAACTAGCGCGAGCATCATCCTTAACTGATTCTATGTATGCCGCCACTTGAGCAACAGCGCGCTTCGTGAAACCAAGGCGAGCTCCGAGTTGTTCTTCTGGGGGCAAACGAGAGGTCGAGACATGCGTGCTAGAAAGTGGTCCAGCAGGAGGAGAAGGGTAGCTGTCAATGTGCTCAAGCAGATCACTGAGAGCCATATCGCAACGATGAGCGACGTCAGATAGGTCGGCCAATTGTCGAATTCGTTGCATCAACTCGGTAGATGCTTCGACTTCCGAATTTACCGATCGCAACTCCATATCTGCAGCAGGGGATGACATCGAAGAAGGCAGTGCAGCAAGTTCGGACAATTCAGAGACTATGGTCGCAAAGCGAGCATTCATCTTCCCGTATTGCTCCAGAGTTGGTAGATGATTGGAAGAATGCGATTTAGCTGCGGGACGTGCGACCTCGTTGATGCCAATAGAACGAAGACGTTTCCTCAGCGAGACGACCTTATTCAGCAGGTCACTTCTCTGGTGGGTTTTCGTCGGTGAAGGAGAAGGAGCAATACGCAACCCAAATACATCTACGAATGGTTAGAACTTATCAGCAAACATCAAAGACTGACCCGCTCACCTTCAAATGGTTGCGATTCATCTCCTCCCTGTGGGTTTCGCCCTTCCTTGGCACGTTCGGTTTCCTGTAGCTGAATGTCCGCCTTTCTTTGGGCCTCAGCTTCAAGACGTTCGCGTTCTCGCGCCTGACGCTCCATCTCGGCCTGCTGTCGCTCGGCCTCCAAACGTTCTTCCCGCGCCTGTTCGTGCAGCTCCTTCTCAATCTTTAGCCATTCTGCCCTTTTGCATTCTTCCTCTTCTCTTGCTCTTGCCTCCGCCTCTCTGCGTTCTTCCTCTTCTCTTGCTCTCGCCTCCGCCTCCCTGCGTTCTTTCTCTTCTTGGGCTCTCGCCTCCGCCTCCTTGCGTTCTTTCTCTTCTTGGGCTCTCGCCTCCGCCTCCTTGCGTTCTTGCTCTTCTTGGGCTCTCGCCTCCGCCTCCTTGCGTTCCTTCTCTTCTTGGGCTCTCGCCTCCGCCTCTTTGCGTTCTTTCTCTTCTTTGGCTTTCGCCTCCGCCTCTTTGCGTTCTTGCTCTTCTTTGGCCTTGGCCTCCGCCTCTTTGCGCTCGAGTTCAAGTTCAGCCCGACGCTTTCTCTCCTCCGCTTCTTGTTCCTCTTTGAGTTTAGCTGCTTCGACACGCTTTGCCTCCGTGGTGAGCGCAACCGACAGCTTGCCCCGAAGCATAGCTGCATTATCGGCCCATGCATTCAATTTGACTTCAAGGTTATCCACCTCCTTTCTTCGTGACATGATGAGAGTCTCGTAGATACGCTGATCATGTGAACAAGGTATGGACTCCATTCGGCGCAAAGATTCACGGATCAAGGAGAGTCGGCGCGATAAGCGAGAACGATGTTGTGATGAATGTCTGTCAAGCTCCTCTGATAGATCTTGCAGCGGGGTGAGCCTCTCATCAGCTCGAGAGATAGAATCCAGTAGTGTTCTCAGCGAGCTAAGCTCTTCAGTGACACCACGCAGGTCATCAACCACCGAGGTCAATTCAGAATCAGCATCTTTGGCCATACATGCCAGCCGAAGATGTTCAGCCTTCTGCTCGAGGCTTTGTACATCCCCTAAGAGACGCATAACTAGCAAATTGGAGTCTCCTCGGACGGCATCATCAAGGCTGAGCAACGTAAAAGGAGGTTCGACGGCAGCTGGTACATCAAATGAGACGAGTCGTATGTTCCCTGCCGACGAAAACCTCTTCCGAACGAGGGTAGGCGCATTCCTTCGATCGGAGACATGCTGAGAGAGGAATGGTATCCGCTGAGCTACGGTGTTCGTAAACGCGTCGGCGGTGCTACGGAGCGCATCTGACTCGTCCTTTAGTCGGTCCTGCGCGTTACCCAAGCTTTCCCCACATAGTTGGCCATTGAGAACTTCCTCGATGGTGGCATCATAATGGATCTTGAGGTCCTCAACCCGTACCTGGAGCTCGTGAACGCTGTCCTGAAAGGAGGTCATAGCTGCAAATTGTGACCGAATAGCATCCAGGAGGACGACCATCTGCTTCAAATTGTCCAAGTGACCAAACAACCCTTCAGAGGTACGAGAGAGGAATTCGTCAAGAGGCTTCTCGAGCATTCCAGTTAAGGTAGCCAGGGGATGTATCACGTCATTTGAGAGGGTCTGGTGAATGACCTCTAAACGACCCACTATATCGCTAGACGACACTGAGGGTGCAGGAAGGACATCTTGAGGTGGCGTCTCCGGAGTCAGAGGTTCTGCACTTTGACTGCTTTGTTTCCATCTTTCTCTCTCCATCAGGTGGGCAACCTCGCTCCTTGTGTCCTCCAGTTCATTCAGGACACCGTCCATGATCAACCAAACTCTCCTGGCTACACGGAGTCTGCCGAGTCTTGTGTTCACGTCAGCGCAAATGGCAGCAGCATTGTCGCGAACAGCAACTAAAGCCTCAACCTGAGCGGCAGCATTTTCCTTGAATGTTTGGTCAATACCAGGTCGCTCCACATTGAGAAGTGCCACTCGAAAGGCTCGCAGTAGATGGTCAGCTTGAGCGCATGATTGTTCCACCTCTTGAGTGATTGATGGTAGGAAAGTGAGGAATGCGGAATGAGATGTAGGATGTAAACAATCCTCCGACATGAGACTAGGAGGGGTGCCGTCACCATCACAGGCAGTAACTCCATTTTCAAGGCGATCAATGGCGGACTTGAAGATTGCCATTAATTCATCAGCAGACCGGGACAAGGACTCGACATCCTTAACAGCCTCATAACCAACTCTGTACTCCTTGGCAAGAGAATCAACTTTGGCAACAAGCTCCGAAGTGGAAGTAAGTTCTGAGGACAACATTTGACTGATGGCCTCGTTGGCTGATTGTTGATCGGGAAAGAGAACGTGGTGTGGTCGCAGAAAGGTACCACCACTTGCGGTAGGGTTACCCCTCACAGCAAGCCTTTTCACAAGGGTCTCTGCACGGGAAAGGAAGCTGGTACTCTGGCGGTAAGTCGGGTGATAAAACCTCGAAGTTTCGATTTCTTCCAAAAGATTTTGGGCGGCGTTCTCGTCTTTCATTGTCTCGACGTAGATTTCATCAGCTCTGACGAGCAATTAGCGAAACGACCATCTAGGAAGCCAGAAGTCTCACTTCCGCCATTGTGTGACAATATTCATGACAAATTTGCCAACGTGTTCCATCTCGTTGATGCCTTTGTCTTCGAGTTTGTCCTGCTCGTCCAGTAGCTCCTCCGGAACAGCCCTGCGACTGTTGTCTATCAACTTGTCCAGAGCTTTGCCAGCTGCAGCGACCTTTCCGTGCCTAAGTGACGACACCCTGCCGGCAAACTGTGCCGAATCCCGCGACAGGAGTTCTGCAAGCTTGAAACGGGCGCTGCGAGAGAAACCAGCATTGGACGTGACAGACGTGTCTGAAGCCATGGAAGCGACAGAGCCGCGACGATTTGAGGGCTTTTCTTCAGATTTAACCATGAATTCATAGATAGTGGGTGACCACCTAGCACGAGTAGTGAGGAAATTCTCGATGTCTGCGAGTATCTTCTGGCGGTCACTCCAAGCTGCGCGGCGTTGCTCTTCCCACGTCAGCCTAATACCCAGGAGATCAAGGTTTTCGGAGCGGTCCCGTAGGAGGTGGAGGAGCTTGTCGAGTTCATATATGGTCGTAAGCGTGAGTTCGATAACGTCAGTGTCTTCTGGTGAAAGATGCCTCTGTGTAGCCGCTGTTGTCATTGTCAGCACTTATTCACATGAAAGACAAAAGGCCCGTACCTTTAGTGAGCGCCCTAAGTTTCTTGAGCTCCCCAGAGTCAAAAATTTCTGTCTCTTTCTCAATCCTGTCATGTTCTGCAAGCCATTCTTGAAGCTGTTCGCGCGTGGGTAAACCTGGGATGTCTTCTGCAGAGGTTCGTATGGCGTCCAGCCCGACGAAAACCTCGATGGGCGGAAGTGCCTCCAAGAACTATGGGATAAAGAACGATTAACTTGAAGATAGGGACAGGGATGACACATCCGCACCTTGATTTTATCTTCTATCCAAGCTTTCCGCTCGCTGAATGCCTGAAGCTCAATGACCTCATGAATCTCTAACGCTTGTTCCTCCTCATTTTGCAAGACTTGAGCTTGAGCGAGCTCCAATTCAGAGCCAGCGAATGCCTGTTGTTGATCGAATGGAGGCGTGCCGGACGCCATATCTGGAGAAACATATGAAGCAGCCGCTGGCGTGGCTCTTGGCGCCTCGGGCGACATCCAGTAAGATAAAGACCAACAAATATATGAAAGTTATCAGCCAGGAAAATGTAGCATTGCCTGCAGGCGTTCTCAACGCTGAATAGCAGGGTCTTATGACTGCGCGTTCGCCTGCAGAATTCAACGAGGCCTAGGTCACCGGTGCATCTATTACCTAAGCCGTTCGGTGCAATTGGCAATGGGAGAAGACCTCGGACCTGGGCTGTCGGCTTCTACTTTAAGTTTGTTCTGTTCAGCCCCTCTTCATGATATGGAGGCCAGACCGCCAGAAAATACTGATACTCACACCTCTGCCTCGCCCACAAACGCCGCGCTGGGTGCACGAGCCAGCTTTTTCCAAAGACATCCAGCCATTACCCATTTCACAGTGTTAGCACTGTTTTTGACACCACTTGCTGCAGTGCCATATTTGCTGTCCAAGAGACGCATCTCCGCTCTATCCAGAAGGTTGGACGAACTATCAGCCACAACCACTGCTTTGCGGAAGGGATTAAAGACTTCTGCGACTGAGAATGCCACACGGCAGGTGGAATTACATCGTGCCTCAGCCTCACTTGAGGCTGCAAGGTCGGAACTCATTCAACTGCGCCGCAGCCTCAGACAGCTTCGTACGGAACGTGATGCGTCAGAGATAACGACGCGGAACGCTCTGAAGCAGCTTCTTGAAGAGAGAAAGCTGACCAGGCAAGCGGAAATTGGAATTGTGTCATTCTGCGATATGCCATTCATTGCTGACATCATTTTCTTACAGTGAACGCCTGGAACTTCTCCCCCAGCTGGGCACTTCACTGGCTGATGTCGCCGCATTCATGTACGAAGTAGAGTTACATCACGGCATTACGTCAAGCGTCATTGATGGTCATGGTGTGGAAAGGCTTCGCCGACTTGCACTCAAATTCCAGATAGCGCAGTCGGAGAGGCCAAGGTAGCCACCTACAGTCGTCAACCACATACCCCTACTTTAGTGGGGAGAATCGTGAGATGATTCCAGAGTTGATTATGATTGACTAGGAAGTCTGGATGACTGTATGATACATCTCATGGTGTACCGATAATGATATCTGAGTGCATTGCAGTACTGTTCATATACATATGATATTGCGGGCCACGTCAGTACTTGCAAGGTCGAGTAAACCTGTTATATCTTGATCTCTGATTACAAACAACGGCGAAGCACCCCCCCCGCGTAGAATATGTGAAAGTGATACATTGGTGACGACCCAAGTAAGCCCATCATACAAATTGATACAACTGGTACTACACTAGAAAGACACAGCGTGTAAGATGCCCAACGGAACCAAGGCCAATACAAGTTCCATGCAAGAAAGGTGTACATCTGTACAAAAACAAACGCTCACGTAGATAGCCACAACTTCCACCACTTGCGTTTCTTTGGAGGAGGGCTGGGGGGTTCGGATTTGGGAGATATCCTGTCACAGAAGTCAATCGGACGAAGACCAACCCTGCTAGTGCGACATACTCATCTACGTATACAGAATAGTCTCTGCTTAGAGAATCTATAGCTTGAGTTATCTGCGCCTGATACGCTAGGCGTACATTACTTGGCACTGCAATCTTGCGGCGCCATATAGCTAGGCTATTGCCCGACTTGGATGGGAGAAATACGAAAACAATCACCAGCGCAGAGGGGTCGTAAAAGGCCACCGACTCTTGCAGAGTACGATCCATGGTCTTCTGTAGCTCCGGGTATGTTAACCAGTCAAAAGCTGGTTCATTAGGTGACTTCGAAGGCCGAAAATCGGCGTTCACTACGAGAGCACCACGCTCTCGTGTTTGCAAAAATTTATGCAGCTTTAATGACGGATTCAAGACGGCAAAAAATCAGATACAGAGATTCGACTTACCCCAAATGAGCCCAGTCCGTATGATACCGACTGGATCCATGCCAACAAAGAAGCGACGCGCTCATCTTTCTCAGGTGGGAACATCCAGTGGAAACGGTCCTTCGCCATGCGCGAACGACCGAAAAAGGCGCCTGCCACAGGACTTATTGCAGCTCCCTTGGAATCGATAAAGTCTTCAAAATCTTTCGTGTTGTTGTGGGCTGGGCGATTTTCCATGGATGCCGCAGTTCCATGGTATGCGTAAGTAAGTGTTTTCGATGGCGTGCTGCTATATGTCGACAACCCAAGCTTATTTGGGGGGAATGCGTTAACGGTAAAGTTTTCTACTACTGTAGATGGAGCAACGGAAGGAGCGGCGTGAGGGGGCGAAAAATGCACTCGTCGACCCCATGCATCGTGCATATCCTCGTAGTCATCGGGATCGTCTTCAAGATCTTGCCAGCCCTCGCCCAAACCCCAGACATCGTTGTTGTGCTGCTCCTGCTCCTGTTGTTGCTGCTCCTTTTGCTGGCGTTTCTTCTCCTTCTTACTTTGCTTGCTCTCTTTCTCTTTCTTATGCTTCTTTCCTTCGTGTTGCGGCTGGTTCGGGTCCGGATGGTGTTGCAGCTGGTTCGGGTCATGATGGTGTTGCGGTTGGTTCGGGTCATGATGGTGTTGCGGTTGGTTCGGGTCATGATGGTGCTGCGGTTGGTTCGGGTCATGATGGTGTTGCGGCTGGTTGGGGTTCTGGTGGTGTTGCGGCTGCCTATGTAAATTCACATGAGCTGAAGGGTAAGCTTCATCATGTTGCGGCTGATTCTGGTGGTGGTGGTGGTGTTGCTGCTTGCGCTGGCTCTGCGCATGAGCTAAAGCGTAAGCTTCAGCCTGTTGCTGTTGAGCATGGCGATGTTGTTGTTGTTGTTGTTGTTGTTGCTGCTGCTGCTGCTGCAACTGCTGAAGCTGAAGCTGCTTGTGCTGACTCTGCGCCTGAGCCAGAGCGTAAGCTTGTTCTTGTTGCTGGCGGAATGCCGCTGACATGACGGCTTGCTGTTGGGACCACTGTGTATTGGCAGATTGTTGCTGAGACGCTTGTTTATTTGTGCCTTGCGGCTGGAAATAGCCACCAGTACCTGGGGGCAGATTGGCAGCAGCATACGGCTGTTGACTCTGTTGTGACTTATTAAGCAACGGTATCTTTGTAACTGAGATAGGACTGTGATGCTCCAAGTAGAGCCGGGAGAGGATAGATAGTGGAATAAAAAGTTACCTTGGGTAATCTTCGTGCCTCTTCGCCCCACGTCTGCCAACTGCTCTGCTGACTCGGTTGACGCTGAGCATACACCTGTGGTGCATGAGCAGACTGCTTCTGAGGGTACGCCTGTGGTGCATGGGCAGACTGTTGTTGAGGCCAGGCCGTCGCCGGCGCACCCCATGCGTCGTCCTCAGTGGGCCATGCTTCTTCCTCGATTTCCGAGGAATCTCCGCCTTGTTCCCAGCCAGCTTCGTGGCCCCAATTACTCCAGGCAGGCCCCTCATCCATAGCGCGCTGGGTAGTTTGACTCCAGTTACCTTTCGAGACCTGCTTTTTTACTGGTGCTGGTGTTCCTCCAGCATCTTCCCAAGCTCCGCCGCCGCTTCCCCATCCATCATTATGTTGCGACTGCTGGTGCTGTTGATGTTGCTGATGAGGTTGGTGTTGCTGATGAGGTTGGTGTTGCTGATGATGTTGGTGTTGCTGATGATGTTGGTGTTGCTGATGGTGCTGTTGCTGGTATTGGTGCTGCTGCTTTTTTTGAGACTTAGTGTTGCCACCGTCCTTCTGCGGAGGTTGTGGTGGCATCTGTGCCTGGGGAGGAGCGCTTGTCTCCCATTGCTCATCATTGGTCCAATCTTCGTTGCTATTTTGAGGATCGTTGGATGCCCAAGCGTTTAGATCCTCTGGGGCATCGCCGGCCTCATGCATTTGCTCCCAAGAATCCTCATTAAGATCTCCGGCGTCCATTTCACCTTCGTGAGAGATAACTATCAGAATCCTGTGGCCATAGATATGGGATAGACAAAAAAGACTCACCGAGTCCACCAAAATCATCCTCCTCTTCCTCGATCGTGTCTATGGTCATTACCCGAGGAGGAGGCAGTGCAAGTGGCAGGGGAGGCGGCGGGGGAGCAGGAGGAGGTGCAGAAAGTGCAGCAGGAGTCTCCTTCTGCTTGCCCTTCTTGTTATTCTTGGGCATCTTACCCCACACGAACTACGTAGATTGTGAGACTCGTGTTTGGTGACGCACTTACACGCGTGAAGACGAGAAATGAAAGGCTCGAGGATGCCGTTCGGTTGAACCAAGTAAATGAACAAGATCGGGGCAAAATTTCCAAATGGCGTAGATCGATAACCTGATTCTCATGTGAAGATATGAGTGGGAGATAGACGGAATTTCTTTGATTGTGCCAGACACGCGCTAACCGTCTATCCGGTCCCGAACACGAGGCATCACGGTGGAAACAAATCAAGTAAAGTTAACCCCTAACCTCAACGTAAGGTTACAATTCAGCTACACTATTATATCCGCTTTGTCACCTCGTCCACAACCTCACTCGTCTTACTCTTGCCGCCCAAATCAGGTGTCAGAACCTTGCCATCCCTAAGAACAGAATCCACCGCCCTTTCGATGCGATCCGCGCCATCCCCATATCCAATATGACGCAGCATCATCGCAGCTGAACGAATTGCTGCCAATGGGTTCGCGATATTTTGTCCAGCGATATCTGGTGCAGAACCGTGGACACTGTAAAAGTCAATCAACGAGCTGAACCCCTAGCAGATGTTGTTGCTTACGGCTCCCCCATTACGAATGAATCTCCCGCATTAACTGAAGGCACCAGACCAAGCGACCCCACCAACGCTGCTGCTGCATCCCTGCACAAAGCGAGTCAAACAGTGTAAAAGTGAGACTGACAAATGACATACGAAAGGATGTCACCATAGAGATTGGGCGCGACCATCACATCATAAATTCTAAGAAATAATTAAGGGTGCCATCTAGCTTTCGAAGACAGACTTACTCAGGCTCACGGAACAATCTTGGAACACAGAATGTCATCGCATGCTAACAACCAAATCATTTCACGCACCTGTACACAGCGCTATCTACAAGTTGCTCGGCAACTGTTACATCATCATACTTGCCATCCACACCAGGTAATGTTGGTACTCCACGGACCGTCTCGCGGAACAGACCATCAGTAATAGAAAGGACATTCGATTTGTGGATCACGGTCAAGTGCTAAGCTGATACGTCAGTGGAGATGTTTCAGCAATGAGTGTTCGAGTACCTTACGAGGGCGCTCCAAGGCCATTTTGAACGCCAACTCGCCTATTCGGCGGGAAGCCCGTTCGGTGATGAGGCGAGTAGCCCGGGCCTCCTTGCCGTGTTCCCCGACAGTTTGTGTTTCCTGCTTGACGTACTGTTGTGCCTGTAAGTCAAAGAGAGATCTCGCACGCAAAAGGTACTACCAGGCACTCTGTGTTTTCACGAATGACTACAAGGTCTACGCCTGGCTTCCCTTCAGGATTTACAGAAACCTGGCGGGAAAATATGTAAACGGACAGGCCAACTAACGTTGAGCAGGAAACTGAACACACTGATTTCACCGGCCGGATATTGGCGTATAGATCCATCTTTTTGCGAAGTGCGACAATTGGTGACGAATAGCCGGCCACTTTTCGAGATGGAGAGCTAGCACCATTCATGTATTAGGCTTTATTTATTGCCCACAAGATAAAGATGAGCATACCTGACAGCCCCAAAAAGTGCACAATCACATTCACTTTTCAATATCTGAACAGTCTCGTCAGGAAGTGCAGTTCCTGTTTTCGTGAAGTATTCGAAACCAGCGAGTAAGTCAATAAATTCCGTCTTCGGTATAGATGATCCAAGAGCCAGAATGGCAGCCTTTGCACCCTGGCCGACATGTCTATCAATCTGTACGAGTGGAAAATACCAACACTAACAGGTAAAACTTCCCTGCCAATTCCGTCAGCTGGGAGCATACCAATTTTCAACGACTGCCGAGCAGCAGTCGCCATCGAACGAATGGGCGCTCTGAATACCATAGTATTAGTTCGTCAGGCTTCTAGGTGTTGGAGACAACCACCCGGTAGTAGAAACCGGAAGGATAATTTGCATGGTTCGACTTTATTGCAAAAAGGCCATTTGTAATGCCGTCGGCTTACAAGTCTGGTCACATGACAAGGGGTCAAACAGTTTTTCAAATTCCGCTCACCCGACCCGAATAGGAACCTTGACCCCCCACCGTCAGTCGCGTAGCACGTGATGCAGCGACGCGGTCATATTCTGTTTGCCACCACCGTGTACTCCACTTACCTCGTCCAAAAGATATGCTTGATAGTCCCGAAGCTCCTCGCTTAGAAATTTTCTCCGATGCTACCAATGTTAGGGAGAACCTGCACTTCTATGCATCTCAGCTTCCAACACCAGCTACACCACTAGGCGATGGAAAAGTAAAGCGCCGTATATCACAGTCTGACGAAACACCTACGAAAAAGCCAAGACTATTGGTCGCAGAGTCGAGCAATGACGCAATCCATTTTGATGCTGAAATGGACGATGTTGTCGTCAAAAGACGAGGTTGTCGTCGTACAGTGTTTCGAACGTTGGGCCTGGCTTCCAATAGCTATCCTGCTGAACCCTATCGGATGCTCTGTAAGTCAAATAGCTATTTTCTGCATATCTATCTGAGTAACCTCTGCAGTGCCATCTCGCAATATTCTTCAGTCGTTTGTGTCCTCACATACATCGGATGTTTTCAAATGTCATTCAAGAACAGTCGACTCTTTCGTCACACCCCCTTACGCCTCTGCATACTCCAATGGCATGACTTTCCTTTCTGAAAATAGTATTCCCACTAAATTTTCATGCAGAGGCAAAACGCGGTGGCGTACCCCTTCTTGCCGTTGCCACGGAGCAAGGGTCCATCCACATTCTCAATACGACCAAACGGACGGAATGGGATTGTGGTAGGTCTCAACCACGTCAATTCAGTGGTGACCGATACTGATTTGAATCAAGAACCTGCACGGGTAACACTCCAGCCCCATGACAATGGGATCTTTGACGTCAAATGGAATGCAGACGACACTCTTCTCGCTACGGCATCCGGAGATAAAAGCACCAGAATATCTTCTGTAGAGACACAACAATTGCTTTCTATTCTGGACGGCCATACCAGCACTGTAAAATGCGTCGCGTGGGATCCGGCACATCGAGATCTATTGACTACTGGTGGCAGGGACGGAATGCTTTGCTTGTATGACCTGCGTGTCAACAATTTATCCGATAGAGATGAAATCGCCGCAAGAAGTGCTGTAATCACGATCACCGCTGCTCACGGACAGGATAAAGTTCCCGGAGGCAGACACAAGATTCGACCTTTGCCTAGGGGTATCACAAACATTCTTTACCCTAATGACCGACCGCATGGACTAGTCAGTAGCGGATCTTTTGATGGGTAGGGTTCTACTTTCGTTTTTTTTTTCAAGTGCGCGGTTAATCGGCCCTACAGCCTCTTACACTACTGGGACCTTCGTCTTCCTTCGGACAAGTCATCAAAGCGCAGTCCCAAAAAACCGTCGTACAAGCCGCTATTTTCCTCTACCATGGATCCCACTACATTTCATGGTGCTCGTTGTCGAGGCATCACAAGCATGTCTCAAGGATCAGGTCCCAGCGCAGGCCTCCTCTTCGCTCTCGGCGCCGATTCTCGCTTGTACATCTATTCTTACCCCACCCTGACTCCACTTCGCAGTGAAGCCCACCCAGACCTCCAAACGAACTCGTTCTATGTCCGACTAGCTACTTCTCCATGTGGACGCTGGCTCGCAAGCGGCAGTACAAACCGAGCTGGAAGCTTGTTCCTTTTTGATATCAGCAATGCTGGCAGAGTAGCACTATCTTACGGCAAGGAGACCGATGAACCAATTTCCCCAACAGTCCGTTTCCGTGGACAATCTGGTGAAATTGGAGCAGTCGACTGGGCAAGGGACATGGTCGCGAGCTGTGCTGATGATGGGACAGTGCGAATTTGGCGGCCTGATTTGGAGGTGTATCAAAACTGTATCTCGAACTCAGAGGAACAAAAGTGGGATTGGTTTTGGTCCACCTAAATACGTCAACCCTACGTGAGTGTAGCATATCATCTCGTTTTTTGCCATTGAAGAAATCTCTTCACAATTAAACCTGTGATGCGGATGGTACTTGGTGGCTTGCAGGGTGGTGACCTTTTCGTTTGCGATTACATGCGTCTAATGCACCAGTGGTCCACGCAACATCACAATGAGACAAACAGGAGGCCAATGACATTATTGGAGTGCTTGCTAACCAGTAGCCGTAATTGCTGAACCTTACCGTTATCTCTGCAGACTCATCCTTGACGATGGCCCTCGGTGCACATGTGACTTCTAGCGCATTATTCAGTACTGCTTCTGTACTGCTGTACAGCTCAACCTTTTCTGGATCTGGTGCGAAGTTCTCGAAGTGATACTTTGAGTTGCCCAGAGAGATACAGTCTGGGAGGTGAGCGAACAGGTGGAGCCGCTCGGAAGGGCGGGAAACCTGCTCACGCAATTCGAACATGCCAATGACTTAATAAGTAGCTATTCGACGCAACATGCATTGGACGACTCTGCTAATACTATGACTGCTCGCAGAGGAAAAATTCAAAGAACTATGGTGCGCTAATCGATCATTAAACGAATATAATGGGAGAGGTGGGTGGGTCTGATAAATTCAAAGGAGCGAGTGAGGAGGTGGAGTACGACGAACTCGACAGTACAGGTGAGTGAAAATCGAACGAAGGAAAGAACCGGCGCAGCCGCTCAGCTGGATACCTGGTGTCGGGACATTCCGACGGGCTACATGACCCGGCGTTCCAAAGCATCAGACACATGATTTATACAATATCTAAAGGTATCGGATATCCTGATATCAACCCTCAGTTATCTACATGTTATAAATATGTTAGAAACACGTTTAAAACTCCAAGTGTTTTTAACTACCTGGTTTGTCACGGAACCCTAGACTGAATGCAATTCATGGCTCGGAAACGACAATCATGGGTATGGTCGGAATAGTGGGCACGTGTTCTTTCTGCTGATTTCGGATCGATTTTCGGGCATTTAAGCTACGAGACGCAATACAGTTAGCAAAGTGGTGGAACAGAGGTGACCTCCAATGTAACTTACACTGTGAGCATCGAGTTGACGTTTGCTGGGCGGATCGGCTTAAGCAATCATATCTGACCAGCGTACAAGTAACGCACATTTGCATAAAATGACAGAAGGAAAACCAATCCAGTAACGTGCACCCTGTATGAAGTACTGGAAATTACAATCAGGACAGTGATCACTGGTGAGTCCTGGGTAACATACCAGCAGGAGCCACACGATAGCCACAGAGCTGATTTGAAAAGAAAAATGTTAAAACATGAGCCAAACTGTTCACAGTGAAAAGAAACATACGATGTGAATATTCCCATCTGCAATGAAACAACGATGAGGTGTTGCATATGATTGCTCGGACTGAATGTGATTTAGGTAGGATGCCGGGTACTTTAAAAAATTGACACATACCGTTTGACTCCAGCGCGCCCCGGCCGAAGATAGAATAAGCATGACCCGGATATCATAACATCGCAGATCACGCTCGCCGCAGCGTATGGGATGTCAAGCTGTCACAGTAGCACTTGTGTAAGCGGCGATGAATTCATCCTTTGCCAACTAGCTCAGGACGTACGGGGGAAGCGAAAAATGCAGCTGGGCTTCTCGATTGGGCACTGGGACCTTGAGAATTTCCAAGTTTATATAGCAAGAACAGCGAACGCACGTTGTCACCATTGTTGCTTTAAACGATAGAATCGTGAGCACATGCCCATAAAACATACCTAGACAAGGTGAACGCACCAATTCCGACCACTGTAAACATATCTCATTTACTTCACAGCAATGTCAATCTTAAAGTGCATCCTCACCGTATTGCGCCAGGGCAGTTACTAGGACAGAGCCCGTGAGTTTCCAGTTCTTGTCACTGACTGGACAATCGATTAAAAGCCTTGCATGACAAGCTCCAAGCGCAACGCACTGATCCAGACTCGATAAGCATAAAAACTTCAGGAAAAAAGCCTCGTAAGACATCAGGCCACCACTCTCACTAGCCTGATTACATACCACTGGACGATAACAGAAATCATGGACTACAAATAAGGATGAGAACGATTATCCAAACAGGTGCAAATTCTCATTACATTGAGGAAGATACCAGTCTGTGATGAGATCATCAGTCACAGAGCACGAGCATGCATTTATCATTCTGTCACATACAAGCATTTCCCTACTGCGAGTTAATATCCAGGTAGTCGCGCCAAATAATACAATGTGGCTCACCATGGAAAAATCATACACTGAGGACTAGTAGTGTTGTGACGGCAAATTACCAGCTGCTGCCAAATGAGAGCGCTGATACAACATGTGTGGAACATGTCCAGAACACTTTGGTTGACAATTGTCAATACAATTACGAGCCACTAATCTTGAAAGAAACGCACAACACGAGAATCACCTATATGGCAAACCACTGAGTCACAGCGCGAACTGCAACATTGCTGCAAACTGCACGTACCACCGTTTTGGTACCCCTGTGATCATTCACAAAAGCCTTCAAATAAAAGGTCATTTGACCAACAGTTAAGCCGGACATCCTATCAGCATGTCCCGTTCAGTAGTACTTTAAGTCGCAACGCAATGAATATACAAAACTTACCACAGAGTAAAGATGTATCCTGTTATGAACCCTCAGTTGCGAATGAAAATCCCAGAGAGGTAGTAAGAGTACGGACCGATTACTCCAGGTCCCCACTGTTCCTTCCTGGCGTACGCGTCGTACTCTGGTGCTGAGTTCATGGATGACTATGCAGATTACTGGTCTGAAGCAGAAGTTTAATGCGTTCCATGGCTATTCAAATATTCATGGATGCCGAGATAGCCTGAGCTGTTTGATAAGTCAGTGATCAGGGTATTTGTAATATTAGGCATAACTGTCATATCAACTACCGGAACTGTAACTTATGTAAAACTTTCAAACATTAGCTAATCGTAAATTTCTCCGGATATCCCGACTTATGTAAACCTTCAGAAGTTATTACATAATACGCTTGGCTCTTACATCCCAAACTTGTCTTCATCTCCAATTACCATTCAATTCCCTAACGGTGAGCATATCGGCTTGGCCTCGAAGTTTCTAGACCAGTCGACATGCTCACCCAAACTGTAACCTGTACCCCAATGAAAATGAAGGGTACCACTAGTTACTTAGTTACTGGGGCTGTTCAATTCATTCAGTTTACGTACATTTGGAATCCGAACACCGCCTTCCTAAACAGGACTCGTACGCGGCGCCAACGCTTGGTGTAGAGTGTACTGTATAATTTCGACCTTAGGTTCGTGGGAATTATGGCACTGCATTACATAATAACTTTGTGACATGTTCGTCGCTCGAGGACATTGTGACAAACTTGCAGTAAGTTCGTATATACGAGATCAGGAGAGGACTGTATGTACTCAGTACACCGGGAATAGACTTAAAATGACAATCAAGGCAAAAACTAAGTGTTTGGGTGAAGATTTTCTTGAAAAAACATATCAGAAAAAAAAATAACATAACATTATGTCACAAAATTAGGTTCGCTGACCCAAAACTGCTGTGACTGTCACAAAAAATAGGTTTGGTTCGTCGGGCTAGCGACGGTGTGACGAACCTAAGGTCGAAATTATACAGTATCCCAAACCTCATTAAACCTTGTTCGAACTGAACCCTTTCCATATATAATATCTTCCTGCCCTCCGTGATGTACGAATTCCGTTTGGGATAGGTTTGCCGATGGGCCAGTACTCGGATCCAGGTAACCTCGAACTGAATGAATTGAGCAGCCCTACTAAGTAACTAGTAACTAGTTCAGGCACACAAGGTCACGAACAGCCCTCCACGCTTGCTCCGGGCATCCCTGGACGTTTGGACCCACTCCTACAGTGCGTTACATAAAACGTTCAACATTCAGTCCTTGATTTGGACGCAACATCACGATGTTTGAATGTATTCGGGAGGTGTAAAATATGATCACACCTCTGAAAAGGCCTCTTAGATCTGAGCGCCACTGTCATGCTGCGTAAAGTTCTATCAATCGGACACTTCGTCGGACAGCAATACTCTGTCTGTCCCCCTTTGAGCTGATAGTCTTCGTTCCTAGGTCTTGTGGTATCCCAAGTGGACTGTAGTTCCGGCCTCAGTGGCAGGGTCAACAACTCACTGCATGAACTCACTGAAGCCCTTCCCTGCAGGATTTTTCGCTGCACGCGTGAACTACGCCGTCCACGAGCCTGTCATTTGACAGGCATAAACTTTGTCTCTACAAGGTATGGTACGATTTATGTTCGATCAGCTGACAACGCCAATCTTACCAATTTGACTCGATGGTATAGGCCTGAGCCTCGAACATATCTTATTGTCTCGCCGTCCGCATATTTGGTGAGTATAATTCTTGTGATCACCCATCTCGCTGGAGTTTCAAAATTTTGTAGACATTTTACTGACTGCACCCAGGGAGCTGAGGTATTTCAGCAACTTTCTTCCGTTGCTGAAAACGCAGACAGCAACAATACTCTCCTGTAGCTGTTCCGTGAGCTCATAGAAAGTGACAGGTCACACAGCAAACATATATTTGAGAATATTCAGAGGTTTTTGGTGAGTTCACATGTATACAAACATGTTGCTTCAAAACCCAGGGCTAAATATTTTTAATATTATGCAACGCACTGCATGCTTTCCCTGCGTACTACAAATGGGTGTGACACGATGATCGATTATGATGTTCCCGACTGTTCTGTGCAATCATTCTGCATTCCGTAAAAGATAACAGGACGCGTCTACATATTTGAGGTCCAATGCGTGAGGACAGATCGCGCACGTTTCCCTCCATTATATTTCCAAATTCAATTTATATTGCGATTCCACGATGAACTTAAAACTGTTGGAAACTCAAGATCACCCATAAAACCATAAGTGCATGCAGGGTGAACTTCATCATGTCGTTTGGCATTTTATTCCTTTCTGAACAGACATTGTGCCTCATCGGGTTAAGTGCGCGTGGCGGGTTGAGTGGCGGATTGATCTCGAATGAATCTGGGAGGATAAGATGTCCCAGAGAAGTCGCGTCTGGCAACCCTTCAGATGTTTAAAAACAACATGGTTAGATACACCTTAACATTACGGACATGCACACGCTGTAAACGCAGACAGAATGCGCCCACGCACCGTCGGCGTACTGCTCGCGAGTGAAAGTAGAAAAGGTCTCTACGGTATGCCGAAGGCTGGAAGCCGACACCGGCAATAAATCTCTGGATGGACTGTTGGACAACAGGCAAACAAAGCCATGGTACCCAAAATTCTCGCTGTAGAACGCACGATGACACAATTAAGCTTTCGTCGTTAAGAAGCTCATGATCTGAGATTACCAGTGCAACGAGGCGGGCAAAGTGCCATCGACAACGGAGTGGGATGATGAAGAGCTAGTTACTAGCCATAGTGCGGCGCAGTTGAGTGCACAGAAAGGGGACCGTACGAATATGATAAAAGTCACTGGTAAACAAAAACATTTCAAAGGGTCTGGAATGAACGATATTTCAGAGATTTATTTTCCCTAGACTATGGTACCGTGCTCGGGTCCAGGACTGTCTGTCCAAGAGGATATCAACACGATGCGTGCCAGCTGTGTCAAGAGCAGAATCTTACAACATAGGATGATGCGGTGGCGACTAATAGGAGGTCAGCAGGGAGTAATGGTAAGCGGAAAGATGTGATGGCGAGGGTGCACAGATAACAGAATGGTGCAGTGACAACCAGGAGGGCTCAAAGTGGCACTGGAGCAAAAGGTTGCAGTCAACGAGTTCAACGTCAAGAGAGTATAATCGTTAGCAGTTTTGCAGTTTCGCGGGGAGGCGCAGGGACACGGTACAAGATTGAGAGAGCTAACAAGATATACATTGTAGGGTCACCTGGGATCGCACTTTCCAGTTGCAGGTTCATACCAGTAAGATAAAACTCACTAAATATTGTACCTGTCGTGCTATCCTATGCATCCGGGAAGAGATACCACAATAGCCTTGAGATAGGGGATATTCTAGAAAAAAACCGAGTAACTATGACCGACCTTCAAAAGGCAAAAAGTCCCTCCAAACTCTAGCATCTAAACGATTTACTTCTTGCAGTAGCACGGGACCCTTGACCTCGAAATGTCCGCTGGGATAGAGTCATTATTCGGAAACCAGCATCCAAATCTATAGCGCGAATTATGGGACAATATCAATTATGCTTGCTGTACCAATGAGTATACCGCTGTCCAAAGATGAAATATGCAAGAGACGACGAAGATATACGCGCTCGAGGCCGGCCACGTATTCTACTTTTTCTGTATTGCATTCACCAACCTATCATTCGAATATGTCAATATCGTCAAAATGGGACAGGGCATACCACTAACCAGTCTAATCCTTCCTCCAGACCTTGACCCTCTGTTGCACAGCTTCCACGCACACTCCATGGTCTTGACGTCTCGCGACCTGCGAGACCAAGTTGTTCGCTGATATCTTCGGGTTTAAGTGCTCCTTCGACATCTTGCTTATTGCAGAATACAAGGAGTGGTACGCCGTTGAGTTCGTCTTCCGAAAGCATGGTCAACAGTTCACTCCGTGACGTCGTCAACCGCGCATGGTCCGAAGAATCAATAACGTATATGATGGCAGATGTGTTTGGGAAGTAACATCGCCAATATGGCCTTCGAGCACCATTCAGGAATTGCTGACGAAGATCAAGTTGTACACACCGTATGCTAGACTGCCCTCCAAGGTCCCATACTTGGAACTTAATGTTTTTATACTGGATAGTATCGTCAATAAAGTTGGATACAGATTTTTTTCTTCATAAACACACCTGAACAGTCTCTACATTAAAGCCGATTGCTGGGTTGTTCCTCGTGAGCCCTAAACCCCACAAAGCGTATGATGAATCATGATACACTCACTCGGGATCGTAGAAACCACTTCTCCAATCTGCAAATTCATTTGAACCTCCACTGAATATATTTTCAACATTACTCACCTGTAATCGGTACAGGATTGTCGTCTACCAAAACACCAGTCCATTTGAACCCGAATAACATCATATTTGTAAGTGGACATACCTTGCCAGCCGAATCAAGGCCGAGCATGAGTATACGGACATCTTGGTCTTTGCTCCATCGTATCAGTGATGACAACGACGTGAAAAGGGAAGATATTGTAAGACCCATGGGATCAGTATGTGAGTTTGCTTTGTAGTAGTAGCAGTGTAAATACTAATTCTGGGGCATTTAGCTGGCGACCTTATCACGTGCGCGAATGCAATCATCCAGAAAGTTTGGAGCCAAACTTACCAAAGAGAACTAGCCTCTGTTCGAATTCGAAGTACTTATTACCGATATCATCCCTAGCCCCCGTGTCTTGTCCTGTGCAGCATGCCTGTAACAGTCATCGGGGATGCATCTCCCAAATCTCACAAAAAGTCCAGGTCCGCGGACTCTAATGCCAAGGATGTCGGTCAAGAACACGTAAAGTCGAAGAAGAGAAAGCATAAAGAAGCTACCAGTGACACGTTGTCCATGACCACCCTAAAAGGTCAAGCGGCTTCTACGACACGAGACTTTCAGAGCACGAGTCATCTCCTATCTCCTTCAAGTGCACCCTCTGCAGGAAATGTCGCATCCAAAAATGTTCAGCTAGCAAGCTTAACTACAAGTGACACGGAGCGGGAAAAGAAGAATAAGAGTTACTCGGGGGACATGGCACACGAGCAGTTGAAAGACAGAAGTGACGAACGTAGGAAGGAGAAGGCGAGAAAGAGACTGAAGCACTCAGACGAAGGCCAACATGAGGGTGCTGCATCTGACGGACAGGTCGCACATTCGAACGACACCAAGGTCCAAACACCAAAAGAGACTGCCTCAGAAAATTCACAACAGAAGAAGAAGAAGAGAAAGGCGGAGGAACAGTCGGGAGAAACACCTGATACCAAACCACTCAAAAAAAAGAAAGGTCACCGTCCACCAGATTTGCTCTCCACAGACCCTAGTGTAGACGAGTCTCTGTCTGGTCAAAGTCGCAAAGGTATGTCGCGAAATTTACATGTGTGTTTACTCAGCATAGGACAATTTACAGCGTTGTCGTATGCATATGCACGATTTGAGGATCCACCGAACTGGAAGTTCAATAAAGCCAAGCAGATATGGCTGATTAAAAGATTGTGGTCGGAAGAAATGGTGAGTTACTCCTGTGAATTTGTCGATTGGTTGATGGTAGTTTTCTGTGCCAGATACCCGAGAAGTATTTTACCCTAGTGACCAAATATCTCGCAGATGTTAAGGGGGGAATTCGAGACGTATGTCCTGGCCATCTTGTTTGACGACTAGTCTCATAATGTTCTTCTCTAGAACCTCATACAGATGTGTAATTCTGTAGTGGCCTTGGAGACACCGGATCTTGTGACTTCAGGATCAGCCGTATTGCCAAGCGATCTTTCGAATGGAGGGTCCACCATCACGACCAAAGTGACGAGAGCTCGTAGCTTACTGGGTGCTTTGTCGGATGTACCGTGAGATCAGCTCACTCTGACGTTGCGCATCGCAGCGATTTGAAGCATCAGTACAAGGATCACAGGCTTCATGTTACCTTGAGCAGACAGGCACACAAGCCCAGTAAGAATGATGGAGATGACCACAGTAGCATTGGAATATGGGTCATACTTAACAGTCTCTCAACAACCATTTAAGCCGAAATCGCGATAGTAGGCGCAACAGGCATGTCAATTGGATTGACGGGAGCCCGTGGTGCTTTCACTTTCTTCGGCAATGCCCCAGCAATGTGCTCAACAGCTCCAGTCATCAGCGCAGCTTCCACCTTCAACTCCGTCTCGCTCAACTCAACAGCTCCCAAAAGGTCCTCAAAGTTCTCCCGAACCACCTGAACTGCATTAACGTCAACCAAGGCTATGTCTCCATCATGTAACGTCTGTGGCTGTCCAGCGGTGTTGATCTGAGCGTTACTCCAGATGGGTTCGACGTCATCCTTGCCTGTACCAACATTGGCACGTCCACCCAACTTTGCCCATTCGCTGATCCGGTTGATGTTGAGCTCCGTGAACACCGTGTCCATTGCACTAATCAAGCCATCGATTTGCTCTGCAGTGTGGCGAGGAGTGACAGTGACCCGAAGACGCTCTTCACCCACAGCGACGGTGGGGAAATTGATTGCCTGAACGTAGATGCCGTGTTCGTGAAGAAGTTTGTCGCTTGCTGCCTTTGCGAGACCAGCATCACCAACCAAGACTGGGACGATGTGAGAAGGGCCGGGTACGACGGGTATGTCTAGAGCAGCAAAACGTTCCTTGACAGTGCGAACATTAACCTGCTTCAATGCTCGATCACCAACATGGTGCTTCTGGTAAATGACGGAAGCTCGAGCACCAGCGACTGTAGCGGGAGGCAGTGATGTAGTGAAAATGAAACCAGGTGCGTATGAACGAATCATGTCGATGAAATCGCGAGACCCCGCGACGTATCCGCCAACAGTGCCGTATGCCTTGCCAAGTGTGCCTGCCCAATGGTAAGCCGAGCCCGTCAGATAGATTTGATAATGATGATGACTAACCAGTAATCATGTCAATACGATCCATCACGCTGTCCTTGATCGGCTCGGAACTTTGACCGGCCATCTGATGGGATTCCCAGTCAAGATGCTCGGCAACTCCAGCACCGCGGGGCCCGTAAAGCCCGACAGCGTGGACTTCATCAAGGAAAGTTAATGCGCCGTACTTCTTAGCCAGATCACAGATCTCCTTGATAGGCCCAATGCTACCGCACATCGAGTAAACACTCTCAAATGCGATAATTTTAGGGGTGTCCTTCGGATACTTCTGCAGCTTGGCCTCGAGGTCGTCCAGGTCGTTGTGTTTAAAAATCTCCTTCTTCGCACCGGAGTGCCGAATGCCCTGTATCATGGATGCATGGTTGGAAGCGTCCGAGAAGTAAACGCAACCAGGAAGTTTGGAACCGAGGGTAGATAAAGTTGCGTCATTGGCGACATAGCAAGACGAAAATACGAGCGCGGACTCCTTGCGATGAAGGGTAGCAAGCTCACGTTCGAGACTGAGATGCATAGCACTATTTCCAGCTATGTTTCTAGTGCCTCCAGCGCCTGCACCGTATTTGTCCAATGCACGACTGCGTGGGAAACACGTTAGCTTGCAACTAAAATTATATAATTGCAGAGGCTATACGTACTGCATGGTTTCAAGTACAACAGGGTTATTTCCCATTCCCAAATAGTCGTTAGCGCACCATACTTGGACTTCTTCCTTAACACTCGCAGTGTGCGCAATTGGAAATTTGGTTGCAAGCCGGTTAATGTTGTTGAAGTAGCGGTAGGACTGATCTTTGTGCTTCTTCTCGAGCTCGGCCGCATAAAACTTGTCATAATTGTAAGCACCTGAAGTGACAGGAGTAGTCTGTGTTTCTGTCACGGCAGGTAATTTGACGGGTTGTTCCTTTGCAGCAGTGGCAGCCTTATGGAAAGGGCATCCGGCAGCAGCGGCCTTCTGGGCCATGCTCGGGACTTCCTCTTTGGTTTCGGGTGCCTTCGCAGTAGTTGCGGCAGCAAGGTCATCCGCCATCCGAGCAGCAGCCCGAGCAGCGGAAGCGTGAGGGCATTTGGAAATGTCCGCGTCGGAAACACTGGTTCCGGGGAAGATACCTTTGCTGTGGTGGATTTTCTGGACGTCGGCCTGACCAGCGATACTGGCGTAACCAGCAACCATCTGAGTAGAGCGCATTACTAGGGCCGGACCCATGATGGGGCAATTCACGGCTCGCTCAGTGAGCTGAGAGATCGAGGGGAATCTGGGGGAAATGGTACTGCTAAGGGCGCGAAGGGTTGAAGTCTTCGTCCCACCCAAAAACGGGCAGGAACTCTTGAAACGAGCCAGCGAAGAAAACTTTTCCATGTTGGGAGCTCTCGAGAAAAGCTCACAGGATATATAGTCAAATCTGAAACAGAAAATCAACGATTAGTGACCCAGACGATGGAGACTAGCACGGATATGTAGGCTTACAAGCAAAGTCCTATAGTGAGCGCAAACCAGGACAATACGGGATATCCGGGATGTGAAACTTTGAGAAACCTTATATCGGAATCGTATCGGAATTAGGAAAGTGCCCATTGGCTGGTGAGAATCACGTGGCTATTCTCCTTTTATTTGTTCATTCTGCAATACGTGGAAATCAGTGAATCACTGCATTAATAATGTAACCAAAGTAACTACTTTAAGCTTAAGCCCGCAAAGATGAAAGGCACCCTTCAAGCACGTCCATAGCTATATCTACTTCTTCCTTATTAACATTTAGAGAGGGCACCAGGCGCACAGCATCTTTCCCAGCAGTCAGCAGGAACACACCACGCTCTCGCGCTAGCCGCACTACTTCTCCAGGATGTGAGACATCATTGAATCCAAGGCCACGGATGAAACCACGACCGCGCACGTGGGGCTGTAATAAGGCTGAGAACCATTTCGGCAAAACTTCGAGCCGGTTGTTCATGTACGCGCTCATCTCTTGCATATGAGTCACGAACACACGATCACTGAGGCGACTCAGAACGTGATGTCCAACTGCACAAGCCGTGGGTGACCCTCCAAACGTCGTCCCATGAGTGCCTGTCAACAACTGTCAGCTCCTGTGGGCGACTCTCATGATTTGTTATTTTTACCTGGTGTCATCGTAGACGCAATGGTATCACGAAGCAACACGGCACCAATTGGATAACCGTTGGCTAGCGGTTTCGCCATCGTGATCACATCAGGATGGCAATCGATTGGAAATGCCGAATGTGCCCAAAGATTTCCTGACCTGTACAGGCCGCACTGCAATGCAGTTCAATCAGAACGCAGTGTGCGAAAATTTTACAAAGTAAAACGAACTTGAATCTCATCAAAGATCAACACTGTTCCTGTCTCGTCACAGCGCTTTCGCAGAGCCCTCAGCCATTCTTCGGTTGCGGCAGCGGCGCCTCCCTCTCCCTGTATGGGCTCGACAATAACCGCACAGGTATCATCAGTGATAAGCCTATGGAGGCATTCCAGATCATTGAGCTTGCCAACGCTAACCCCAGGTATCAGTGGTCGAAAGGGTATCTGATATTTCTCCGTCGAAGTGACACTCAGAGCACCCATACTTCGACCATGGAAAGAGTTCTCAAAGCACACGATACGCGTTTTAGGACACGATGAATCGTCAACTTTTCCACCAGTGGCCGCGGCCCAGCGGTCCTTTCCAACTTTGCGAGCTATCTTCAGAGCGCCTTCATTCGCTTCGGTGCCTGAGTTGGCGAAAAAAACCTTCGCCCCTTGCTTAGCGGCTGAAGAAGATGGAGAGGTACCACCAGCGACATAGCCTAGTCCACCTTCTTTGTTAGTGAGCGTCACCAGAAGCTCCGCTAGCTTTGGCGCCCACTCGTTGTAGTATACATTTGAGGTATGGAGAAGGGTCGATGATTGCTGATGTATTACCTATGATGATATAGTGTAAGTTCCCGTCGTAATGGAGGCTCTCATCCATAATGGAAAAGAAGGTTCAAAATGTAGAAATTACTCACCTCTGAGACACCTGGATCCGCATGTCCCAATGCATTCACCGCGATGCCTGCGCTGAAATCAAGAAATTTTCGGCCATCTGCGTCCCAGACCCAACTACCACGTCCATGCGAAAGCACAAACGGAGGACGTGCGTAGACAGGAAGGAGGTATTCATCGCCAAGCGCTATGGTACTTTTCGTTGCAGAGGATTGTGTATGTGCAGAAAAGTCATATATAGGCTTTAAGTAGCGTGTACTGGGGGATGTTTGAAGCTACGCCTCTTTGCATTTTGTAAACAGAAGTTACAAAACATCGGCTGGCGTACCTCAGATACAGCACTTGAAGCATATCGCCTGAATGGGGTCGCACTGGAGCCTCGAGCCAAAATTTGCAGCCGGGTAACTGGGAGAGGACTCGACAGATGAATCAAACGCGGAGTGGAGTGCATGGGTACTTGTTGAATGGACTAACTCTCAGAGTAATGATAGATTCGAGAAGAGTGTAAACTTTAAAGGGACAGAAAAAACCAGAGCAACCGCACAAATTAATCGCTGAGCAGTCCTATATGAGTCACATGTACAATGTCCGAGCTCGTCCGGCTCTGGTACTGCTACTAGTCCGGCACAATTATGGCAGAGGAAGTGAAGGAGAGCCGGCTAGCTGTCAGCATTGGTTCATAGGGCCAGGGTCCAGGGAACAGCATACAAACAAACAATTGAGAGCCAGTAGCATTACAACAGCACTCGAAAAAGGAACACCAATCACTGTGCATGATGATAGCAGCACAAATTTTGTACAAATCGGAATACAAAGCAGGAGCAAAGTGAGCAAAAGCCTCACAACATCCGGACAAACAACAGATTTCAGAACATTCTAGGTGCTGGCGTTGGATCTCAATCTCTGGAGCGACTGCGTCCCGTGCTCACAGACATGGATGAATCCGAAGAAGCTGAGCGACCGCGTCCTGTAGGTCGCGGTGATCGAGAGGTATTTCTCCCACGATCTTGGTCGCTTCCATTACGGGGAGGAGGTGGTGAGAGCTCGCGGTCTTTCCGAGGTGGAGATTCTGACCTATCCCACCCACGTCGGCGGGGTGGTGTTTCTGAGCGATCGCGGCCACGGCGAGGGGGTGAATCTGAACGCTCACGCGAGCGGCGGGGATGTGCAGGAGGCGGTGATCGCCTTGTTGGTGGTGTTACAGACCCAGAACGCCGATAGCCTGCTCGGTCGGGGGAACGAGACCTTTTGGACTGCACAGGAGACGGAGAGCGCCGACGAGGCGGAGGAGACCGAGAAGGTGACCTGTGGCGTCGAATGTCTCTTTCACGTCGCGGGCTTCGGCTCCTGCGTTCACGCTCTCCACGATAATCTCTTGGTCGATCCCTGAATGCAGGAACGGGAGGAGGGGGCATTCTCTCCTTCCTTCGGCCGATCTCCTCTTTCTCTCTCCTTATCCTATCTTCCTCCCTCCGACGCAAGCGATCACGCTCCCTCTTATCTGCTTCCCACTTCTGCTTTTGCTCCAACCACTTCGACTTGTCTTCCTCACGTTTCCTCTCGCGCTCCTCTCGGTCAACCATACGACGCATTTTGTTTTCTTCCTGCTTCTCTCGGTCAAATGCATCACCCTCCGTGTAGTTACTTCTCGTGCCCAGAGCTCGGGCCATTTTGTCGAGTTCAGCCTTTTTGGCAGCTGCAATACCATGCGTATCGGACGGTTTTAATTTTTTTGCGGATGGAGCGAGTAAAGCCAAATCCTTGTTCAAAGTTGTGCGGAGTTCGTCAACTCGCGTTTCAATGGTTGCTTCATCCAGACTATTGAAATGAAGTCAGAAGATCGTTAATACACGCATTTCAAGTCTACGCACCCATCGTCCTCTAGCTGTAGTTGCAGCTCGAGACATTTGACTTCAACCTTTCTTTTTCTCTCGTGTTCCAAAATAGCTTCGTCTGGTTCCCTGTGTTTTGGGGGAGCTACGTCCCAGGCAGCAGCTCGGTCTGCGGCAGTCTCGTGCACACGAAGTGCCGAAAGATTACGCATGACATAGCCATTTGTGCCGCTATGATATGGAATCAGTATCATGAATTCGACCGTGACCGAAAGCAACGCACCTTCCACGGGGAGTGGTTAATCCGATACCGTTGTACATGACGTTTCAGAAATGAAGACGATGAATTGAATTCAATGTCATAAATAGAATCGGAGTTTAAACTGTCCAGCCGGTCCACGGCATTTGTCATTACTCTGGACGCGTCGTGGTAGCGGCAGGGCGACTGCCTCATAATATAATTACATTAGACCACACGCAAGCCCTTCTCCATAATAACTCATTCAACTCCATTCTTACATCTTTCACCATTTCAGCGATCAACCTTCTCCGTAGGCAAGCAGGTGCCATGTCAGCTTCAATACCAGCTAGTACTTCATCCACCTTCCTCCCACTTCCCCCGGCTAAGGATATACCTGTCACATTCACGGCGAGCTTGAAGAGTTGGTGAGTGAAAGGAAGGCTATCATACGCTACTGTCTGACCCTGACGATCCGAGCCAGGTGGGCTGCAGGGGACAAGCAAGGTACTGCGTCCGAGGAGCGGCTACTGAGGTATGCAACATACTCCCATGCATTGAAAGCATGCGTATGACATCATTATAGGCGACTTCCGTTCTTCCAGCCAGAGCAGATGACTTCCTCGACCAATGACAGTCCCGTCATTGCACACAGGGAGCGCGTGCAGCTTGCGTCACCGAAGCATTTCCTAAACACCTTATCAATCAAGTCCACGAATCCTTCGCCGACTGCACCGCCCCCAGCCGTAGTCCTTCATGGATACGGTGCAGGCCTTGGTTTCTTCTTTCGTAATTTCCCCGCACTCGCACAATGGGCAGGGCACCGCGGCACTGACGTATTCGCTGTGGACTGGCTAGGCATGGGCCGTTCCGCCCGCGTACCCTTCACCGTCAAAGCAAAGCGGGACGACATCTCCGGGCGTGTGCATGAAGCCGAGTCCTTCTTCGTTGATTCGCTAGAGGAGTGGCGAGCAAAGATGGGCCTCGAGAAGATGACGCTAATCGGACACTCGCTTGGCGCTTATTTCAGTGCTGTCTATGCACTGCGGTACCCCACCCGCGTACACAAGCTCATTCTTCTCTCCCCTGCTGGTGTTCCTCGTGATCCAAATAACCTTACCATGCCTTCGCGCGAACTAACTGATGAAGGTGACTCACGAAGCACGATATCGACGAGCCATTCTGCGGTCGCCGCATCCACTGGGGGGGTTAAACAGATACGAGAAGAGCAGAAGGCCATCAAGGAGAAAGAGAGCCGGTCAAGAAGACTCCTCACATACTTATGGGAGGAGGGTTGGAGTCCATTCCAAGTTGTACGCTCGACCCTTTTCTGGGGTCCCATGCTTATAGGAAAGGTGCGGAGAGTGTGATATCATTAAGTATACTGGGATACTGACATTTCCACTCGATGCAGTATTCAAGTCGTCGTTTCTCCGGTTTGACAGAAGAGGAAATGCGCGATATGCATGATTACATCTTAAATATCACACTTTCTAAAGGTTCGGGAGAGTATTGCATATGTAAGTTCTGCTCTTTCATTTCCGGTCCCTAATCTAATAGGGTTTCACCTAGCTCATATCCTTGCGCCCTACGCCCATGCTCGTATGCCACTTGTCGATAGAATAGCCGCGCTCAAATTACCAATAACCTTCATTTGTACGTATCATTTTAGCTTTGTCCTTGAGCGATCCCTTATTGTTTCTTTTAGACGGCGAGCATGATTGGATGGACCCGCAAGGCGGACTGCAGTCTCTCGAGAATCTACGCAAAGCCGGTAATCATCTGAGCAGGATGTATAATATACCATATGCTGGTCATCACGGTAAGTTTCCGTCTTGCGTTTCTCTTTCAGCCGTCTGATCTTGTTTCTTCAGTGTACCTGGATAATCCAACGGCTGTGAACGAGCTCCTTGTTGCCGAGCTTAACGATGTCGGGGAGCAACTGTATCTCTTCGCCGCCTCGCGGTCATGATAATTTAATTATGCACTATGGGTTGGTTTATTTAGTCGGTGTCTATTCAGAAGCGATTGTTCATTTTCATTTTACTAAGTAGATTTCCACGCATACACGATTTTGTATAGATTTTGTGCACTAGGGATCATGCAATGTTTAAGTACCACAAATGACAACAGTGGTGCGAATGCTCAAGCGACGACAGGGCGAAAGGATGTCCGTGGCCCATTTCCACGATCACTTCGTAACTGTTCATGCTCGGACGTGGGTCTTCTGCAAAGGCAGACACACGATAGTCTACGCACTGTCTCCATGCATGCCCAAGGATATTTAGAGCAATGACGAAGAACATGGTCGATTGAATCTGCCATGAATCATCGTCGCCATAATAATATAACAAAAGAGACCTTCTGCTGCTAATTAATGGCTCAGCGAAGCCCTCTCATGGATCGCGGAGAGCATATGACCATGCCTTCCATCATAATGAGAAGAGCCCGCCTGGGGGACCCGTGAGTCGACTAGATGAAATGGACACAGATGCTGGTTTCAAACGTCGTGGAAATGAATGATTCATAAAGTTACCGATCGATCGATCATGCAATGGTTGGATCACCGAGTTGCAGAGTTGCACCCGTGGCAGTGCTAAATTTCAGCTCCGCAGGGTGTCTTCGGCTTGCTATAAAATCTACACTTGCCCAGCGATTCTGCACATCCTTGACGTGAATATTTTCGGAGTGGGATATGATTCGCACCAGCCAGTCACGATATTTAGTAAATCAAGGAGAGTTAGAGAGCAGTGATACATGAGCAACTCCACATGAGGTCCCGGACCTTATATCAAGTATGCAATGAGATAAAATCATGGAATGTCAGAGATTACTGGTACAATGTTAATGAGCCATGATGACCATCGGTATACTCAGGAGAGATACATACAACAGATAAAGAGCCAGAAGCGAGTCTAGCGACAAGCGTGTTTTATCGTTTGGATGGGGATTAGTGCCGAAATTGTATTAGCAACAACGGGGGGTGCGATGGAGGCGGAGACAGCAGCATGTGGTTGCGAGGCCGACTGGGCTTGAGCTGCGCCACTGGATCGCTGCACAAGCATTTCTCTGCGTAATATGAAGTGGGGTTCGAACATCCGAGATGAAGAAAATAAAATCAGGAGGAATTGAACATTTGAGAAGGAATATATGAACATACGCGTTTGCCCTTGGCATACGGGACGTCAACGACTGCTGATAAACGCCCAGGAAGCTCGATATCTACACTGCTTGAGAGACGATTTCGAACCCATTGGAAGGGGCGGGGTCGGGATGGCGTATCGTGAACATCTCGGTGTATGGTGCGGAATGAAGATAAAAACCGGATACGAAGTGTGCTTCCATGCGACGGTGGTAATAGAGAGTGGAGGTGGTGCCTTGTAGAGAACTGAGAATATGAAGGTGATGAAAACAGTACCGGATATTAACGAACGACTCGGACGTACGTGAGCAGGATTTAGTGTGTCGTCAAAAAAGCCTTGGGGTATGCGATTGGAGACCCTGATTGGCTGACTGACAGGACGTCGCGCAGCATTACCCTAAAATTCATATACGCTGAAACCCAATGTGATTAATTGTTGATGAAAGTTTCACGTACTACAGCGAATACAGATTCAGACTTGTTACAGCGCTGATCCAAAAGGTTATCGAGTCCAGCTTTTCTTATTATCGCCTGAACATCCCAACGTCGTGTATGCGTTGTGGTCCTCGCAAGTAGTACTAGTAGCTTTCCATCTGCTGAAAACGACACACAGTTCACTGCACCATGATGGTGGAAGGGCGAGCTGATGGGCTGACCATTGCTGAGGTTGCATATTAATCGCGCTGTCTGGCCCCACGATCATGATGCGCTTGCGAGGATGCGGCCATGATTTGGAGATATCGATATCGCAATAGAATAGACATCGTTGGTGTAGGACGTAGGTGGTAATACTCCGTTCCCTATTCGTGTGATTGCCTCAGTGACCCATTTTTCCATCCGGGGTCCAGACGTCCAATGTAGTAGCAGGCATCGACACAAAGACACAATAAGCGTTTTGGTCGAGCTAGAGCTGAGTTCACTGGAAATTCGACCTTGTACGTTTTATGTGACATTCTCATGATCGCTTCACAGCTTGTTGTCTGTGCAGCTGAAGTGCCCAAGCCTCATTTCTGATTACGAATCACATTCAGTCGGTCATAGCCTTACTATCTCTGGCCCGGTGTTGCAAAATGGCCCGGAGTTGCAAACCGCGACGTAGCACACTCATATCTCACTCATTTCCTTAGCACAATGATTCTAGGGGATGTTTGATCCATAGCTTACTGTACATATTTTTTATTCTACGAAAAATGAACTAGAAGTGCTTGCGGCAGCGAAACACTGCTGAGAATGTGCACTTTCCACGCCAATCCATCGGAGGGAAGCCACCACATGCACTAAAAAAATCAGGAATTTCACTAGTGGTTTCCCATTGCCTTCTAATATCACTCTAATTTTTTTGACATGATAAGTAAGTGGTGTTGAGAGACACAAATGTTGTACCATTGAGATGCAAGACGTGACAGGAGGAATGAGATTGTGTTCGGAGTCACAAATCGCTGGTCGGCAACTCGGCCAAAATTTGCACAATTCTGCATAGTCAAATGATCGCTGGCCTTTTCGCTGGCCGCGCTGGACAAAAACGGACCTTTAATGAAGGTCCTTCTGACGAAAATGATCAGAATGTCCCTCCCGCCACACGCCCTCGTCTTGAGATCACTCCTTCCAATTCTGCTATTACTTCATCGCATGTATGACCATCTTACGAAGTGCCTGTTGCCTCATCTTCCCGCAATATTCTCCCAAGCATTCCTCCCACTTCAGGACCCATTTTTGCTACTTCTTCACTGCACAATACCTTTCCTCCACAATGTCCACATTCCCACTCATCCGCCTACCATACCAGTGACTCAAGCGGCACATATAATCCTCCATTTAATCCATACTTACACAGTAATATACCATCCGGTTCTCAAACTGGTGACTACTAAAGTTTCAGCTTACTCGACTGCTGCTAGGTCATTACCTCTATAATCCTTCCTGCAGCATCATATATTATACCTACCTATAAGACCTTATAGTACATACACATATCGTACACATACACATACAAATTCAAGTCTCAGCGCTGCAAGAAGCCTTTGGAATTCTTGAATAGCACTTGTCAATTGCGCTTGACGGCGTCGGAGAGTCAAAACGGCGGTGTGACATGGTGTGACGCGACGACTTCTGTGCGGTGAGAAATTTTGCAACTCTGTGCTCAAACACTGTTTCGCACCGGCTTCTCTCTGGCAACGTAGCATTGACATATTTCTCTATTTTTTTTTTCACACTCTTACAGTAAGTACTAAATCCTACCTGCTCGTGTTTTTGGCTCATTTTAATGTTGTGTATTTGTTGTGTCATAAAAAACGGGTCAAAAGTTTTGCAACACCGGGCCAGAGATAGTAATCCTCGTTTTAACTACCTGGTTAATGATATCATACACTAAACTGTGCCTCAGATTGTCCATCTGCTTCTCCATAGCCAACTGTCTTCCGAACACGTCAGTCATATCTGAGTCGCCCATGCCAATGCCCATCCGGTGCGTAAGAAGTTTATTCTACCAGAGCTTTTGCAATCAGATACCAGCTGCCGTGATGTTGCATTTTTTCCTCAGTTCTCATCGCTAGAGGGTTGATGTCTTGTTGATGGGCCTGCAATTGAATTCTTGGAGCGCTTTATTTCTGCACCACGATCATTCTTTCCCTGACTGCGATAGAAGGGTCGACTGTCTTTCTTCTATCAGGTGTGAGACTAGCTCGGCGCAGGCTACGCTGAACCCCTAGCTAGCTGCACGCTACTTAACGGTTTTACTCTATGGTGGTATTTCTTATGACACTATCATGGACTAAATAGCATCGCATTGTGCTCATACACCGTAAACCTAGATTTCCCAAGCAACTTTGGGGCGAGTTCATCAAGAACGGCGGTTATGCATTCGAATGTAGCGGCTACACACAAAAATCACTGCACATCACCGTCCCTTACACGGCTCACAGTTTTGCTCTTGGTAGGGGAATTTCATCCATGATAGCACTCGGAAGCTCGTACTGGATCCAGTGACCAATTCCGTTAAGAACTTTTACATTCAACCTCGCCACGTCAACAGGAATGCGCTCCAAATGACAAACAGACTCGAACCCCGGATCAGATACCAACAAGGCGACCTTCACGTGAGGCGGGATGTTTTTCAACCGGCCACTGAAAGCATATGGCTTGTTATGCTGTTCACAGCAGCATCAGCGATGTTTTCTAATTTCGACACGAGAAATATTACCTCAAATATCCCTTTAACGACAGTGCGATCGCACATGTAGACTCCCAGCGCTCTTAACATGCTGTCACCTCGAGACCAAGCAGGGTGCTCAGCCATGTGCTTGTCAGCAGTTTTGGCATCCTCGATCTCCTTCAGAAACTTGTTTTTGCCCTGTTGGAATTGCTCCGTCGTAAGCTCCAGAGGGGGATCGACAAGTATGACGGTGGTTTCTTTCGTCTTGGGTAAGAATGGCAAGAGCGACACAGTCACTAGGCCCCCAAGAGAATGTCCTATAATTACGTCGTAGGACATGTCCACGGCAAAATATGGTCGAAGGTCCTCTGCAAGGGTGGACACACGATAATCAGTTCCTCGTCTCCATGCATGCCCGAGAAGATTCGGCGCGACGACGAAGAACCCTGGATAACCTGTCAAAACAGAGCATCATCACTACGATACCACAAAACCTGACCTTCTGCTACTAATAGCTTAGCGATGCCCTCCCATGATTGCGAGGACATAGTCAGTCCGTGGATGAGCAGAGCGCGTTTGGAAGCGGTGGGGGAACCCCAGTGGGTTGCGGACATGGACGTACTCATACTCGGATGACCAGAGATTGTTGCGAGCGGGTGGGAACGAAATTCATGAGTTCAGTCTTCATTTAAAATACTGAGGGTGTGAGTACAGGACCAAGGCGTATCTCACAGGAATATCAGAATGCGCTTATCACACATGCCTTTCTTTACATACACAATCACTACTTACTACACGTGTTCTACACACCTCCTTCTCATTCTCCGTCTCAACGCTTTCTTTTTATTCTAGCGTCTCATAATGAACTCTCCTCAGTCTCTCAATCCGAAGACTGAGGTGAGTACCAGCATTTAATGATATATACGATATTCTATTCCTAACTACCTACTTAGTTTCTCCCTTCGTTTCTAGTTCGAGTCTCGTCGCCTCTTCATAAGGAAGAGTATCGTGGTGATAAGTCATACGACGCCGGGTCCCCGACACACTTGATATGCTTGATATATTGCCAATCAGATTCGGAGGACGGCCCGCGCCTGAGTATGTCGGGCAGCCGCAAATGTCGCTCAACAAGTAAATGTCAAGGAAAAAGTTCATCGCATAAGAAGAGTATGGTATCTTATCCTCACGGCTCCTTCGCGGATTGTAATCCAGGGGCAGGCCTGCCATGTCTACATCAGCGTCATCTCGCCCGTTTCATCAACCGAGGCAGATTAGTACTTGCTCGCATCGTGGAGGCAGAAATGAACTGGGTAGTTTGTCCAGATGTGACGCTATCTTGTTGGAGGGATATACTTGGTCTCCCCTAGACAGACCATATAAACGAATGAAGAAAGCCGTTCTCTGAGTTAGAACATGACGTTCTGAACAAAGTGTATAATGGAAATGTAAGCGATTACTAGTAACCAAAAGCTTACTGCCATAAGGAACAGGGATAGAAGCCGTGTCAGTCCCAATGTTATCAAAAAAAGGAAACAGGGAAATTCAACATGTGAAAGGATCGTTGCTCAGTTCTCGGATCTAGCTAAGAGCTGAGAAGTTGGTTATGCGACATTGTATTAAAGCCTTGTATAGCAGGTCGACATATGCATCGAGCAGCTTCACCGAGGGCGCCTTGTTAGTTGCACACATTTCATATCGGTACCATTTGTCCCCAACACGAGTGGGAAAACGTGCACGTCCACAGAGGGGGCCAACGTACAATACACAATATGTAACGAGCTTGGTAAGCAGTTCGGGAGCAAGTTGATGGATATTCATGCTGGTGGGAGGCAACTTTGGAATTGTCACAAAAATAGGTAATTCGAGCAACACAGTCTGGGAGAATATCAATATCTGAATGCAATGGTTGCAGACAATAACCACACCACAAAAACCCATCTCTTCTCAAGTGCTCGGCTCAAAGTTTTGCTCTTGGTAGCGGGACTTCATCCATGATAGCACCCAGACACTCGTATTGAATCCAGTGGCCAATTCCGATAAAAACATTGGTCTTCACGTTACGAGGGATGTGCTCCAAATGACAAACACCACCCCGCTCTGGATCTGATGCCAATAAGGAGATCTTCACGTGAGGTGGGATGTTTTTCAACAGCCCGCTGAAAGACCAAGGCGTGTTGTGCTGTTCACGGCAGTGGTAGAATTGTCAGTAATGCTGCCCATTTCGATACAAGAAATATTACCTCAAATATCCCCTCAACAACAGTGCGATCGCACATGTGGACTCCTAGCGCTCTTAACAGGCTGTTACCTCGAGACCAAGCAGGGTGCTCAGCCATGTGCTCGTCAACAGTTTTGGCATCCTCAATCTCCTTCAGAAACCTGTTTTGACTCTTTTTGAACTGCTCCCCCGTACGCTCGAGGGGGGGATCGACGAGTATGACGGTGGTTTCTTTCGTCTTGGGTAAGAACGGAAAGAGCGACAAGGTCACTAAGCCACCAAGAGAATGACCTATAATCACGTCGTAGGAAGTGTCCATGGCAAAATATGGTCGAAGGTCCTCTGCAAGGGTGGACACACGATAATCGGTGCTTCGTCTCCATGCATGTCCGAGAAGATTCGGCGCGACGACGAAGAACCCTGGATAACCTGTTAAAACAAAGTATCAACGCCATGATATTACAGAACCTGACCTTCTGCTACTAATAGCTGAGCGATGCCCTCCCATGATTGCGAGGACATAGTCAGCCCGTGGATGAGCAGAGCGCGTTTGGAAGCACTAGGGGAACCCCAGTGGCTCGCAGACATGGACGTGCTCGGATGACTTGGTTCTTTTCAGAGATCGTCGCGAGCGGGTGGGAATGAAGATGTTAAGAACTCGTGAGCTCTGTCTTCACTTAAAATACTGAGGGTGTGAGTACAAAGCTAAGGCGTATCTCACAGGAAGAGTATCGTGAACAATTAAACGAACCTGATGCACTTCAATGGCTATTGATATGCTTGAGAGATACTGTCAATCAGACTTGGAGGATGGCCCGCATCTGAATGTGTCGAGCAGGCGGCACTGGACCAGGTAGTTGGTCCAGATGTAACACTATCCGGTTGGAGGGATATGCTTGGTCTCCGACCATACAAACGAATGACATTTCATCCCAATCAAAAGTCATCGGAATCGAAACTAGGCGCAATCTCGAACTCGACGCCGGTTGTGAGCGGGGCTGAGCACACGAAATTAAGGAGCCATGAGAACTTCGGTGAAATGGGAGCCTGAACCGGACGAATGTTTCGAGCGAGCAGTGGGCAATTGAACAGACAAGACAACACTGCGATGCTGGATGAAACGCGACAGATACAGGAAGATGGCATCATGATGGTAGGAAAAGACACACGAGCGGCAGCGCTCCATTATTCGTACGGGCGAGAGAAATCGAAATCCGGTCCATTCTCGGGTCTCCGCCGTGACCAGTTCACTGATATTGAATTCAATCATATCATCTAAACCTTCTTGGGAGACGCCATCCATCAGACTTAGGCAACCACTGATGTTGCAATCTAACATACACCGACAGCACTGAAAGTAGACCGGACAAGAATGATGACGGCTTACTAGTAGATGCGACAATGAGCCCGAGGCATGTCAATCAATAAGTAAACGATAACGGCAAGAAACGCTGGCCCCACTAAATAAATAACCCTCATGCCAGCACCTTTTGTACTCTAGAGGCAGGCCTGTCACTTTGCCGTTCTGTGAGTTGGATCATAACGCATTCGATAAAAAGCGGATACACTGTTGCAGTGCAAGAGGCTGCGTGCCAATCACTGGGTCCTGACTGTATCAAAAATAAAATAAAAAGAGAAATTCAACCTTCGAAAGGTTACATGCTCAGGTCAAGCTGAGAGCTGAAAAATTGGCTATGCGACATTGAAGCGAGGGCAGCCCACGGAACGCCCTAGTAAAAGGCGAGGGCGTTGTCTGCTTGAGTTACCCTCTGTCGCTGTACCAGTATGGGAATCTCAAGGTGGCGCTAACAGAATTTTGCATTTGTTTTGGTGAACGGGTTTTCTTTCCTTGCCCATTCTGGGAGTCGTCCACTAATCACTCCTCTTGAGTCCAGACAACTGTTTACCATCACCCGTCGGGAACACCCTTGTCATCATGACCGACGATGAGCTGTCGCTCCTGGTATCAACAGGTTTACAGGCCTTCCTTACCTCAGGCAGAATCTCGACGCCATTAACTTCAATGGATCTCCTTTTGGCTCTCATATCCTGCAAGCCATCCACATTCGCCGCCCCAGGCCTCACAATGCCACGTCTAACTGATTTAGCCCGCGTAGAAAAGGTACTCGAGACCCTTTCAGTGAATTGGGATCATGGCTCCATCCTACTGTCTCACGAAGGCGGCGAGTTGCATGTTACGGATGTCCATCTTGGGAACCCCCGTGTTCTTGATGCTATCAATCCTCGGAAGCGCAAGCGAGCACCCATAGACGAGGATGCAGACTCTGCTGCTGGTAACACTCCTGATGAGATCTCATCATCCAATGGAGAAAGTGATTCTTCCATCTCCATGAACACCCCCTTGGGAAATTTAAGTAAAGATTTAAAGGAGGTCTATGCAATCCTCCAGAAGAGCACGGCAAAGGGCCGACTGCTTGCGGAACGCGTACGTGTACTATTGATGCTCATGTGTTGCGTTATGTTGAGCATTCAGTACTAGTTTCGATCTCTCAATGGTGGGTTCGAACCGATCTGCACCTACATTACCAAAGTAGAGTGCGCCAAATTCCGCTCCGAAACTGATCCTTCCAATCCGCCTAACCCTCTCTTCTGCAACCTTCTGCACTTCCGCCCTCTCATTCGACCGCACACAGACCCCAGCCTCGGACATTGCTCCTACCTCAACACGTGCTACTCTGAGCCGACATACTCACAATCACCTTCGATTACTCCTTTCCCACCTGGAACTGGGGCGCGCGTGTCATTGCCGTCTGGTCTCGGTGCAGGGGGCAGGGGAAAAGAGAAGGCGCCATGTCGGTATTTGCATTTCGAGATTGATTGGGACGAGAAGGATGGACCCCTTGCTCCGATTGATGGATGGAGAACTCAGAGGTTAAAGAAACCTTTCAAGATTGAGCTGGGGATGGGCCCTGATGGAAGAGATATGCAAGTGGTAAGTACGGTAGATGTGTCTCGACATAGTAGACGCTGACGTTGTTCGGCCAGCTTCCTCCTCAGTGGATTAATTGTGACCTGCGCCGTTTTGATTACTCAGTGCTAGGAAAATTCCACGTTATAATGGCAGACCCACCATGGGATATACACATGAGCGTGCGCGTCTTATAGGACCATTCCACCTTACGTGAGTCTGAGTGAATTTTGAATAGCTTCCGTATGGTACGATGACCGACGATGAAATGCGTGCCATGCCAATACCAACACTCCAGGACGAAGGACTGCTCTTCCTTTGGGTCACCGGGCGCGCAATGGAAGTCGGTCGGGAATGTCTCAGGGTATGGGGGTATACTCGTGTCGATGAAGTAGTTTGGGTTAAGACTAACCAGGTACATGCCTTTTAATCCCTCTCAACCCTTCTGTTTACTTATATTCAGTAGCTCCAGCGCGTAATCCGCACTGGCCGAACAGGCCACTGGCTCAACCACACGAAAGAGCACATGCTTGTTGGTGTCAAAACGCGCACAGACGCTGCGGGGAACCTCATTTTCCCCTCTTGGGCAAACCGCGGACTCGACACTGATGTTATCGTGAGCGAGGTGCGCGAAACGAGTCGCAAACCAGACGAGGTGTACGGGTTGATCGAAAGGATGTGTCCTGGCGGGAGGAAGATTGAGATTTTCGGAAGAAAGCACAATACGCGACCTGGGTGGGTGATAGCGAACGATTTCATATGTTGTGGTGTACTGACGATGATGCTCCGCAGGTGGCTAACGCTTGGGAATCAGCTGGGTCAGGACCAGATATATGAGGAGGATCTAGCAACACGGATCAAGGCGAGATACCCAGAACGCTTCATGTCCGTGTCTGGTCAAGCTATGATCACTAGATAGTCCTATGCATTTTTCTCGATGGCAGCCTTCGGTCTCGTTTCACTCGTGCCACTATTATTTGTGAGATGGACTGGCTTCTTGGCAAGTCTTACTTCCGTATTTCGCACGAGATACACTTCTCTATATTATAGACACAGATTGCATGCGATTGATCATGCTACCCACTCGCATGCCATCGCAACATTCGTGCGATCCGTGGTGCGTCTACATCTCCGTAGTTTTCGTCTGTAACCATCACATTCAATGATACACTTGCTATTGATGATCGAATTCGCGACTTGCTGATGGGCCAGCCAGTTTTGCTCTCGCTTCTCTGTCAACACATCAGATCGCGATGGCCTGAATCCCACGTTCATACGCGGACCGCGTCGGCTCCTAATCTTGTGTGCCTTCTGACCTTATCAGATCCCCTGGACGTGATCACTTTTATTACGTTTTCTTGTTCAATGCCGCGTGCACCCCTTCCGCAGCCGGATTAAGCGCCAAACCTCTTCAACCAACCAACCAAGACCGTGTACATGTCCAATTCAGCATCCCAGTGGGGTTTTCCTACCGCTTCTAGGCGGGCTCTTCTCATTCATGGCATGACTATGTGCTCGAATTCCTGGGAGGGCATCGCTCAGCTGCTGGTAGCAAAAGGTCAGGTCGTAATACTGTAGCGACAATCTTTCTAACAGATGATCAGGTTTCTTCGTTATAGCGCCGAACCTCCTTGGGCATGGAGGGAGACGGTGCAGCGACTATCGGATATCCGACTTTGCAGAAGACCTCCGACCATATTTCGCCATGGACACGTCCTACGACGTGATCATCGGTCATTCTTTTGGATGCCTAGTGACCTTGTCATTATTGCCGTTCTTGCCCAAAACGAAAGAAACCACCATCATACTCGTCGATTCCGCCCTCGAGCTTACAGAAAAGAAGATCAACATTTTTCAGAATATGGTTTTAGAGTGGACGGCGAATGTCAAAACTGCGGAGGAGCACATGGCTGAGAACCCTGCTTGGTCACGACGTGACTGCGTGTTAAGAACGCTGGGAATCACGATGTTTGATCCCAACACTGTCGAAGTTTTCCGGGTAATAATTCAGGTGTTGAAATAGGAGGCATTGCTGACAGGTTCTGCCTTTGCATCGAACAGCAAAACACACCATGGTCTTCCAGTGGGTTGCTCAAAAACCTACCACCTCACGTCAAGATCACCTTACTGGTATCAGATCCCGAGCACATCCCTCGTGACATCGAGAGAATGAATACCAAAGTTCTTACTGGCGTCGGTCACTGGATTCAATACGAGTGTCCAGATGCTATTATGGATGCAATTCCCCTACCAAAGGCAAATATATGAGCCGTGTAGAGAAGGGATATCTGCAGCGTTACTTTTGTCCATGACCGCCGCATCCAATCATGTACTCGCCATTTATTTTCTTCCAGACTGTTTGAAACCCGGCATGTGGTACTTGAGGTACCTATCACTAGTAGCCGGACTCAGTCCCCAGTACTTACGTCACATCTAGGCGGGATAGCTTCTACCACTAGTCTTTCTGTATCACTTCTCAAGGTCCCTCAGCGCTCAGAGTTGTTCCACATACCCCGTGTCTTCATTTTCTTGCTCTAACCAATATGCATACTGTACCCGCCAGCCTTGCTCTCGAAAGGAGGAGTGAAACCAAAGCGAGACTGTCTCTGATGCTGCTGCTGCTACAGCAACTGTGTGTGTCCGTGCGTCTACTCTCTGGACCCCGAACACCTCGGACCTCTGACTCCTGTCTTCTATCTCACGCTAGACTGCCTCTCATGCTATCCTCGCTCTAACCTGACCCTCGAATGGCCCTTGCCCGACAATCCCCACTACAATACTAGTCCTTGGTTCGAATTTTGACCCATTGCACGCGAGCAACTATACACTGAGCCTGGTGATGCCGACTCAAAACCACGCGGTCGGCATGATATGCTTATCATTGCTGACGACTTGAAGCATTGCTGACGACTTGAAGCAACACATCCAGGCAGACACATTGTGATCCTCGGATCGGGTTTGCTGTTCAACGTCAGGATTTATAATAGTATAGTGATGATGTTTTGTTTTCAACAGGATACCAGGGTTGTCTGTCGTTTTGGGCACGCATGGAGATGGGGCACCTGCGGCTACCGCACGCCAGCCCTTGCAGAGGACGCCTAACCGTACTTTTTCAAGGACACGTCCTATAACGTGATTATAGCCACTCTTTACTAGAGTCACAGTGGCCTTGTCGCTCTTGCCATTCTTGCCCGAAACAAAAGAAACCACCGTCATACTCCTAGATGGATCCCCCTCCTCGAGCCTACAGAGGAGACAGTAGAATGACAACACAATTTGCAATACATGAGACCGAATGTCAGGACTGCATATGGCTGAAAGGCCTGCTTGGTCACGACGTGACTGCATATTAAGCGTGCTGGGAATGTCCATGTGCGATGGTACTGCTGTCGAAGGGATCTTGGTAACTTTTAAGCTGTGGAAATGGCAAGCGTTGCTGACATTTTTTGTCGTTGTGGTGAACAGCACAACAGGCCAAGGTTTTTAGTTGGTTATTGCAAAATATTCCCACTAACGTGGAGGTCACTTTGCTGATGGCAGATCCGAAGATCGGCACGGTTTGTTTCTTGGTGCACATCTATCGTGGCATGAAAAGATTGAATGCCAAAGTTCTTTCGAACATCGGTCGCTGCATTCGATACGGGTGTCTGGATGTTATCATGGGTGTAATCCCGCTATCAACTTGAAGATCAAAGTTGTGAATTCAACCGTGTGAAGGAGAAGGGATTTTCTTAGTTCTTTCATGTCGTAAGTACTGCAAAATCAACTTCCCAGCCCGTTGTTCGTACATTATGTCTGCATTTTGTTTTCGATTAACGTTCGTCGAATACTTTCCTGCCTGGTGACATGATAGCCGCCCAAGTATTGCACCTATTAAAGCTACAATCATTTGATCAAGTACTCATTAATCTCTGACCTCACTATGGCCATTGTCCCATCTGCAAGTCAGTGGGGATCCCCTACTTCAAGCAGGAGAGCACTCCTTATACATGGTTTAAATTCGTCTTCGCACACGTTCCACCGTGTTGCATCGGCGCTTGCAGCCAAAGGTCTTCTTCGCTTGAGCATTTTGATAGCGCTTATCTATTGATTCTGATACCGTAGGATACTTGGTCGTTGCTCCAAACCTTCTTGGACATGCTCTCAGGAAGCCTGGAGTTGACTTCCAAGTCCAGACATTGGCAGATGAACTCTTGCCCTATTTTCAGGCTGCTGAGTATGATATCGTCATTGGTCACTCAATGGGCGCGCTCGTGGTATTATCGCTTCTCAAGTACTTGCCAAAAACCAAGCCTACTTCAGTGGTCCTCATCGACCCATCTATGGAGTTGACCGCAGAGCAGATGATGGATGCAAAAATTAGGTTTTCCAACGATGTCAGAACTAACCCCACTGCAGAAGATTATATGGCATTGAATCCTCTATGGACAAGAGGAGATGCCATTTGGAGAGTGCTGGGGACCCATATTGGAAGATCAACAAACTCCGATGATCACATCGATGTCAGTGTTTGCGACTGGGATTCCAGAATCAACAATGCTGATGGTTTGAATTGTGACAGGGCAACGTGCCATGGTCATTTTCGCATCTGATCGCTGATAAGCCTGCTGCTGCCGCATTGACGATTCTGGTCGCCGACCCTTCCAAGCTGAAGTGTGTCGCACAATTCAAAGACATTAGAACAGTGATCGTTTCGAATGCCTCGCACTGGATACAGTATGAATTCCCGGAAGTGATTGTTGAAGAGGCACTGAGGAATATCGAAGAGTAGGACAATGAGCACTAGTGGTATAAAGGATGCCGATAGCTATATAATATATATGCACGAGTTGCTGCCGGCGTTTGCGTCGCTTTCAACTGTTGTGTTCTGTCTCCTCTTCACGGCTCTTTCCGTCCACCGCGGGTGTTCATCATGGTTATATCTCCATTTTACGGCTCTTTCCTCAAGGCCACGCTACTATGGCGACCTCTGCTTCATTTCACGGCGTTGTTGGTCTTTAAAATCATAAATGGAAGCAGGTATCAGATCGACAAAAAGAATTTCTGGCGCTACGACGGATTCATCGCCACTTCAGAAATTGGAGATATTCGTGTAAACATCTTCACATTTGGTGCCAACACCGCTTCTGCTGAAGACGGGATCTATCGTAATACCATTCGAAGGAATTACATTCGTGGGATTGGGAGATTTTTGGCGGGCAGGTTCTATTGTCAGCGGAGCAGGAGACACAGCAACTTTGATAGTATCAGTGAGATCCTGATCATCGACGCTATGGCCAGACATGCATGAGACTCAACACCGCAATTCACGGCATTCGTGGATTGCATTGGAGAAGACTGCTCTGGAAATCGATAGAATCTCGCAATCGGCACCCCACAGAAGTCGGCAGTCACGCGAATGTCACTGTAAGTCACGACACGTCACATAGGCCAGTTTCAAAGTCAACTCAGCAGTCAGGCAAGAGCACAAGCTCAGTTAGTATTCAGCGTCAGTGAGTAAGTACAGCTTTTACTAGCTAGTACTTATGTCACCCAGTCGGCACTTCCAAAGTGGGTGTATACAGTTTAAAACTCCGTCACGGCACATATCGGCAGGTGACATTTCTGCGTGACTTCGGCACTTTCAATTATCTCACTCAATTCTGCTCCCATCATGATCGTTCAACCTCGCAACGAGTTATATTAGAGAGAGAATGATATCAGATATCTATGCTAATAATTTTGTGTTGAATTAGTTAGAAATACGAGTTTTGTGAAAGTGCCGACTTCTGTGGGGTGCCGATTGCAGTGGAAGGGATATCGATAGTATGACGGACATACCCTAAGTTATTCGAGTGCGGGAGGCACCTTGCCATGATTCATCCTGGAGTACCTCTTCTTCGCCTGGATCTCAAACAGAATTGCATTTGAGCCATTCAACGAAACCTCTCCATAGAAAAGGGATTGGCCAGAAACGCGCGCACGTAGTTGCTTTGTCTCGTCGAAAGTCCGACTCGATTCGTTGAAGTTCAACTCATCAATACTTTCGAAAGCCACTGCATCCCCTTATCAACTTTGCCTTCCATCCAAACCGTTCATCGTGGACGGTAAATCGAAGACAGTTTCCTTCACGACCTGGGTATGCATCTAGATTTAACGGTTGTCAAGGTTTGACGTTAGTACGAACCGTGCTCAACCTTCGAACAGATCCCTTTACTCACGCTCAATTGTGCACAGCGTTGTCGAGGTTGAGAACGCGAAAAGAGACACTGTCTATTTGCAGAGGCGAGTGAAGGACAAGACTGCTAATACTGTATTTCCTGAGTTGCTAATGTAAAAACAGTATATCGTTGAAGAGCCGACCGAAGGGGTGTCCCTCGGTGTCCTTGTACTGATAGGTCTCATGACTACCGTATCATGGACTCACTGATGCAGATCCCGATTACTAGGCTACGACGTGGCCTAGCGAAAGCAGTCATTATCCTCAGTCATCACGGTTTTGATCGTGACGTGTTGCCAGTTCCCAATGAGCGTCAACTACCGATGAATGCACTTGGGTGAATGTTTTAAGATGGAAACCGGCCGAAAAGTAACCCTCCTATAAGGAATGTCACTCCGCTGGCTACGAAATTCCATTTGTACCGTGCAATGGACTTCCCTTTGTACCGGTTCGAAGTACCATTCCGCTGACTACTCGTACCCCCACTTAATTATCAAGATATGACTATCGATACCGCTCTCGTACGTACTCATACTTTTCAACACGCTCCCCTTTGATTCTCCGTCTCAATCAGCGTATTAATACCTCTCCCCGTCGAATATCCCCGTTAGTCTTTTGATCCAATACCAAGTCTCGTTCTCATTCCTAATCCGAGCCTCTTCGTTCCTGAGACCACTCACTTGGATATAAAAGCCTCTTCTTACCTTCTCTACCTTCAGTGAATTCACTCCCCCTCACTCATCTCTCATTACTCGTGATCCATCAATCCCCGTCGAACTCATTAGCAGCATTACACTCCATATTAATGTTTCATCCAACCCCGTCAGAATTCGATATCATTTTTGCTGGAGGTGAGCGAATATCATCTTGTGGCGGTTTTCCCTCTTCACACATAATTCTGTACAGGTGGCACTACAGCCTGTGTTGTCGCAGGTCGCTTAGCTGCATATAATCCCTCTCTGAGGATCCTGATTCTGGAAGCGGGCCAACACAGTCTCAATAAACCTATTCACGTGCAACCCTCTCAAACTCGCTTCAACCTAGCACCGACGAGCACCACGGTCACATTCAACATCGGAAATCCATCTCCTCGTCTCAATGACCGTGTATCGATCGTTGCCTGCGGTCGTTGCGTTGGTGGAGGCTCGTGTGTAAATTGTGCGCAGCATACTTGCAACAAAGAACAAGACTGATCATTAGACAGCTATGGTATACACTCGTGCACCTGCTTCGGACTATGATGATTGGGGGGTCAATGGTTGGGAATCTGAGAATTTGATTCCCCTCATGAAGAAGGTCTCGAATGCGCTTTCAGGATATTTGTTCAACTTGCTTATACGTTGACTTTATAGCTAGAGACATATGAGGTGCAGCCTGGTCGTCCAACCCACGGATACGACGGACCTATCAAGGTGTCCTCCGGTAGGCCTGAAATTGGTATTTCAGGCGAGTTCATCCAGGTTGGCAAAACCTATCACAAGAGGCAGTATGCCGATGACACCGATGATTTGGAAACATGCAATACATACAGTGTAAGCTTTGATGTTTCATCCGCATCTGTGACCACTGACCAGATCTGTCTCAGCCGTGTCAGAAGTGAGTCCATGTACTCGTAGTCTATTGCGAATTTTTGGCTCATGTAGAAAAGGTACATTGACGGGACAACCGGAAGGCGTTCGGACGCGGCTCACCACTATATCTACAACCAAGCTCATAACCCGAATTTACACGTCTGGGACGGAAAGCGCGTGAAGCGCATCATCTTCGAGTAAGTGAGCACTTGAGATCGCAGCCGCAGCAAACGATTGACGGCTTTCCAAATGAAAGAGACAGGCGTGCTGTAGGTGTCGAGTACATCAGCGACCCAGTGTCTTGCCCAGACGCGGATCAGTCGTTGAGTATTGTGAGAGCATCAAAACTTGTTGTTATCTCTGCTGGGACGTTCGGTTCCCCGACCGTTCTGGAAAGGTCTGGGATTGGTGCCGAGATGATCCTCAAGCGGTGCGGTATCGAGCCACTAGTGAATTTGCCTGGCGTCGGAGAAAATTATCAAGGTTCACTTTTATCCATTTATTCTATGAGCTTGGCTTACTAGGACGTTCAGACCACAATCTTGTCGTTGTTCCATACCTGGCTGCCGACGAAGATGTTATCACGAACGCCCCCTGGCGAGGGGAGAGTATCATACAGGGTAAGCATGTTCTGGCCATGTTTCCAACACTCTACAACTACCCAAATGCAGACAGCCTTGCACAACGTAACAGCAGCGGCAAGTCGTTGATTGCACAAAAGTTGGTGCAAGTTATCACTGCTGGTATCGTGTTGATTGGTATCTCAGTGGCATCAATTCAAAAATAAAGTGGCGTCCTGATGACGAGGAATTAAAGGCCATAGGTCCAGCTTTTCAACCACGCTGGAAGGAGTTCTTTCAGGACCGCCCAGACAAGGCTGTTGCAATATTCGCTCCTTTTGCGCGGTGCGTGGGTATTGCTTAGCTTTGATTATATGGTAACGCTCATGACAGCCAGATATATTCCATCGCTCTCGAGGCCGCTCTCGGGTACCCTTCCTCCTCGCAACTACATGACTACCAGTTATTATACAGTATTGTTCTCAGTCTACCCCGTCGGTTTTTTCTGAATCTCTTCAATAGCTTTACCCCGTGTCTGTTGGAAGCGTTCATATTAAAGTGACGGAAAATAGCATAGAAGGAATGGACTTTACTACAGGGTTCCTAGATGAGTGAGTGGACGCACATCATTTTAGGGCACTTTGCGTGACTACGACGCTCCACACAGTCCATCCGATATTGTTCCTCTTGACTTCGGGTATAAAAAGACGCGCGAAATTTTTCGACGCATGACTTCCTACCGAGGTGAAGTTGCTGCTGGCCACCCTGATTTCCCAGAGGGAAGCGCTGCAGCATGTAGAGAAGCTTCCGGGCCAGTGGACTTGAATGCGCCTGACATCGTCTACACTGCCGAAGATGACGAGGCGATCAATCAATTCCACCGCAACATTGGTAAGTCCTGGCTTTCCATCTCCATTGTCACGGTCAAATAATGAATCGAACATTAGTGCAAACGGCATGGCACTCGGTGTGTGCGGCTGAACCTTTCATGATTTCACATCTGATCTTTGTATTTGTAGCTTGGGACTTGTGCCATGAAATCGGAGGCGGATCAAGGAGTCGTCGACGCTCGGCTAAATGTATACGGCGTGTCAAACCTGAAGGTCGCAGATATGTCCATTGCGCCGTTGAACGTTGGCACGGTGGGTACTGAACAGGGGATTGTTGATATGTGGTTTAACGATATACACAGAACACGTATTCGACGGCACTTCTTATCGGAGAGCGGGCTGCGATGATCATTGCTGAAGACTTGGGTATCGATTGCACTTGATATGCATTGTCCTGAGAGGCGTGTTTAATTATGAATACAATGTATTCAGCGGATATTTTTGTGATGCGATGAGTGCCAGCTGCTGGCAGTACTTACTTGGACTCCTTGACTCACGTCACCGTTACCTTGCGGTCCTCGTGGTATTATCGCTTCTCAACTTGAGTACCTGCCAAAAACCAAGCCTACTTCAGTGGTCCTCATCGATCCAACTCTGAAAATAACTGCAGAGCAGATGGTGTATTGGAAAGCCAAGGTTTCCAACGATATCAAAACCAACTACACCGTAGAAGATTATGTGGCATTGAATCCTCTGGACGAGAGAGGATGCCATTTAGAGATGGGTGGGGAACCAAATCGGCAGAGTAACTAACTCCGACGATCACATTGTCAGTGTTCTGGAATCAGCGGCACTGGTGGCTTGAATTACTCCAGGGCAACGTAGTTGAACGTACCATGGTCATTTTCGCATTTGTTCGCTGACTTGAAGCCTGCCGCAGCCGCATTGACGGTTCTGAAACTTCTGATTGAAGATCTGCAATTTAATGGCGATTTGAAGCAGAAAACTCTCACAAAAATTAAAGACATTAGAACAGTGGTCGTTCCGAATACCTTGCACTGGATACAGTGTGAATTCCCGGAAGTGATTGCTGAAGAGGCGCTAAGGAATATCGAAGAACGAGACAATGGGCAGTTAAGACTTTCATGTTCTAACTACCATGTGATTATCTTGATGTATACGTAGGATAGCACAAACCTGAATGAACATAGCTTTAATCGAAAAAAACTTCAGCATCTTCATCCCATCCTAATGTCTCTGTAGCGATTCCAAGTTGTCGGAGCATCGTACCCATGGTGTTCCGTGTTTGTTCATCATCTTCAGAAAGGATCTTGTTGGTATAGCCTTCGGACAAGGGATTCTCCGTAGCAGTATCGACCTCGTTCTCCGGATAGCCTTCGCGTTTGATGCCAGGGGAGTCCCAACCCCAGTTCGAGTCCCGTGAGCCCGCCTTGCTATCGTCCCAACCCATACCTTCCCGATTGTTCCCAGAATCTTTTACCAAATCCCAAAGTTCATATGCGACCTCCCTGCCTGCGTCTGTCCATTTCTTGATAAGCCCGACGAGTGTCTTTTCTTCGTCGTTTTCTTTCACTTTGACCGCGCGTTTAAGAAGTTGTAATTTGCGTTCTAGGGACTGGACTGTAGGCGTCAGTCGAATCGACGATCCTCTTCCGGATGATGCTGAAGCGGAAGAGCTTAACGGAGATTTGAATTGTGACGCCGCTTTCAGAGTGCGAACTCTGGTTTTAGCTGGTGTAACGGATGGAACTGCATGAGTATGACGAGGCTTTTGAGGTGTGAGAGGCATTTTCGGAGCTGGCGGTGGTGGTAGAAGAATCGACAGAGGACTCTTGGACTTTGGAAGATCCTCTGATTGCATATCTTCGTCCTTGTTCGGGATCAAAGGTGAACGAAACGGAGTGATGAGTTTCTTGAACTGCCGCTGCTGAGATGCCAAGGTGGCGCGCTTTGGAGCTGGTGGGAAATACACTTTACCATCGCGCGTTTTCTACGACCAAACCCGAGTGAATGACACACATCGTCGACAAGAGAAACCGTTCTAATTACCATGCGTTTAGCCAACGGTGTGTCTTCTGGGCTTGGTTGCAGGTCCTTGGCATGCAGACTAAGGACACCGATCTAAGTGTACATTTTTAAGTCGTTGAAACCGATGGAGCACTCTACCCTACCTCTCCTTCCGGACAGGATCGCTTCTGTGACAATGGGTTAACTTCCTGAATGTTATGAGCGCTCTCGTTCGTTTTTGGGCTTCCCCTACGAATGGCGAGATCGTAGAGCTCATGCTATAATCCATGCAATTGATCGAAACCGGGCTGCGGAAGAGAACATCACAAACCATTTCTCGCTGTTTATATGCGTCAGTTGCATTATGATCATTATGAGTCTCTTCCAAGGTGTCTGGGTAAACTTGGTCCGAAGAACTGATGAAATCCTGATTGTCTGATTCCATTGTCATAGCCTGGGACTTGTCAGCAGATACACAAAGAAAACAGGGCGCATATACCCTGTCTGCAACTTTGTAATGATCTCCAGTTTCGATGAGCGACGACTGAGATGATGCGAACGGAGACGAAGAAAAAGTCTGGGGAGGGCTGGAACTGGGAGGCAAAGAAGACGACCGTGGGTTATCCAGTGAGGAGTTCGATGGCGCTTCCTCATCTACTTCACATGACTGAAGGCGAGGTGATTCAACTATCATGCCACTAGATTGGAAACGAATCTTCTGTAGGTCGTTTGTGTCGATCGATTCAACATGCGGAGTACCTCTCCGTGAGATAAAAGGAGAAAGTGATGCATTGAGGGTCTGCGCATTGTATTAGCTTGCTCAAAATAGCAGCAAAGTGTATAAACCTACTTCATCTGTTTGAAGTAAATCTTCGTTGATGGTAATTCCGGACATTGCTGTCGAACAAGATGTATTTGTCACGGGTTCTGCGACGTAAATGGGAGAAGATCCCAGGTCATTTTAAAGTCGGCGCACTCCTCAGTGGCATTGGTAGAGATATATTACCTAAATGACGTTCAATATCCTTCAGGTCACTGGACTGTAATAGTGGAAGAGAGACAACAGGAGGTAGCTGCGATGCAAGCGACTCTTCAGCCAACTGTGCATATATGCGCATAAATCAGCACCAACAAGTCAAGCAAAGATAAAATATATACTTGCCTGGTGGTTCTCCGAAGGAGGCCTATCCTGCATGCATAATGGGTCGACAAGGACCTGGGTATATGCGCATGATGTTGCGCTAATTTCAACATGGGAGTCCATGGAAGCGAGAACATCAGTACTAAGTTCCGTCGTTTGTTGTTCAGCAGTTGTATCCATATCTGAAGCAATGGAAATATGTAACTGTAGGATAATGAGTACTGCACTTGGTGAGTGAATGGTGAAGAGAGAATTCAAGGACGCGTCTCATCAAGACCACGTGGTCACGTGGTCATAAAGTAGCCAGCTATATAAGCTTGCAAGTCACAGAATATCGAGAACAAGTGTCGAGCAATAAGGTCTGTTAACAAATGACGAGAGGACTACTTTCGCACAGAGCGGACACGCGGGTCGCCCCTTTCTGAGCGTTTTCGTAATTTTTCTTGCCTTTTGCTGATCGTTTCCTTCTCACCGCCCCCTTCTGCAGCCTGAGAGCCCGCACCACGAGACCAACCGAACATTGGACCAATGAAGTTACTCCACAGTTTATATCCAGCATACAACGGGATCTGGTAAAGCAAGATCATTTTGTAACTACATGGTGAGGTTACACAGTCACTTACTACGAGGTAGAACCACCAGACCCAATCACCGAAGGCGCCACTGCCGATCTGACACGCCCCTAGACATAGACTATGTGTTCAGCCGACCTCTTAGAGTGACGCCGACTCACATGTGACATAAAGTATATCGAAACACCACTCTGTGACTCCCGGTTGATTAAGGTCTTCTCCAGGAGAGATGAGTGCTCCAGTTGTTGGGTCTCGTCTTGTAGTGCCCATCCTTTCGAGATAGCGTGAAAGGAATAGGGCAGGGAGATATGTCACGACGTAAAGTGCCAGCGAGCCTTTGGATGGAGGAAGAGAGCTTCGCCGGAATAAAAGACGGAAGAATGCAGAGAGGAGGGTGGGGATGAACATTCCGAGCCTCAGATTTCGGAGGGCCTGTTCATTCTGTAGCGCTAAAAAAAGTTGTGCGTTTTCAAAGAGAAAGCTGGTTGTATGATGAAATCGTACCAATTCGTTTAGCTGCTCCGTGAGCCATGATGGTGGACGGCAGCAAGCGTGCTGAACCCAATTTGTGCACGCGTCCCTAATTAGCTCCAAGCCGCGCGTCAACTTCATTTTAGCTGTCAACTTCGCTTACAGTCATGTCGCAGACCAACTACACAGAGGCAGTGAGAGAGGCCATCCAGGCCAACAAGGACCACCAACACGCCTTGAAAGTATACACCGAAAGACTTGAGGCAGAGCTTCAAACTGTCGACAAACTCCGGGTGTGTCGTATTCTGCATATTGCGCACTTAGTTTCAATAATGGCTTCTAGGATACTGCTGATGCTAATCTGGATGGTGAGCCAGACATCGATGTCGGCGGCTCCGTTGTCATTCCAGGTTCCGTCAAGGCATCTGGACTCTTGACCCCGAGTGAATTGCTTTCAGAAGTGAGAATGATGCCTGTTTGCTCTTCTACTACTGAAGATCTCTCCAGGACTCTCCGTTCTACGAAGAAGCTGTGCGACGCAGTCGATATCTAAGCTTGACAGAGGTTCATTCCAGTGCGTTATTCGGGTCATTACGCTATTCATCCCCTTAACTCGTAGCTGCAGTGACCAAAAAGGACCTTGAGACTCTGAGAGAAGCTGTGAGGACCGAAAACTACCGCATGCACGCTCTGGATTCTCAACGAAAGTTCGTCTTGTTCTGTGCATGATATAATCTTGCCAACTTCTCCTTCAGAGGCAATCCTGTTTTTACAAGTTTGAGTGATCAACCATCAAACTATCTCGAGTTGAATAAGGAGGGCCTTGATTGGGATCGCATTGCAGAGAAGGTGCGTTTAAAAATATCCTACCCGCAACTACTTGTTAACACGCGTGCGCCAGGTCTCTTCATCATCCATGTATATGCGTACACCACGAGAGTGTGAGATACGCTGGCTGGGTGACCAACATCCATGTTTCAATCATAGCCCTTGGACACAGGACGAGGCAACCAAACTCAAAGGGCTCGTTGCAGAATACGGGAATGAGCAAGTGGACTGGGAGGCCGTGGTAGATAAACTCGGGGTATGTCTACTTTTTGAACTAACGGAAAAAGAGTGACGATACACATGACAGAGCCACCGAACGCCGCTGGACTGCATGACACACGGAACAACGCGAAAAATTCATGTGTGGACACCACATTCTGACGAACGTTTGCTGAAAGCTGTTGCCACTCTCGGTCACGATAACTGGTCTGTAGGTATGTGTCTTGCAACATTGCACATTCGTGTCCGCATTCAACAAATTTACTGTACAGTCGCCTGTCAAGTCTCAGAAGATGCTACCCCTAGTCAGTGCCAGAACCGCTATCAACGCACTCTCGACCCCACTCTGAAGCACAAAGCATGGTCTGATGAGGAGGACTCGCGCCTACGTCTCGCAGTCCAAGCGTACGATACTTCCTGGGTGAATGTCGCGTCCGCCATTCCAGGTCGTCATAATGATCAGTGTCGTGATCGTTGGAACGATATCCTTAACCCCGCGGTAACCAAAGGGAGGTGGACCGAAGAAGAAGACCAAGATCTTTTGGTCACAGTACAGCAACTGGGGACTTCGAGCTGGAAAGAGATCAGCAATAGACTGGGCAACGGGCGCACCGATAGCATGGTAACATTCATCACTTCAGAAGCCCATGTTTCTCTTTCATTTAGTTTGCTTTAGTGTCGAAACAGGTATAATAATCTCCAACGGTCAAAGACCTCGAAGCCAACCAAAACGCAGTCTCAAACAGCAACCTTTAGCGTCATCGCTCAACCCTCAATGGACATGGTTGCAGAATCATCTCTAGCAGCATCTCGAAAGAGAAAAGCATCCACTCCTGCTGATGACTCCACTGACGTGAACGAATTCGCGCCCATCAAGGAGCCAAGCTCTGTACCCAGAATTCCAGGTATACATGTAACCACGAGGACGGCTGATTCGGCCATAATGTTCCTTGATCCGGTCGTCAATGTCAATCCCGAAACTCACAAGAAACGCACTCGAGAAGTTCTAGGGATGGCCAAGAGCAAGAGTCCTGAGAAGACGAAAGCGAAGTCAAAGTCAACGAACCCTGACGCTAGCACTACCCCCGAGGGCACTGGCGACCCATCAACGTCTACCAAAAAAGTGGGAAGAAAGAAAGTGGTTTATGTAGAACCCGCGTCTGAAGAAATGCCAGCCAAGCGAGCTCCCCGCCCTAAAGCCCGACCTGTTCGCAGCAAAAAGAATGCTGCGCCTGGTACCATGGTTTTGGATTTAGGGCCTCCTTCTGTTTCATGTACGTACTTGTGTCACCATGCTGTTTCTAGATCTTGACTCTCTTTAACGCGCCAGCAGGGAACAATAGCGGGGTTACTGATCAAGCTGGTCCAAGCACTCTGAATCCTGGAGGCCCCGGACTTGTGGTCCAGTGCTGTCATATCAGTGAATTAGGCTTAAGACCACCATCGCCGTCGAATCGAATAGGATAGGTGCTCTCGAATGTCGAGGTTTCATAACGACGTCTTGCTTTTCGTTCGAAAGTGTCGGTGAGCCTGAAATGATAAATGTCTCATAATACACTAGAAGGTATTTCAATCATGAAATCGTATATTATGGTCCATTACTTGACACTTCGTGCCGTGCTTGTGTGTCTCGATGAATATCTAGCTCCTGGTCGGCCCACTAATATATTCTACTTACTGGCACCGCGCCTTTCCATCAGTACAAGGGCGGGAACATCACGAGACTGCTAGCACGATGTCCTTTGTAACTGTAACGAAGGTCAGCACGATGCTCATCAACTTCGTGCTTCAATGACTGACCCTGGATACTTCGCATCTATGCACTGCCGGCAATCATCCCAGTTCCGTGTACAATCCCTGCACATGGGGGACGCACAAGTTTTGCATGAATGCGCTGCCTCAGTCCATCTACACCGATGACAGTAGCAGTGACCACAACTGGAGCACCTCGATAAGCGGGGTACGCAGTCATTGCAGATATGGCGACGGCATATCCCGCACTTCTCAGTGAACCGTGGACACAGGAGTTGAAGCTGTTCTGTATCCCCCTCCTCTTCAATGCAGTCATCACACGGCCTTGTCCTACTGCAAACTGTACAGCTCTGGATGTATGCGCACCAGTCCTGGCAATATACGACTTTACAGCTTGGGCATTCGATAAACGGCGTCCCGGATGGGTCGGCTGAACAGAGTCCGCACAGCCATGTCCGTGAACATGCACATGTACGCCCTCCCGGTTCGCAGTCTGAGCAGACCAGGTCTCTGAAGCGATTTCGATTACGGGACCAGCAGTAAACGTTACCACAGCGGCGCCACGCTGAAGCAAGGCCCTGGCGGACGCAGTCCCGACAAGGAGCGATTCTTGGAGGGTGCTCATGGCCGATGGACTGGTGATCGTCCTCCGTATCTGGGTCTTTGATAGGATCAATGATTTCAAATGCTGTGTGGTTAGGTCTGGGGGTCCACTGAGTGTCGCCTTCAGGCCGTCCAACACACCAGCTCAGTGACTCCATGCAATACCACTGAGAGCATATCGGACACTGGCCGGTTTGAGGTGTTGCGCAGGGAACGCAGAGGAACTCTCGGTCGTGGTAAGAGCAGCCCACGACAGAGACGATGGAAGATGCCTTGCAGCTTGAGTTCTCGCACGCGTGCACACCGCAGACACGGCATCGGATAAGGTCGTGGGAGCACAGTGGGCAGGTAGTAGTGGGGGCATCATGTTTCAGCACCTCTGGATCTACAAGCTCCAACTCCACAAGACGGTGCAAGAAAACCTAAAAGATATGATATTACCACGGAGACTACAGGATTCTGGGATCACCAGGGAATATCGCGAGCATCGCACTTACGATTGCGTTCTTTCTGCGACGTTCATGTTCTTGCTTCCTCTTTATCTCTTGTTCCTGTCTTCGCGATTCTTCATCCTTCTTCCATTCATTCACTTGTTCAGTTATGAAAATATTCAATTCATTCTGCACGCCTTCGTCTGCGGGTAAAGGAAAGTCCGGGATGCCCTCGGAGCCCTGGGTGACATCCCTTACCACCATATTATTCAGATCAATTGAGAAGCATATGGTCTTCTGGCGTGACAAGGGATCGAGTCTGGAAAGATGAAGACCGGAATGTTCCAGGGCACCGGTGGTAGCATTTAGAATGGCAAGGAAGGACGAGTGCGAGGGTAACATCTCATCCGGGGTGACTACACCGTCTACGCTATCGCGACTTGCGAGAGCTCTTGCAATCTCCACGATCTTGGGATAGATCGGATGGTCAGCTCCGACATGGCGGAACTGCATGGTGTTTAGTTTGTGGATTGTGATGTTAATGACCGGAGGTGGCATGTTGGTGGTCGGAACGATGGGAGCAGTAGACTGATCATTCACAGTTCCCGGCCGACACTTGTCGGACACTGGGTGCTGATACTACTCGGCTTCACGCGTCATGGGGAAACCTTGACTTAACGTCATGGAGTAACATCAAAACGATCAAGGACAAGGACCAGGCCCGCCCAGCTAGATTATTTGATTGGTAAGTACATAAAACAAGACTATACGCCCATAAAGCCTATGTACATGTAGGACTGATGGGGGCACGCTCCACATCAGGGCATTCGCGAGCCTGAGATGCACTCGAAACAGTGGGGGTCTCTAGTATAGATTGTATAGAGTACAACTCTGAAAAGGACAGAAATTGTATTTGAAAAAAAAACTATGTATACGCGAAATCAAATTGTTAAGCCGAAACTTTCCACCGCTTCCGTGGGTACGTGGAGGCTTCCCAGTTGACGATGTGACCCAACAATTCGCCATCTTCTTGCCCGAGATTATCTTCTGTTGCTGTGAGCAGATTCTTCAATGACTCCTGAACCAGCCCTGCAGTCTTAAGTTTCCTTTCGAGTGAGGGAAGCGCGGCTTTTTTAGGGGGAGAAGCCTTTGAGAACCAAGGTCAGTCATTACACCGGAAGACACGATAATGGACTCACTGGTGTTCTGAGATACGTATGCTTCGGCGGCAATGCGGGGAAATGGGTTGGAAGCTGGCGTAGAGTCCCTGGGACAACGGGGGGCATGTTCTCGTCATCTGAAGGAAGGAGTTCAGGCGACTGCGACCGTGAAGGTGGCATTTCAAAAATAGGTTCGGCTGGTTCAGCTTAATCCACGGTCAAACATTCAAGTTAGCATGGTTCAACATTACGTACCAAAAGCTTTCGTAAATTCTGCAGCGACTGTGCGTAGATCCTTTGTTTTCAACTCTCGCTCTTCGCATGCCACTAGCATGTCCTTTGCTATCGGTACTGCGCGATTGGCAAGATTAGCGTACTGGTGGGCGAGTTCATATAGATTCTGAATGACTGCTCGTAGATGTGAGCTCAATAACTAACAAAATGAAGGGCCGCGTACAGGCTACGACCTCTTTCTCTAGTCTCTTCAACGCGGGGGGTTCAATTGAATCATATTCTGAGGTCTGTAGCTGGGCAAGGATGAGCCGTTGCACTTCTTTGGAAGCTATTTCTGGAGAGATATCCGGTATAATCTCAGCGACTGCCACGCTTGGTTGGCGTGGATGCTGGACATGAAACTGATAAGTCGACGCTGCAGCTAGTGCTGGCGGCGGGGGCGGCGGGAATCGATGGGGATAATGTGGTACCGCTGGCTGAAGCAGCTGGGGCGGTCCTGAACCAGTTGCATATACGATAGGATAGGGCTGTTGATAGGTTCCATAACTTTGCTGATATGGAACGAAATTTGACATGGTAGTAGGGTGTTGGGAAACCAGATTGGTCATGCTCACGGCGGTAGTAAATGATTAATTGATTTCCCTAGCTGCTGCGGCCTGCCGCATCATGATCTTTGTCTTATATACCGTACGGCACCGATAGATAGCTGAGCACTGTCACATGCAAGCTCTCTTCTTCACATGTTCGCCCTGCTAAGTTTTCTATTTAATTTTTTCAAAATGGGCGATGCAGCCGGGAAGATCATAGCTTCTCCAAGCGTGCCAGGCTCAGACTCCAGCAAGGATTCCGTGGGGCCTGATGGAGTCCCAGACGAATATTTCCGCACGAGTAGGCCAGATATCGTTGGGCCCGACGTTCCAGTCGCCCCGTTTCCAATTAAACTGTCTGGTCCCGTGCAGCATGGATTCGGCAGAGGGGGCAAAGACCTCGGATGTCCAACTGGTATGTTTCCAAACTGAATCTTGATCGAGCGGCTGAATCGACGGGTGTGAACTATAGCGAATCTTCCTGACGATTCCCTCCCACCCATGATCGATGCTGCAGAGACAGGAGTCTACTACGGCTATGCTCAAGTTACCCCTTCCGAAGGAACACCGTCATCTTTATCTGACCAGGACGTATGCGTCTTGCCCATGGTCATGAGCTTTGGGTGGAATCCTTTTTACAAGAACGAGCGCATGACTGCGGTAAGTCTTCTTCCGCCATCTTTGAACTATCTTGAATCACGTCACCCAGGAAATTCACATAATGCACGAGTTTAAGACCGATTTTTATGGATATGATATGAAGGCTTTGGTATTGGGATATATCCGTCCGGAACTGCATTACACTTCACGAGGTGCGGTTGTCCCTAGACTGCTTTCACCCATACTGACGAGCTTCTACTCACAGAAGCACTTATAGAGGACATAGAGTTTGACAAGAAGGTCGCACTCAAGTCAATGGCAAGGCCTGGGTACAAAAAGTACACGTCGGACCCTTTCTTCACGATCTAGGTCACCAGACCCTTGCACTTCGAATTGATCGTGCTATGATCATAAAACATCACTAGCGGAGCACAAGGCATTTGGAGCGTTACACAGTAGATGTTTGTACTATGATTGTAACACATGGAAGTCTTGCCAGTGGGCGTTTATATGCGTTGCACTGTAGAGCGAGAACCAATGACATTGCCATTGGCTAGATACCATGGAGATCCTTGTCGACACTCCCTGCCTGTAATGAAGAAAGACTAGTGGATTGCGGATAGGCAGGCTTATAAAATTCTGCTTGGGAGCGCGCTGCAAATGACTATAATTAATTCAGCGTATGCATCACAATACGAACCGGAAACAGCGCACAATACTATAGTCGTCTTGCTTTCTTTGCCCTCGTCCCTCCAATCTTTATAGGTGTCCTGTCCTCAACTACCACCACCGACGACCGAATGCTATCCCCCTCGGAAGTCATGAACGCCTTCTGCACCGCTTCCCTCCCCCACCCGAACCCTTTAAACTTCAGCGCAAGCGTGACAGGCGACACACCACCATCCTTGAAGTTCGGACGAGATATTTCCTCCTCGACGCGCTTGAAAGCGCGCACAGCGCATTGGTACCCTGCTTCATAGCTGCTTTTATTCGCTCCTTTGAAACCACACGAACCACTTGTCCACCATCCATTCTTGACAAGCTTGCCGGACGGATAGGTGAAAACCACGCGGCAATTATTGTGTGTAGTATACACATGGAGGTGGTAAGGCTTTGCACGCTCCATGATGTCCTTCTTTGGTTCTCTCTGCGTTATTGCAGTTAAAGGGTTGTAGTATGAATTTGGGCCCATTGGAGGCTTGTCTAGTGGAGGAGCAGCCGAGTCTTCACCTCCCCACATGTCATCGACGAGACTGGTCCCGAAGGAGGCAGGTCTTGCATTTTCGTGCAGGCGAGCACTATGAAGAGATTGTCGTGCAGCGTTGAGCACTGATGGTCGTAGTTGAGCGAGTGAGATCATCGCTGGGACTCTGATGCTTGAGTTGAGCAAACGCACAAATTAGCAAGACTGTCTGAGAACCGTGAGAAAGCAAAGGTCTGTCGCATTTTCGGATTGCACCGGGTTCGGGACCTTCTCCATCCAACTCGCTGCTCACAAAAAACCATGGCTGTAAGTCGAACAAATAGTCGAGAGTCGATGACACGACACTGAATGTGACTCCGTTCGTAGCTCGCCAACGCGTTCTACAACACCGTCGTGAAGCGCAACAGTACGTGACCCGATCCTCTACAGCGCTCATGGTCATGCACAATTCGATTAACCAAATCAAACCTCTAGGCGTCTTCGTAACTTCCATTTTTGCTGGAGCCTTTGCTTTCAACGTAGGCTTTGACGTCGCTGTGACCAGTTTCTGGGACCGTTGGAACCAGGGGGTGAGTAGCCGACACACCTAACGCCGTCCGATGACTGACTATGCTGTCTTTACCCGCATGATTTAGAAACAATGGAAGGACATTCGTTCGAGATATATCCAGGAGGAATCGGACTCATAGTTTTGTCCCAGTTGGACAGCGACCTACTTGCATAATGATTATATTCCTGAATTAGACTTCTTCCCGGAATTGAGTTGTCGGTGTCACAGTGCCAGAACGTGGACACCATGGGTGATTTCATCGTGACAATTCGGTGTTGTTGATGCGCGGATTAGTGCTGCGTATTTGCCTATGCAGGCAGCACTGTGCGAGAAGTGCATCACCCTGGGGTAATTTCATCATGAAAATTCAGTGCTGTTGGTACAAGCTTAGCGCCGCATATATATATTGTTTATCCACCTGCCTAACTTATTGTGGTCAAAAGCTAAGGCAATTACAGAGTCTATTGGCGAACACAATAACGTAGGGTTCGATATGTACGTGTTTGAGTATGTTGAGTATGCGAGTATATACCTCGGAACACGGCGCTACATAAATGCAAATGGGGTGAGGTACAGTGCTAGAATACGACGCTGAATTGTAAAGTGCAAATGAGCATTGGTCTACCGATGATGATGATAATGATGATGGAAGACAGACAGAAGGCAGTTGAACAGAAATACGAACGCCCAGGGGTAGCGGAATATAAAAAGAAAACCCCACATACAACCCGATAGATACCGCATCGGCTAAGGAGAAAAGGTGTCACTGGGAATAGGAGAGAGAAGATAGTAAGTATCAGGTGGAGAGCATGCCAGGATCTTCATCATCTAGACGGCTGAAGATTTCATCAAAGATCTCTTTGCCATCCGCGGATAGAGGAGGAAGCTCGTTGGTGTCAGTAGACGGATCATCCCGCGAAGCTTTGATCCTGCAAACACGTTCTTCGTTCCAGATGTTCTCGAGGGCCTCGGTAAGGTTCTTCAATCCGAACAGGAACCCGCGATCGGGCTCTTCAGGGAAGTGAGGGGGGAACCGAGCATATATCAGCCCCGTTTCCACGTCCACTTCAGCTTGGTAACCCTTAGAGCTTGACACTTGATGGATGATATCACGACCTGCGGGTGGAGGATAAGGAAGCCAATCGCGCCCAGTGGTTGTATGCGCGAAATCAACAATGCGGACGTTAACTTCGCCGCGCTTTCGCTTCCCGCTAGAACGCTTGCCAACTGGACCAACGAGCAGGTCTTCGCTATGAGTACGGCGCAGTAAGGGCCGCTCGTCACTGGCGCTGGACCGCGTACTGGACCGCTCCAACGACTCTCCACGCTTACTACGGGATGAAGGGTGCTCAAGAACGCACGTTCGGAATGCTTCTTGCGCCTCACGATCTCCGTCATAGATAAGGAGGAGACTGCAGCCGTAGAACCTGAAGCCCTTCAGACGATTGATGATCCGAGCTAGAGTATAAAGCTTCTGGAGAAGAATAGGAATATGCCAGACGAGGAGACGTCCCCCATCTTGCAGGAAAGACGCCAACACCGACTCAAACTCTTCAGCTTTTACGTCTCGGCCCCTGTACTTGTCTTGGGTCACGTATGCTTGCGTGGCGTTGTTCCACACCTTGAATGTAAACCAGTTTAGTCAAGTCTAGATTTCTCACCCATCTATATATATACTGACCTGCATACCACAGACCCGGACGCCTAGGGGTCTGCTCGTCGTGTGGTCACACTTCTTCCGTTGGCTCTTCTTTTTGGCGAGCGTCGCGTCCATGCCATACTGTCGTGTCCCCATCTTGAGGTCAAGAACGCACGAGCGCTTTAACCGACCAGTCAAATCTTCCATGCAAATGAAATGGTTCTGACGCGTGATCGAGTCATCAAAGTTGAATGTGGATGGAGGTTTACTGGAAACAGGTGTTACAGGGGTAGAGAGAGATCGTGACCGACTCCGATGTCTTGTCAGGGAGGGGGGGAGGTCGAGTTGGTTCTGATCTTCAAGCGTGACGGAATCCCCGTCGCTGGTACTTTCTTGTGCATACATCGAGTCCATAGCAGACTCACTCTGGATACGCGGAAGAACGGAGGAAACCCGGAGACTTTCTTCCTCTCCTTTCAGCCTCTCCGCTTGTCCAACAGGGTGCCTCCGACGATATGAGCGAGTGCGTCGGGCAGAGGAAATCGGATGACCCTCATGATCAGCCATCTCACCCTCATCCTCTGTCTTCGTGGACCACTTGGCGCGATTCCGACGCTGGAACCTGCGGAGAATGGTGTTAAAGACATGATCCTTGAGCTTTGTGTTGACCATCGTTAACCCCGTGCCCCCAAACCAACTAGGGGTTCCTTGTTGCTGCCCGATCCCCGACTCGGAATGGAAAGGACGTAAGGACTGCGGGTGAATTCCCTCCGGCACTAACGTACGATGAGCTGAATGAGGGTCCGCAAATGGCGAGGTCGGAAGGATGCCTGAAGAGCAATCTGGCGAGTTGGAAGGAGGAGGCGGCTCCCCCTCCTGAAGAGGAATGGTAGCCTGACGCAAGAGAGGGCTGCACTGCACCAATGAAGGCTCTGGTCGCGTAAGGTCAGGTGTTGACGCAATCACACCGCGCATGGACGTGAGATGTCTGGGAGCATCAGAAAATTTATGGTAAGACGGCGGGTAAGAGAACGAGATGGGACGATCGTGTTTCGGCCCGTCAAGATGGAGAACCCATTCAGGAATAATGTGGCGATTGCGATCAAGCACCACTTCGGGCATTTCATCGGATGTTTCATGGCTCGATACATCATCGTCTTCCAGAAACTGAGCGGGGAAGGAATTAGATGTATGAAAGTCAGGAGATGATGGGTGGGCGGAGTGAGGATGGGGGGTATGTGTGTCAGGTACACTCGAGTTGGCGGCTGGTAATGAGCCTTTGGATACGCGTCGGTAAGTGACAAGCATCACGCCAAGATAACGTGGGATGAAGCCAAGTAATGGGGGTGCTTCTCGCTCAACAGCTTCATAAAACTGATTTTCTCTCGAAACCAGAGGCTGTGTAAGATGCCATAAGAAACGGATCACGACAGAACATCACCAGACATACCTTGCACACAGCACGCTTGGTAAATCTATATATCGCACTGTGGCCACCGACTTGGTTTCGGAAAGGACGTAGAGGGATGTGTGGAAGACTCTCATCTGATGTACCGAATGTCATCTCGTTCCAGCCTTCCAGGCGATTGTAGCAGATTGTGCCCAACCAGGGATCCGCTTTGAACTTTTGGAATGAAGACGAGCGCGTGTCGACAAGTACTTGTAGATATTAATCCCTATGCTCTGGGACAAAGATTTGTTTGTGAGTTGTGGTCCGGTGTGACCTGCACGGAAGGTTATACGTTTTTGAAGAATGATGAATGACGGACAAGACACGTGCTTCAGAATGATGACTAAGCTACAAAGTCCAAGCACCTTCAAGCGGTTACCTGCCTCCCCAAGTTAATTCAGCACGAAATGCGGAGAATCCATCGAGTGACAAGCGTCTTACCTTGTAGGAATGAAAGAACCTGAATCCAAACGTCAGAGCCGACTTTTCTACCCAGCGCAATCATATGCGGTGCCACGGGTCCTATCGCACGTTCGCTGGCAAACATGCTCAGGCTGCGACAAAACCCACAAAACCACCTGATCCTTGGCAAATGAAATCATGGTCGGGATCAAACCGAGTAAGCTTCGTCTTCGCCGCAGTCATCCCACCTTACTTTCCATCAAGGGCGAATGAGAGCATGCACGGTCTTGCACTGCTTGGAAGCATGTATACTACGCCCGTAGGCGCCCGTGTTTAGCCGCACCTTCTCAACAGCCTGGAACGTGGCCCCCGTTTTCCCACCGTTGCCCACACATGTTTTCCGTTCTCTTCAATGGTTAGTACGTGTAATCAAGGTGTAGGCCGATACCGAACTGCTAGCAGCTTGGACACAACTTCCCCCGTGGGGACTGATGACAGATGTGAGTATGATATCAGTAAACTGACCATTTTACAAATTGAACAGGTCCAACGGGAGAACCCCGAATGCCTGTTTTCAGCTAAACCCGACTATGGATCGTCACCAACTTCCGAGTTTGGCCACTGGCACTGATTCCTATCAGTGTTCCTTCGGTGACTTTGAATGAATTCATTGAACCATCCGGTTCGAGGAGCTATCAACGTCCTATTACCACCCATTTCACTCCCACTGGCCTGAGAGCCGAGTCAAACCTGGTGATTCCGTGCAGATAAGCTCCGCGGTGCCTTCTCCACTGGGGCCCCGGGGCGATACGGCGGATAGTTCGTTGATATCCATCGACGTCCTCTGTCTTCCCCTTGATTATTGTTGCGAGTGCGAAATTTTTTGTCTTTCATTCATAGCTACGAATAGCTATGATCACTCACTATGGGCATGATAAGTTAGGGTGTCAGATACCGTGTATGTGTGAGTTGTAAACTTGTATCCAGTTTTCGCCGGTTCAAATTTGACATTCTTAGAGAGCGGACCGGTGTTTGGAGAAGAACGGCGCAGATCCGAGATGTGGGGGTTCGAATATGGACAGTATATATCTGGGACACTGGGGGATGCTGACTACGACTTGGCATTGTGCGTACGCTCGGCGAATATCTATGTCCAAGGCCGCCGTTGTGTTTACAGTGGCGAGTAATGGCATAAAATGGGGTATTGATCTGCAGCTTGCCCAGGCATGCACGTACATACACTTTACCGTTGTCCTTAGCTCACACAAGTATGTTGTGGTCCGCAATCCTCGGTTTGGTATGGTTCTGAATGCTAGTTGAATGGGTTCACGACGCCGGTCACATCTGTGACTCAATTTTCGAGTCATCGACTGACACATACTCTTTGGGTATATATGAGGCCTAATAACGAATTTCGTTCTTCCGTCTCTACGAGTCTCTTGCCCTCAGCTCAGAGGGCACTTCTGCACCACGCACATGCACCTCAATTTGAACTACCCGCCCTTCCATGTTGCCACTCCCTGTAGTACATTCTCTTCGAGTCTCCATGCAGGCTCTCATATTAGTTTTTTCTACCATCTTGTTCCCGAGTCCCCGATTGTTCACGGCTTTCGATACTGTGTTCTGCGACTCTCTGATTGCAATAAAATGTGACTGAGTCCCCTGAGTACGGAACTAGAGGACTCCACTTGCCTAAAAATATGAGACCTCTATCCTGAGTGTAGACTGATTCATGTCTCATGCATAATGAGTTTCCACTGTGGGAGAATTAGCATCACCAGAAATATATAAGTAGTGGTAAACATTCAGTGGTGATGTGTGCTTCAGAATATGATACTGTGAACCTGCCTATGACATAGATGACATGCAAGGATGGACTCAAGACAAGTAAGACACAAGTAAGTTAAACAAGTAATCTATTAGGGGCAACATGCAGTGGGATAACAGAGAAACATTATCACAAAATAAGCATATCCTTTCTACCAGTTACTGCTAATGATAAAGCAACAGACACTTAGCCACAAGACTGAGGACTTGCTTGGCGTGAGAATAGAGAACCTTCCAGAAGGTCAAGAACCTGTGAGTGAGTCAGATTACTAATAAAGTTCAAACTCCAACAACAGCACAGTATAAATTGGGACATGGGTCCATATTTTATTGTTTTATCCCTCAACCAAATACCACTACCATCTCTAAGACTCTCTCTAGTAATGGCTCATCCTACAAGCAGCCCTTCCTGCAATGGCAGTGATGGAGCGCATTCTTCACCTACTGTTTCTAAAGCTTTGCCTTCTGCTATTTCTCATGCAAGTGTCCAGTCACAGAACAACCGTTCTGCTGGACATCATGTGCAGTGGTCAGACCCATTAGTGTATACCAGAGGCATCCCAACAAGGGAACCTCAGGTAGCTAATCCTGTGTTAGCTACTGCTGCTCCATGCGTTACCTCCGATTATTCTTCCCAGCAGGACACTGGAACCATTGCAGGTGCTATGGAGGGTCTGAATTTGGCACCTTCTGCCTCTAGTGCAAGTACTGCCCCATCTGCTTACAAGCCACCACCCCAAAATTTCCTGTCATTACGTCCTCAGCTCACTAGCACATCTCAAGCTGCTTGTCAAGGTTCCTCCTTTGACACTGCACCCAGGGATCCAAATTTGCGCTTTATTTTTTTGCGCCGATTACGAGCAACTCAAGCCAGGGAACCTCTCAATCCTATTGATTCTGGTGTCATTGGTGAGAGCCCTGCTACCACAGGTAACATGAACATGCCCTTAATGATATCTGGTTCTAAACTTCACATATCAGAACCCCAGAGCCTAGTAATGCCAGTAGTATCTGAGGCAGTGCTCAACCAACCAAATGGCACTGTGGAGTCTACTACTGATATCAATGGCACTCCTCCACCAACTTCTACTGTCATGGAAGATTCAGACTCAGATGCCATTGACCTCACCCTTGGCACTGATGAGGAGAACAGTTTCTTGCAAAAGCAACCCAAAAATCAAAAGAGCACACAGAAGCAAAGGAATGTAAGTATGAAGTCGATATCACTCTGGAAATTTAAAAATGGCACTGACTCGAAGCATCACCACATTCAGACTCAGATCCCATTAACGTCGATCAAAGTCAACACAGCCAAGCGCCGCCTAGACTCGGAATCCAGTGACACCTCGGAAGGCGGTCCTTCAAAGCGTTTAAAGCAAAAAAGAGCGCTACAACCTCGTCTCGACTCTGATTCGGCGACGAGTGATATCGATCATGTTTTGCCCGGACCACGCTCGTCAATCGAACCTACCTCGTCTTCGGGCAGATTTTCGTCCAGCAGTGTCGAAGTGACCGACGTTCAAGTTGTCGTTCCAGACGGTCCGAGATCCGTAGCAGATGCGTACAACAACCGTGCAAAGTTTTCCGTCTCTCTTAGTGATACTCAAGTACCAAGGCATTCGGCTCGGGGGAGTGGGGCTTCAGTTGTGGTGCATACCCACAGAAGGCCAGCCCCGGGTGGGAGTGCTGTAGCGTCGAGCAGCAGGGTCAGGATGGAGGACATGGAGGTGTCGGATAGCGAGGACGAAACCGGTGATCCTCAGCGAGCACGGTCCTATGCGAGTGCGATCTCCCGAAAAGTGCGTGTGTGGGCGGAAAAGTTGAAGGGAATCCCCCGCGCGCATTTGGATTCTCTGTTTGACGATACCACAGTGCGTGTTTCTCTGTTGCAATCGTAGTAATGAACGCTAACCCACACATTTTTCGGAAATAGGAGATTATGTCCAAAGGCGAGATTCTGAAGTTGTTAAGAGACATCGACGAGGACAAGAACTGGGTTACTCGCGCGGAAGTAGAGGATACTCGTCTTCAAAGGTTCCTAACCGTTGTGTTGATCGAACATCTGGAGAACGGAACGGAAGCATATAAGCTCGCAGTGCGCATCCTCGACAACTTTGCGCAGAGGTTCCGCGGTGAGAGATACCCACGGGCACGTAGGTGAAGGTGAAGGGAGGGAGAACAGGTTGAAGGAAAGTAACTCGTGGGATGGCTGCGGAATCCTGACGTGGACGTGGAACAAGACTCTAAGTGCCAGAAATTTCGCAGGTACCCATGACTAAGGGGTAGTACCGGTTTGTCCATTTCTGGCGTGTGCTGCTGTTTCGTTGTGTCATGTTTGCTGTCTTGACTTTGTTTTCGTGGTTTTGTGCTTTGCGGATAAGTTGTCGTCGTTCTCTGCAGCATGTGCTCTCTTGTCATAGTTTTGTTCAAGTTCTCTCGAACGTTGACGTTCGTTTGCTTTACCCAATCAGTATGTACTACAATATTTTCTTCAAGTCACGATAACCCCTAACATTGTTGTTTCCATTCACTGTTTTCGTTTGCTTTACCTGATTAGTACTACTATGTTTTCTTCGAGTCACGGTAACTCCTAACATGTTCCTTCCGATTGATTACTCTCTTTGCATTAGCTAACGTCTCCTGGATGCGAACGCCCAGCGAGATCTGTATAATTTCTGACCTATAGTCCTATGTATCATAATCACCCTTCCATGAGTATCGTATGTTACTACTGAGTCAAATTATCGCATGAACTATAGTGGGTTGGTAAAAGTAAGTCACGAAAAAGAGTAGAAACGAAGGCGTGAAGTCACGTATGCGATGGGTGGTGATCAGAGGGTGGGAAGTTAACGGTTGATAGGCTGACAAACGACATTTAACCGCCGCTTCTTCATCGCGGGACCCTCATCGGCCGAGTCAACATCGTCCACAACGATGATGGGAGATTCGCTACGAGGGGGAGGTGCAATTATTGGCACAGGCACGGGAGGCTTCTCCGCGACACTGACAGCAACGCTCTCAGCGGTCGGCGGATGAGCGGCTGGTGCTTGGGTCTGGGCATTCTCGAAACCCGACACCGTAACTAGTTGAGGTGTCCGTGATGGGAGTGGGGTAGTGGTAAATGGCCCACCTGCCGGAGGGGGTTTGTTGTCACGAGATCCGGGCATGCCCCCACGACCACCTCTTGCGCGTTTGGTCCGCCCGCGTCCACGCGTCATTTTCTCCTTCAGATATCGCACGATATGACCTTGTAAAATCTCTAGAGCTTTCTGGGCACCAAGCGCCTCGAGCTCTCTGAGCTGCTCTGAAGACAAATGTGAAAAGATCGTGGGAGATAGTATAAGGGTATTATTATGAAGAATGATGGGTTGTGCCTGCTCAGGGTTCGAGGATGAAGGATGCGAAGGTGGAACAGGTCCGACAATGATGGGTAGGCAAACAGATGCCGGTAATGCTGAGAAGGGTGCAGATGCAGTGCCAGATGCCGCACATGCGGAAGATTCTGATGAAGGAGTCGATGCTAGTGCAGGAGCCACATGCGGAGATGCGGCTCCTGGTGCTGGGTGTACTGTTGAAGTGAGCTTGGGTGCCGTGAGCTCTGGCTTAATAATGGGCGTGGTTGTGAAAGGGCTCGCAAGGGGAGCTGTTGTCAACAGGTTTGTGTGTGGTATAGAGGAATGAGAAGACTTGAATGGTAGCGGCGCTGATGTTAATGGAGGCGGAAGAGTAACGCCTTTAATGTCGCCCTTGACGCTGCGTTTAAGTGCAGGTTCTAGAGGCGCTGCCTTCTCCTTCTTCCTGCCCTTTCCGTCTTTACCACCCGTACTCGACGAGGCAGCTTGTGATCTGGCTTCTTGCTCCTCAAAAGTGTGTTCATATTGTTCGTCCACGGACCAATAAAACCCCTTCCCTCGCTCTCCAGAACTCCTCTCCATCTTCTTGAACGCACGGCCGGATGATAAATTGTGCCGAACAGAGTTCTGAAAAGCAGGTGAGCCCTTGGCTGTCAGGTGCGATATCAGAGATAAGATGGCTCACCTCCCACCCTGCACCCTCGTTGTACCGATACCAATCATAATTCTCCATCATCCACGAACATATATCCTGTAGGGTTGCCTTGCCGCCCATTGCTTTGATAGCTCGGTAACAGAGCTGAGCGTATGTAAATTGGGGTTTGGGGGGCATGACCTCTGGCTTTGGTATGGGCAGGTCTGATTTCTTGCGCTTTTTGGGCGCAGTCTTTACCCTAGATATGCTGTTCGTGTTCGGGAGCTGCGGGTCTGGCGACTTTGGCGGCGGAACTGGTACGGAGACGGGGGGCGGTGAATTCGAAGGAAGAGAGGAAGGTGGTGAAATAGACGTAATGTCGACAGAGGGTGAACGTGCGCGCTGCACTGATGAATTTGAACTCGGAGATGGCGAGTCTTCCGGTGCTGGAGGGGGAGGGAGCACGAAATGGAAAGTCCTAGAAGCTATCTGTATTTGAGACCTGATTCACGTTTAGAACGCTCCAGCTCATGAGAGACCAAATACCAACCTTTCCCCCAAAGGAACTCTGCTACCGCTGCCAGACCAAACACCGTCCACCCAAGCGCCGTTTCTGCCTACAACGGCGAGAACAAAGCGCTCATCGTCCTCCTCGTACTCGATCTTGGCATGGAGTCTGGATACACTCTTGAGAGGTCCCAAATCGACATCAACAGGACTGTTGTCGCCAGCAGACGTAGACGCATTGGGTATACAGCGTCGCCCAATAGTTACCGTCAGGGTCTGAAGATAGAAAGTGATGTTTGGGAAGACAAGGGAATAATATGCGCTGATCTTTGCCGTAGAGTCATCTGGAGAAATAGAATTACGAAGGATGTCGATGTTGTCCATCTGAGAGTCCAGCGCTGCAAAGGCTGTTAAGGACATTGTTAGAGTCGGCGAGTGTCGGTGAGACTGACCACAGTGACTTGCTTTGGTCAACACGGGGTCAAACATTGACAATAAAAATGGCCCCTCGATTTCACATTATGTAATTAACTAGCCTCCCAGCCTGAGGCCAACTTGAACAGCAGGCTCAGAAGTGCTGCAGCTTCCATGTCGCGAATGACAGAAAAAGCACAGGATGAATTATCTTCTCTAGCTGACAAAAATCTAGACAGCACAGACTCTGATCTGCGTTACATGGCATATGCTGTTCGTCTCAGGACTGCAGTGCGTGCTAGCAGTCGTTACATTGCATATGTACGTTTCTTCACATCACTCGACTTATTTTTGTTCGTGGTTAAGACTGATCACAGACCAGTGATGTCGGAGAGGCATTCCGTCCCGTAGTACCTCCTGCTATAGTTACCGCATGCTACGGTATTTCATGGCTATATCTCGCTGGGTGCGTGCCGTTTCATCAATCTCTGTGCCGACTTGTGACATCATACCAGCGACGTGGGCTACGAGGCATATAAGACTCATAGACGCGGGCCCAGCCCAATAGAAGCTGCCCATTTCTCTGAGCCGACAAGAGTAGGCATGGTAGCCGTCAAACGTGCGGTTTTCCAATCCGTAGCATCAATGTACGTGCACGTTCCTGACTATCACGCCTTTCATCGTAATCGTTCTCATTGGATGCTCCCATCACGTACAGGGCGCTGCCCGCATTCACAATTCATACCGCCGTCAACCAAGCAAAAAAAGCTTTCACGAACGTGCAAAACAAGAGATTGAAGACTTGGGGTCCAACTATCAGTGGACTTGCTATCGTCCCTTTCCTGCCATACATATTCGATCATCCTGTTGAAACGGCAACGGACAAAGCATTCGAGTGGATAGAGAAGAGGATAATCGAGAGTCAGGACGCTAGAGAGAAGCCAGCATCGTAATCGTAATTGGTTTGTGTTTTACCCACTTCTCTCATCTACTATTTACACTATACTTCGATATGCTGTCTCTAAAGGCACTAGATCACTGTCGCCATTAACAGAGTTACGACTCCCCTCTCATTGTGATCATCCGAGAAGCTCTCTACTGTTGATGCGGTTCATCATTCCTCGGGTTTCACGTCTTCTCTTTATTTGCCTTCGAACGCCGAACCCAGTCGCCTGGGACCAGACAGCTAATTTCGAAGTGGGACCCATGATCAGGAGGGTTTGTTGACCATCATGACGTCGAACTTCGAAGCCTGCACAACTGGGCAATTAGTAATTAATGGGAGAACAAACACAAATGCTGTTATTTGACAAATAGACTGACTGGTGTTGGCCAGCACCACGATATCAGAGCAAGGCGCATGAATAGATTAAAGCACCGTGTCATCTATGCAATTAAATCATATGATTGTAACTTCCTACTCGTGATCAGACATCAATGCTATGTGCGGTATGTTACAATGTAGCGCGACCGAGTGCGAGTGGAATCGAGCTGATGGAACTTGGTGGAATAACTCCGACTTCTGTCACGACTGCTGTGATACTCGAAGGAGGTGTCAGGTCGTAGAGCGGATTGAGGATCTCAAGATTGGGCTGTTTGTTGAGGGTGAGCGTATCTTTTGACCGAGTGAGGGGGAAGGACGAAAATATATCGCCAGCTGGTGCTACAGGGTCATAATATTAGATCGAGATGAAAGATAACGACTACGGAGGGACGTACCGAGCTCGTTCTTGGTAAAACTATCTAGCTGGATTGTTTCCGCGAACTTGTATGTCTCGCAGCAAACGACCACAGGAACGCTGTGTTGTTTTGCCATCATAGCTACGAGGGCTGTGCCTGCACGGGAAAATACGGCGCCGTTGGAATGTAGGGAGTGAGCGCCCACTAAGACTGTCGACACCTCTGTGATGACAGATCCAATGGATGGCAGAAGGAGATAAGTGCAGGGGATGCCCATGGCAGAAAGTACGGAGAGAAGTTTCTTGCCTATTCCGTGGGTCACAGCATGAGATTACAAAAGGGACTATAATAATAGGACATCTCACCCTCTAGCATAGGCCGGGAATCGACGACTACAACCGAGAATTGCTTCCCATCATCCCACGCACCGACCAGAACTTGCTCCACAACTGAAGATCTAGGCAAATGACTATTAGCTAACGACAGCGGGAGAAGTGTGAAGCTTGTTACCGAGCATACGTCAGAATGACGTCTCCGTCTTTAATCTTGGTCCCTGCAGTCTCTTGGATGACTTGATCTGCTATTGTAATTCGTTCACTGATATAATCATCTATCTTTTGGCAGAGGAGATTTTTCGCCTGAAGAGTGAATGAGTGCTATGTGTGACAGCGACGAATACTTAACACTAACATCCTGCTCCGGAAGGTCGATATCCGATCCACTGATCTCTAATTTGAGCTCCCGAATGGCATTACCCATAGTGACAGACATTGGGCGAGCAGAAACGAGATGAGTGATTTGAGGAGAAAGATGTGTCAAGAGATGCCTCGAGAGCGTATTGTTAGGAGGAGTGACATAGTCTTGTATCACCTTGATAAACATCAGCGATATTCGGTAGACCAGGACGATCGCAACATACAGTTTTAAATGCAGTCAGGGTCGCAATACAACGTGCATTTGCCCCTGCGATCTTGAACTCCGAAAATTGTAATCCGAGGCGGATGATAGCGGGATGTATGTCTCCCTTGCTAGGGCCAGGGGGTTTGGGAAGTCCAAAATGGGAGAATATCTGCAAACCACGAGCAGAGTCATCAGATGTGGTTTCTTTTGTGTCCTTTGTTGGTTTTCCATCAGGACCCTTTCCACCTTTCTTGACTGGAGCACTAGGTTGGGGACCAGCTACTTTAGTAGCAGCCTTCGCAGCTCTCTGACGCTCTTGTTGCTCGCGTCTCTCCGCTTTGGTCATCTGCTTTTGAGACTTGGGGGGCTGATTCTGGGCCTGAGATGATGATGCTTCGGCATGAGATTGAGCAGGAGCGAGCTTCATTGTAGATTTAGAAGGAAGAGCGGTCATTGTAATGGTTGTAGTTGCGCTCATCGTTTCAGCAGAATATTTGACAAAGTCCAAGGGTTGATGATCAGAAGAACAGTAGACATTACATTCAACTTTGCTTGATCGTTTCGAATCATCCGAGTCATAATCCGGGGAACGTGGGAACTCTAATTACATCATCTCAAGTTCTCACGACCATCATTTTGCTTTGTCGTGGCAGTCGGCGCCGACGCTACCTGAGTCTTGCTCGTGGACGATCACATTATAATCTTCGTTTATACCGGAATTGCTGCACAATGGTATGTTCTCCAATACTGGTGATTGAGGCTTTCATTGACCTTGTTTATAGGGTGTTCCCGCACTGTTCCGTTGGTTGAGCAAGAAGTATCCGAAAATTGGTGAGCAAACGGTGCTTCACTTGTATTTGCTTGGTTAACAGCTACCAGTAACGTCTGTCATTGAAGCGGAGGAGGAGGAAGTTCTCGACGCAGCTGGAGATCCTATCAAACTTCCTGTTGACATCACACAACCTAATCCCAATGGCGCGGAATTTGACAGTTTGTACCTGGATATGAACGCTATCGTGAGTGATAGAAATAACTATGTTTTTCGTGGCTGACCACCCGTGCGCAAACAGGTTCATCCTTGTACTCATCCCGATGGCAAAGTGCGCATATATTGTTCTACAATTCTTGGTTCACTCGCTGACTCGTCTTTCGCAGCCGGCTCCCGAAACGGAGGAGGAAATGATGCTTGAAGTTTTCAAATACACTAACAGAGTAGTCAACATGGTGCGGCCGCGCAAGCTTCTTTTCATGGCTATTGGTGCGCTTTACATTTATGTTACCTTCTCATACCACGTCCTTAAACAGAGTGCAATTAGATGGCGTCGCGCCTCGTGCCAAAATGAATCAACAGCGGAGTAGACGGTTCAGGAGTGCCCAAGAAGCAAAAGACAAGGCGGAAGCTCGTAAACTTGCTGTCGCTGAGTGGGAAGGTACCTTGTTCTCAGAGCGAATCTGTGCTGTTCCTTACCGATTTCATTATTGCAGCTATGGGTAAGATTATTACCGACGACGAGAAAACCAAGGAAGCTTGGGACTCTAACGCTATCACACCCGGCACGCCGTTCATGGCCCTTTTAGCAGCGTCGTTACGGTACTGGGTTGTGGAGAAGATGAACACTGATCCAGGGTGGAAAGATGTGCGTAGGGAGCATTTCTTGGGGATCTTTCTGATTCATTTCTTGTATAGCTCCAAGTCATCATCTCAGATGCAAGTGTACCTGGAGAAGGAGAGCATAAGATTATGGACTTCATACGCAGACAGCGCACAAACCCCGGTCATGACCCTAATACTCGACATGTAATTTATGGCTTGGTGGGTTGATTTCTAGCTCCATCGTGCTCTCCGTTATTGACCGCATGTTCAGGATGCTGATCTCATTATGCTTGCCCTTGCGACCCATGAACCATATTTCCGAGTGCTTCGGGAAGATGTGTTTGCGCAGGACAAAGGTTCCGGGTGCCGAATATGTGGACAAGAAGGTCACTATGCCGCTCAATGTACAGGACTGAAATCAGAGATTAAAAAGCCTCCTCCACTGGAAAAAAAACCGTTCATTTTCCTCGATGTCGCCATTCTGCGCGAGTATCTGGAATCCGAGTTGAATGTGAACAATACGCCCTTCCCTTTCAATTTGGAACAGGCTATTGATGACTGGGTGTTGCTCATATTCTTTGTCGGCAACGATTTCTTGCCGCATTTGCCGTCACTTGAGATTCGCGAAGGAGCTATTGATACTCTCTTGAGGATCTGGAAGATGGAGTTACCCAGAATGGGTGGATATCTGACAAACCATGGAGAACTGGTGCTTAGTCGTGCACAGATCATATTAGAGGGACTGGCGCGACGAGAAGATGAGATCTTCCGTAAGCGACAAGAGAGTGAGTATTTATAATGTGATCCCGTCAACGCTTCAGAGACTTACCATACCTCAGCTGAGCAACGCCAAGATCAGGAGGCAAAGCGTCGTAGGATTGAAAAGTCTGGGTCTGGAGAGAACGCCGCGGGCGATATTCAGTTCGCCGCTCCGTCTGCGAAACTTGGTCTGACTGCATCCACTACATCTCTATCATCTCTTCCCCAACGTGCAGATAATACTTTTGCTGCTAAGGCCGACTCTATTGGTCTCGGAGCGCCGCGTAATACTCAGTCTCTTGAAGTCGCTCCAGTTGCAGCGCAAGCACTGGCTGGTTCGAATCGTGATGTAGTTGCCAATCGAGCTGCTATACGGATGGCGAACATGAGTGCTGCAGAGGTGCTCAAGGCTGAGCTATCTGGACTCATTCCTGTGAAACAGAGTGCTTCTGCTCCTAAACCTGAGCCAGTTGTTCCTACCCCTCCACCCAAAGCAGACGCTGAGCTTATGGATGATGGAGACATTCCAGGTCTTGGGAATGCTCCATCAGCACTTGAATTTGTTGATGATGGGGCTGTTGACATGGATGTCGAACCCAAGAATCCTGTTACTCTTCCAACTGATGAGCCTGTAACACCTATCGCTGGCGTCAAGCGGAAGCTTGAAGATATCGAAGGAGAGGACACCGATGAAGTGGCTGGCATTGATGAGGAGTCTGAAGATAACGAAGATGCGTCTTACGCCCTGGTAGTCAGAGCAGATGGCTCAGTTGAGCAGGCCGATAACGTGAGGTATGAAAAGGCTGTGAAATTATCCAATGCTGTGAATAACATTTCCTCAGATTGTATGAACCCGGATATAAGAAGCGATACTATCAGCAGAAGTTTGGCATATCAGAAAACGATGATGATTTCCGTAGAAAGTGGGCGCTTTTGTTATCGATTTCTGCACAAACCTGGCTGATCCTGTTGTACAAAGGCTAACAAAACACTATGTAGAAGGTATTGCGTGGGTTTTGCATTACTACTATCAAGGGGTGAGCTCCGACCGCCGATTTGCCTTTCTTTGCTGACTCGGTAATAGACCCCTTCATGGCAATGGTATTACCCATATCATTTTGCACCTTTCGCGTCGGACTTCGAAGGTTTGGAAAACATGCAACTGGAATTTACTCTCGGACAACCATTCAAACCGTATGAGCAACTCATGGCTGTTTTCCCCCCTGCTAGGTACGTTCATGTTGAGTAATGATTTGACTACATAGCTCACCAGTACCAGTCGCAAGCACATACCTGAATCCTTCCATGATCTCATGACAAACGAAGAATCTCCAATTCATGATTTCTACCCATCAACCTTCCAGATCGACATGAATGGGAAGAAGATGTTGTGGCAAGGTGTTGCTCTCTTACCTTTCATAGACGAGAAAAGACTATTAGATGCGATGGCCGAGCACTACCCTAAGCTTACTGAGGATGAGGTCCGAAGGAACAGCTGGGGTCACAACGTCATGTTTATTGCTGATGAACATTCAATGTATCCATTCTTCGAGGGATTATATGGTAAACGCAAGGAGAAAGAGGTAAGTCGTCAGTTTGATTAGAACTAATATCGTTACTGACTACGATTATCTAGCCTCAACCCATGCTTACCAATCTGTCCAAGGGCATCAGCGGTAGCGTTCTACCAAACCCCGATTGCTTACCTGGCTCGACATATTACTCCCCATTGACTTGCATGAACCTGCAAGATATCAAAAACGATCGTTCTCTCTCCGCGTTATACTTCTTCCCAAAGCAACTCTCTCCCCATCGATCGATGTTTCTTCCGGGGGTAACAAAACCCACAAGACAGCTTACTGGCGAGGATTTAGCTCGGAGGGGTCGAGGACATGGTCGAGGGGGCGGCATGGATCGTGGCGGTCGCGGTCGAGGTGGCTATCAGAACGGCTCTTATAACAACGGACATGGGTACGGCAGCACTCATGGCCAATCACACACTGCGACATCATATGTCTCGTCATACACCACTCAGTCTCGAACGCCATACACCCAGGAGCCCCAGCAAGGATTCGGAGGCTATGGCTCCAATGGAAGGCCACCAATTCAAAGTTATGGTAACAATTATCCTGGCCAGACACGTGGTGGTTCACCTCCTCGAGGAGGCGCCCCTCCCTCGCGCGGAATGCCACCAAACCGTGGTGGCCCTCCCCGTGGTGGCCCTCCTCGTGGTGGCAGTTCCGGGTATGGAGGTTCTACGTCCTATGCTCAAACCGGTCATCAACCGGCATATGGCCGTGGAGGCTACTCTGGTGGGTACGGTGGAGGTGGCGGTGGCGGTGGCGGTGGGTATGGTGGACAGGCGAATAGTGGTTACGGAGGTTATGGAGGCTACGGTGGCCAGGCAAGCCGAGGTAGCTATGGCGGTTCAGGAGGACATGACAACAGCGGCAGTTATATGGGTTATGGAAACCAGAATGGCGGACAAGCCCGTGGTGGCTATGGTGGCTACAATGGAGGAGGTTATCAGAACCCTTCAAGGGGCCGGGGCCGAGGATTCTAGAGTAACTTATATACATACTGCTTTTCGTTAATATTTTCCTTCGCAGATTTTTTGTATTTTAGACCATCGATATATATTTTGTCGGTTTCTTTCCAATCACACTAACAATCTGGACTCGCTACATCAATATGAAAATGACTGTACCGCCCTCTAATATCTGTTTTTTTGGATGTCACGAGAAACACTCGAATGACTGACTAGCGAGTACTTACTCCCATTCCTCGACCCTTTTCAACTTAATGAATAGAAGTTTATCGATATATCGTCCAATCCTGCAATGGGCCTGATGGCATAGTATATACCTTCACGAAGATCTCTCCCGTGGCGTTATCCGGTCCCTCGAGTACAAATCATGGTAGGAATGACTGTTTTCCCTCTCTTATAGTCTCACTAGGGGAGGCTAATACAATGGAGGCACAAAACCGTGATTACATACACACTAACCATATTATTTTCACGGTCGAAAGACATACTCAAGTAACTGACTTGATCAGCATCGAAGTGCGGTTATTAATACATAGTCAACCATACACTCGGATAGCACAATAACAATAACAACACATCCACCTTCCTGCAAGTTTGTTATTCCATCATCGATAATAGGTATAGGATGTGGTAGGGTGGCGGGCTGCGCTATAGTAGCGTGCGGAGACGCGGCTAAAACTGGTATAATTGCGATCGTCAACATAAGGCGTGACACAAGTCAAGTATAACGAGTACTCCTGGTCGCGTTCGTTAGCCCTTTCCGATTCAGGCAATGAGAGTTGATCATCTGTATTCCCTGCGCGCGGGCCTGAACGTCGCTCGCGGCCCTTATAGAGGACTATCTCGACTCGACGGGGAAGGAAGAAGGAATTGTTCCACCAATTGATCAAATCTGCAACAATCGAGCTCCGAGAATGCGGACGGCCCTTGGCAAACTCGGGAAGGGGCAATTTTCCCATCCACGCAAGAGCAACACTCTAGAACGGGAAGTGAGCTAATATGTCACTGAAATGATGTCTATGACCACGTACATTCATGAATATGCTCCAATCTTGGTGGCGAACATCATGGGTATCGAGCACTGATGGCATGCTTGGAATTTGGCTGTAAAATTGATTCATGCCTTGAATCCTCATCACGGTGAACGGAGTGTAAGCTTGAGCGGTATTCGGCAGACGGTCGAACGGATGCGGAGCAGAGTCCGACATTGATTCTCTGGGAAAAGTAATTATGGGCATGTGCGAAGATGAATGAAATCCTGGCTCGACGGGTGCATTGGGAAATGGAGAGGGTACTCGCAACTGGGGAGCTACAATACGCTGATCCTCCAAGACATGCCCGTGTGGGTATACCATTTGCGGAGGGGGGACATGAGGTGAAGGAGTGCGGTGGAGAGAATAGGGTGATCTAGATTGCCGACGACTCTGGTATGTGGATGGCGCATCAGGCGGAGGAGTGCGGTGGGGAGGATAGGGTGATCTCGACTGCCGACGACTCTGGTAAGTGGATGGCGCATCAGGCGGAGGAGTGCGGTGGGGAGGATAGGGTGATCTCGACTGCCGACGACTCTGGTATGTGGATGGCGCATCAGGCGGAGGAGTGCGGTGGGGAGGATAGGGTGATCTCGACTGCCGACGACTTTGGTATGGGGACGCCGCGTGGGAAAGAGGGCGTGAGTATGAAGATCGTCGTGGCAGTGACATCGGAGAGGGCGCGCGAGCGCTATAAGGAGAGCGGCCTCTGGGGGTAGACAGAGATTCTGCCATTGCGATGGGGTCAGGTCCACCAGGGTAGGTTGAATGGGGGATTTCTTTCGGCTTTACAGTTAGTGAAGTCGAGCAAGCACCCAGAGGGTTATAAGACGCACGGTCGTACCACTTCTCAAATACCACATCACCTTCCCCACCCAAAAGATCAAGACCAAAGGATCCTGCCGCTAGTCCCTGATCCGCATGTCCAGTACTCAGTGGTCATGTGACAACACTCGTCTGAGGACTCACGTTATTGGGAAGTTGAGCACTTGTTAGCAGAATCTGTGTGGCATCGGCAGGGACCCATTGGAAACCATGTACAATTCCTTGGGAGGTCTGATAGCTGTGTATCATGATTGGCTCAGGCAAATCTTGCCAACATCGATTAGTAAACCACTTGCCTTACAGGCACTGCCCTACAAAGTCAAGTGAATTTAGCAAGACCTGTCAGATACCTGTTCATACCTGAAAGGATGGTTTGTAACCTGACCATCTGCATTAGTGGACGTCGTGTAGGTGATAGTTCCAGGTGCAATCTGGCCATTTGCAACCCAATGATGTGCAATGTGAGAATGAGATGCTTGCGGGGGCGGATACGACTGGGGTTGCGGCTCGGGGATTGTGAATCCTCCTACTCCGTCCATTGTGCACTTTGTTGATGATGGAAGCTGGCCAGAGGGAAGGGGGTTGCAGCGCAGTGATAAGACGTCCGACGTGATCGTCGCTTCGAACGTCTGGGCGGCAAATATCTTGAGTCATGCCTCAGGCCTAATCTTCCCCATATTCAATACGGCGCGAGCCGACTTGACGTGCAGAGCCTTCCACTTGGCAGAAATACCCCTAGTCTCCCTAGGCGAATGAAAATAACCATTCCTTCTGAGGGAAAATGTGCCGCCGCACTCATCGGTGAAATACTACTTATATGTGGAAAGTCAGGGATAACGATATAATGGGGGAGGCACGGCCGCTTGACCGTGCATATGCTGACAGCGTCCCGCGCCAACATTCTCGAGGCTGCTACTCACATAACTGTGTGTCTGAATGGTCGGCATAACTGCAGTTCGGGGAAGACCGTGGCCTGCATGTTCAATTAGTATCAAGCGCTAGCTACTTATAGGCGGAGTTCATTCGGCCCGCTTAATATGACATTTCATTGCACTCCCTTGTACATGGTTCACTATCGCAAGACCGTGACAGCCCTACTAGTGCTACAAGTAGACAATTTCTAGGTATTTACGTGCAATGTAAAAATGCGGTGTGATTGGAAAATTGACCTCGATCAAGCCTTCCTCACGTATCTTCCTCCACGGTCCAAATATCTGTTCCAAGTAGACAGTCTCAAACCCAACAACGCCAGTTGTTCTGGGCGCAGAGGTGGATGAGTTGAACAGATCTATCTTCCGGCATTTGAGGGGGAATCCGGCCGACTTGCCCTGCATCTCCACAACCTCGCGTGATCCATCCCTGACAAGTGAATAGTTGATGATCCCAAGCGCATATCGATACTGGCCGTGGGCCAACGAGTTTTGTACATTGATATCAATCCTGATGTTGGGACACAACGGACAGTCGAATGTGATGCGGTCATGCCCTGTTCCAGTAGCCATTGCCAAAGGGAGACTGAGAGGGAGCATCACTAGCTGCATTCGCAAGCCGAGACCGGTCATAGTCATCTCCAGTCGCCCACCACTAGCCAACTTCAACTCTCGACGGTCCAGAAAGCTCCTCGGAGATCGAGGAATAGCATCTGAAGTGTGATGTTTTGCAGCCGCACCCTTCCAGTTGAGGACAGAAGGGTTACCAGCCTGCATGATGGCTTCGATGAGCCTGCAGAATGCGCGGTCTCCTCCTTCTCCATATGCGATCTGCAGGCTGACGTCGAAAATACCCATCAGAGAATATGCTACATCTTCAACCCTCGTTGTTTTGCGTCTGGCTGCCCATGTCATCCGCTCATCCACCTTGGACGGACCTGGATTGAACTGCCAGTAGATCTCATCACGAGGAATGCCAGTGGCTTTCTCCAGAGTCTGCAGTATCTCGGTGGTTGCTTCCTTTCGTTTGTCATTGGAATCATTCGTCATAGGCTTCCAGTACTTATTGAAGAATTTGATGTAGAAAGGTGCAAGGAGTTCTTGCAATGTCCAGCCCCTTTCTGTCCATTCATCAAGCAATATATCCTTGATGGTCGTGCTTTTTGCTAAGTGGACGATGCAAATCTCCGAGTTACGATACCACCGGAACATGGAGCGAATCGACTCGTCCAGCTCGGTACTGCTGCTCTTGTCGATACAGCAAGTATCTGACCACGCAAAGTCCACCTTGTACTGTCTGGCCTCTCGACAGAAATTCTTCAGCTTCTCGTATCCCGGACCTGCTGCTAATGTGCCCGCCTTCATCTCTTCATACGTCGGCTCTCCCGAATCCAGCCATCGGTGAGATAGAATGGCATATTTGACAAGTCGCGAGGCCTTGTAGTAAAAAGAATTCGTTTGAGGGACAGAGCTCCGGAAATGCCTCTTCACATCATCACGCCCTACAAATGTCATGTCTGACAGGCGTATAAGGCGGATCGGGATGTGGTTCATCACATATTGGTCGAACTCCTCGAGACGCCGTGCGAAATCACTCATGATGAATCCCTAGAAGGACCACACACTATAGTGGTAATGAATCGTAATATGATAACATTGTGATGATGCATACCACACGTGGTACCACTTACCTGCGTGAACGTTGGGAGTTCTTCCGCCTATGGCCTGATATTTGTTAGAGGTTGTCAGGTCGCTCAATTCAACGTCTACAGATCACGATCAGGTGAGTTTAGCATCTTAATTGTCACCAAATACATCCGACTTACCTCAGGCGAGTATAAAATGTTTTAAGCAAATGATGAAGATGGTGCAAAGAATGGAACACTAAACGCCGTGGTCTTGAGGGTCACCTTGTAGTAGGCTTGTAGTTCATGTGTTCAGTTACTTCAGTATCCTGTCATTGTTTTTATATCGTGTCTTTCCTTATCACTTTCCTGTGACAACGTAACCACGATGTCATCGGGGATTTAGTTGAAAGACGTCCAGCCACAACTCGTAGTCTATACATGGTATGGGAAATCCAATACGACCGCGGCAGTGTACCTTAGTTATACTAGTACATTCACAAGGAAGCTGCTGCAGCGCTGAATCTTTGACACTTGTATCCTCCATGCATAGAGGTACGCTGTGAAGGTTTGTGGTATGTGCCGAACGATCGGAGAATTTGATCCAAACGACATTAATACCAGGGCATTGTGATTTTGGTACAAGAGCACTCAGGGGCAGGGCCTCCGGCCGGGTCACTTATGTACTTAGTGGAATAGAAGCTTCTCGAGAGTCGACGGAGTGGCAAGCTTGAATTCTCGGAACCCTAAATTGTTCGGTTCTTTACGCCAGTACAACTTGGGGATATGTAAGATCCATGGACCTCGCATAATTAAACCTCGACCAAGTAACAAATTGATTCGCAGTCTGTAGTAGTACAATGACAATGGAGAGTACAAGTATCAACAAATTCGACGTGACTGGATTCATGCACTGCATGTTACTCAACCATAGTAATTTCCTGGAACAGGCATGTCGCGAGGCGCAATGTAGTTCAAGTACAACGCGTACTGCCTCTCGCGTTCCTTGACCTTTTTCCTGAGCTTCTTTTCCTTCTTGCGCCACTTCTTTTCCTCCTTCTTCTCCCGGCGCCTTCTCTTGGAGTCAGCGAGATCAACGCCGCGACCGTAGTACTCGTCGTCTTCAGACTCCGAAGAGGATGATGATGATGATGAAGAATCCAACGAGTCGAAATCATCGGAGTCGAAATCAGGCATCGGAAGGTTTTTGTCCAAGGTCCCTACGTGCAGGCCTGAGCGTCGCTCGCGGCCTTTGTAAAGGACCACCTCAACGCGACGGGCACGGAAGAATGAATCGTTCCATAAATTGATCAAATCTGCAACAAGCGAGCTCCGCTTAGGAGGAACCCCCCCCTTGGAGAACTCATGAATAGGCATCTTGCCGGCCCACGCAAGAGCAAGATCCTGAAATGGAAGTGAGCTGACACACCGACGAATAAGTCTGTCACCACGTACATTCATGAATCTGATCCAATCCTGATGGTAAACATCATGAGTGTCGAGCACAAGTGGCATGCGAGGAATCTGATCGTAGAATTTGTCCATTTCTTGGATCCTCATCACGCTAAACGGAGTGTAAGGCTGAGCGGCATTGGGCGGACGTGAGAATGCTTCCGGAGCAGCGAGTTGTAACGATTCTCCTCCTGTGGCAGCGCCGGGCATACGGGGGGATGAAGGGAATCCACTATTGGGCACACGGGGGGATGAAGGGAACCCTGTATTGGGCATACGGGGAGATGAAGTGAATCCTGCGTTGGGCATACGTGGGGACGAAGAGAAACCTGGTCCGCCAGGCATTGGAGAGGGTGCTCGCGACCTAGGGCCCGTGATAGGTTGACCTTCAAGGACATGCCCGCGGGGGTATACTGATTGAATTTGCCCAGGAGGGACAAATGGTGAAGGAGCGCGGTGAGGAGGGGGATAGGTCGATGTCGCCGGTTGACCATTGTATGGGGACGGTGCCCGTGACACAGGGCGTGCGTATGGAGAAGGAGCACGCGGCCCCGGCGGCATTGGAGAAGCACCACGGGGCGCCTGCGGCATTGGAGAGGGCGCTCGAGCACCATAAGCTGGTCCTCCATAAGGAGAGGGTGCTCTGGCACCGTAAGGAGAGGGTGCTGGTCCTCCATAAGGAGAGGGTGCTCTGGCGCCATAAGGAGAGGGTGCTCTGGCACCGTAAGGAGAGGGCGCTGTGGCACCAAAAGGAGAGGGCGCTCTGGCACCATAAGAAGTGGGTGCTGTGGCACCATAAGGAGAGGGCGCCCTGGCACCATAAGGAGTAGGCCCTGTGGGCCCAAAAGTGGGCACTGTGGCCCCAAAAGGAGAAGGCGCTCGGGCACCATAAGGAGAGGGCGCCCTCGCCACGGGATCCGGTCCACCAGGGTACGTGGAGGAGAATTCTTGCGGCCTTATATTTGGTGAAGTTGAGAAATTACCTACAGGTCTGAAAGGGGAGGCTGCACGATTGTAAGGGCTAGCGCCTCCAGTTGTAGGATAACCTGTTGGGCTGCTGTATGTTGCGGGAGGGGAAGAGTATGTCCCTGCACCACTCTGAGAAGGCTTTCTTGGCCCCGTACTAGTAGCGAAGGAAACCTGCTTGGGCTCTATGTCGAGATCTCCGAATCTGCGGTCAAGATCTGCGGAACTATTGTAAGTGCCGTATGCAGCGGTCCCCGGTAATGGTCCAGAGGGAGGTGCTTCACCGTAGAAGCTCCTTTTGCGTTCTCTGACCTGAGTATCCCTGTCGCGCGCCATGCGGATCTCTATTTCGTCCCTTTCAAACTGTTTCGCGATGTTCTTTAGGGATACCTTCTCTTCTTTTTTTTTGCGCTTCTCTTCAGAACGTTTCCTGAAAAAGATGTAGAGTATGAAGCAGCATTATATTGACCAGACAGTACCATTTTTCAAGCTCCCTCTCTTCTCCCCTGCTGAGCTGGCCGCGATTAAAGGATGCAGCGAATTCCTGATTCTCGTGCTTAGTCGTCATGGGTAAAAACTCGAACGATCTGAGGACTTACTGCATTGGCAGGTTGAGCACCTGTTGGCAAGATCTGTGTGGCTTCCGCAGGGACCCATTGGATACCATGCACAACGCCTTGGGCGGTCTGATAGCTGCACATCATAATCTGATCAGGCGGTGCGATCTCGTCAACATCGCAACCACTTGCCTTGCAGGCACCGCTCTGGAAATGATCGATGGGTTACGATAAAGCTAGTTTGCGAGACAGATGGGATCATACCTGAAAGGATGATATGTAACTGTACCATCCGCACTAGTGGATGTCGTGTAAGTGATGGATCCGGGCGCGATCTGGCCGCCAGACGGGGGCGAATATGGCTGGGGCTGCTGCTGGGGCGAAGCAAATCCTCCTGTTCCGCTCATTGTGCACTCTGGTTCTGAAGATGAGGGAAGCTGAGAAAGATGGGAATCGCACTGATAAGAGGCGATTGTTGCCTCCCATCTAATATTAATAAGATCAACCCTGCAGCCCTACCCTGCCTCGTGTTGCGCTATATCTAGACAATTAACTGGCGATGGCCGAGTTTTGAGCGCTGATTCCGATAATATTTGATCGGCTGACGGAGCGAATACATGCCGGTCGGGTTCAGTACATCATTTAGCCCTCAGCTTACCTGGGACCTACGTAGCACATAAACTCCATCTTGGATGTACTTAGGTCTAACAGTTTGCACTGCTACATGATATATACTTATCCATCTCCAGGGAGAGATGTGACACAACAAAAACGACTTCAGATTTCAGAGTTTGAGAAGTTGGACAATCATACTTAGCTCATGCTCGATATCAATTAATGAGGGAAACATCATAACTTGAGAAAGGGTTACCCTGGTCAACTTACCTGATCATCTCCGATCGGCCTGCATACTGTTCTCGAGTACAAATAAAGAGCGGGTTTGTCGTGTTGAACTATCAATCTGATTATGGCCCAAACAAGAAACGAAGTCTGCCAGAATGAATCCCATGAGTGCATGTATGCATAATACATAATGAAGGACTGGGTCAGATGCCTCCTACGTACCAGGATGTCAACATTTTCCGAAGAAGCTCCAATAAGATTGGTTCATCTTTCGAACTCGACTCCGAAAGCTAGATGCAGGGTTTGGTTTGACTAGTTACCGAAGTGACAAATCCAGAGTATACGTCAGGATCTGCATCATCTGTCTAGCCATCATTAATGATTTATGATACTGGGGGAATAAGTGGTCACCGTTAGCACTCCTTTAGGAACGAAGTATCCCTAGTGGGCTCATAAACGTCTTCTGAGGGCAAATCATGTATGTCATTGCTTGGATTTTGATGTATTGATAGCCTGCTTCTCAATACCACGGAAGCACTGCATTTATGAGTGCAATCAGATACGACAGAATTCCCTCGGTCAGGTCGTGGGCAACCTATGCTTTTGTCAAGCGGGACGAATAGGAAGAAACAATGGTCCACGGAGGTCAGTTCCACCGCCATCGCATCGCAAAAACGGCTTACAGTATCAGCCTCCTGTATACAGATGTCGTTCAGATTTCAACTAGTAAATCACATAGCGTCTGGGCAGCCTACTTTACGATGATTTGTGCCTCTCTCTGCCCTCAAGTAATCAGCTGCAGTGAAAGATCGAGAAGCAGGACCGTGAGCTAGCCTTTCTCTGCATCAGACAGGTCGTCGACCATTTCTGACGAAAAACCCACTTTATGGAATGACGCCCCAAGGCGCAAATAACGAGGGTGCCTCACTAATTACCGGCCGTCAACACCGTTGCCTAATGATAAAAACGATGAAAGGGATAAACACGCAGACATACATGAAAACCCACTGTAAATGTGCCAAATGTGTTCGCAGTATTGGAAGTCTTGCGATCCTCGGCAATAGTAATAGTTACACTGCGCCGTCCGTTCTGCGAACCGATGCTTATGATCACGGAATTCGTCGGATAAGCGCGCTTTAGGAAACAGCACACCTGGCGTTGATGGTGTATGATGTTCGCCCAGTGCCAATAGTACGGCGAATTTTTAGGCGGTACACTTTAAACCTGTTGCCGTATCTTGCCAAAACAAGGAAGTTCTTTTATCATCTACAAAATGCAACGGTCGGTTCCGCGGAAGCAATTCGCGGTATAGTTGCTGCGCTATTCGAACCGATTTGATAAAGATCATAATGTGAACCAAGCATGGTATGCTCACTGCAGGTTACGGGTGTCAACCGTTGGCGCAAAGTTGTAGGCGGTAATTTACGCGTACCATGTTGCTTCCCCTACAAATTCAATGCCAGCTGCGGTTTTTCGGTGGCTGAGTCGAGTACGCGGTGATGTAGTTGGGTGCGGTATTAACGCATGCTTCACGAGATGGGACTCTCGAGTATCAGTGTACACAACGATTCTCCCTTTCAAACTTCTGACACTCGAGCTGCGAGAGGAAGCGGCCGGTAAGCGGATAGCACCACTCGGTAATGTCATACAACTCCTCACGGTGCTCTGAAAATAGTGGTTGACTTCCCGGAAGGATTTAGCGATGCACCCATGACTGCGAAGTTTGCCTGGAAACGCGGCACCTAGGAAGCACTTGACTTCCTTTTCCGTAAGACTGTAACTGTGCAGGAGTAAGTCCCTCCATTTTTACGGAAGGGGGCAACTTACAACTATTTATTTTATCGTCTAAGCCTCTTCGTGGTCATGTCGAAATTTTTGTTCAATTTATAGACATACTTCTGTAAATGAAAGGAGACGATCAGTCGACTGGAAATGACGATACATGTCACCGAGCTGTCGCGGCGAATTAAGTCCCATGTGGTCAAACGATCTTGCGGAAAAGCTGAAAACCGGTGATGCTTCTGATCGTCACGAATCTCCGCCGAAAAAAATGGCAATGTGCCATTGATTTCCCCACGACGGAGATGATGACTATTGCTTGCAGATTGAACATTGCTCCCAAAAAAATTCACGACATGAAAGACAATATCCTCCAAGGTAGGGAGATGAGCATCTTCATCATCAACACTTTCAGCGGCTTATGTTAGGATATTACTGATAGTGTAGAAGGGTACGAACGAGATCGTGTGAATTGACGTCAATATCAATTATGACCCGTTCTCATCGTACTTGACCACAATGCGAAGGGGCGAGGGGTGGCATTTGCTGTGAATCCGAGGATTCAGATGGCAACAGAAGATATGACATACTGGTCCGATGGGAGACACAATATTACAAAAGCAAAAGGTAATAGATTACTTTGCCTGGGTGAAAGATGTCCAACCCTTCGCGAAAGGACAAGTCATGAGAACCGCCACCACAACACGATGATAAGGATAAGTGCCACAGCACCAAATGGTGCATATTGTCGTATGAGCGCTTGAATGTTTATGTTTCTTGCTGCCTTGCGGTACCTTTCCGATTCAGAACGCAGGGAAGTTGACAGATGCGACATTCCTGTGAGGTGTCAAAGTATTAAAGAAGAGCCCAGAGAATCTCCACACTCACTGTCTAACGAGTCCCCCCTCCACAAAAGCTCCTCCATGTTCTTGGTCATGATTCGGGTGACGTCTTGCAATTCGTTGTTTAACTTGTCCAAGTTTGATGATCCAGCTGTATCAGCTGCACGTGTGTCCTGATATAACCGTGCTGTTTTCGACATAAAGGTATCTGAATACAGCACGAATGAGTCCTCGGTAAAAATTCGTGCAGTAGGATCGCGCACCAAACCCGACAAAGGCATAAGGTTTCCGCACGGACTCTACTTTTGGTCCGTAAGACACGGAGAATTCCTTTGAAAGTTCTTCTAGATACGAGAAAGCAAGCTTCCGCGGGTAAGATTTGTCCGCAATGGTGAGGTACACGACATTATCCGCGAGGAGGTAGCTATAGCAGCCGGCGGCTTAGGATGCGGAGCTTGATCGAGATGAGAACGGACACTCACTGAAGCGTATACTGCCCACTTTCTATGGAACACCGCGGTTCCGAGTTGGGAGTGATGCGTCGAAAAATTAGTTTCGACTGTTGCTTGTGCTCCTGAAGAGCCTGCTCGGTCTATCAGGGTAAATAAACCTCCTGAGTAATTGAGATGTTGAGGAAGCTGACCTGTTCATCATCCACACTTGCTGCCATTGGCAAAGCATCTGTTGCGCGGACTATTATTGTTGAGCGGACCATGGTGGGAGATGATGTTGTCGTGGCTCAAGTGGAAGCAATTGCGAAAGTGGTAGAAGCACGTGATCGGCGGTGAATTAGTCGATATCCGAAATAGGAAACTTCGGGCAGTGTAATATGGTAACCTGCTCAAGGCCGAGTTCGTCAAAACCTTCTCAAATTCTGTCAGTTTCGATTGACCGGTGAAGGTGAATCTCTTGCTGTCGGGCAGCATTACATTGAAAAAAAAAGCCCAAGTAAGTTGTTATTTGTATCTTGCTCGGTGCCTGCCGCCGGCAGGGTCTCGTTCCGTTGGAATATGATTCGTTACTAGTGAGTGTTTTATTTAAACAACGTTCCAGGGGTCAACCAATCAATATTAATATTCAGTTTCAAATGAACACTTGTTGATAAACCACCACCATCATGACTCTCTCCCAATTGTTCGACGTTCGCAAACAGGTGCGCACTAAATGTCAATCTCATCCACTTTTTATATGACATTCGTCTCAACAGCTTGCGTTCTACGGTTCCTACCATTCCAATCCAGTTAATATCCTCATCCACATCTTTGGGGTCCCAGCTATCCTGTGGTACGTCGTTTTCTCACTGCGTAGAGTACAGATTATGTACCACATTGGTCCGATCTAGGAGTTCACTACTGTTGGCTACTCGCATCCAAACTCCCACGTTCTTGCCAGAGTTTCGCTATACGTTCAATGAGTACCTCTTATTCGATTTGAACACCCCCGCGGTGTTCACCGCCATGTACCTTGTATACTACCTCATCCTTGAACCGTTTGCTGCGGTCAGTCTCTCACGCCATGGATCGCATCTGTACCGCCATCTGACACCGGTCCTAGTTATTGTACGCGCCACAAATGGTGGTGTCATTACTGACCGCAACAGCTCACGCGCACCGCCCTGATGGCATTCGAGACGCAATTATTGTTCAAATCATTTCATGGATTGCACAGTTCATTGGACATGGACTTGCTGAGGGTCGTGCTCCAGCCCTTCTGGACAACATTGTTGGTGGTAGGTTCATCGATCAATCATTTAATCCGTATGTTGGCTGCTAACAATCCTTTCTAGCCCTTGTACTCGCTCCGTTCTTTGTGCACTTGGAATTGATGTTCATGATCGGGTATCGTCCTGCCCTACACAAGCAGCTGCAAAACGATATAGGCATTGAGATCGCCAAGATGAGAAAGGCAGAAGGCGACAAGAGACGTCTTGCAGAAAAGAAGGCCAGTTAATTTGATCGATGACAAGATGATCCTGGTCACATATCTATCGTCCTCGAATTTTGTATCTCCTGCTTTTCCAGGCATCATCGATTCTTATTCTTTTATTCCTGGCCCGTGGAGGTTCTGGGCTGTTCATAGTTCTCCATCGTCTTGTATCATACATTAACTTGGGGTATTCTTATCTCTACCCTTCATGTCAATCAATAATGAAACCGGTTTCCACTATCAGGTCGCATGTTGATCACAGTTGGTTTACCCTTCAAATGAGACTAGCGGGAGGCTGGAGGGTTTGTTCTCCGACAGGGGTAACATAGCACGAGGTGAGGCCTCCGTCAACCTTGAAATCAGTGCCCTATTGATGTGGCGTTAAACAAACATCTCGCACTGATTGGAAATAAACATACAGTCATATAACTACTATCATCGCTCGCCACTGCATATGCGATGGTGAAATCAGATCAGCCAGATAGTGACACCCAAGTAAAAACGTACGGAACAATGCAGCCTTGGCGAGTTCCACGGCCTCACCGAACCGACCCATGGGGAGATGAACAAGCCGGCGCTCTTTCTTTTCCGACGTGTTGAGGAAATCCATCAAAAGAGCTTCAAAACATGATACTTCAGCAAACATCGATTTCTGTGCGGTTATTATGCACTAACGCGTCTTCAGCGGTCCGCTGTCAGCTTTAAGGTTAGCACGTAAAAATGCAAGTTTCACTTCAGCTTACGGGCACAAGGAGTTCAGCCGAATTCCTTCTCTCGCATGCACCATCGCGAGCTCTCGTGTCATGGACAACACAGCACCCTGATGTTCTTTCAAACTAACGTATCTCAGCGAACGACTATTATACTTACCTTGGACGCAGTATCTGAAGAACACGATGAATCGTCTTCAAAAAGATGCAGTGTGTTCACGTACATGCTAACTGGGGCGTGGCGGCACCCATGAGCGCGACGAAGCTCGCAGTGTTGATGATAGAGCCCCCGACACGAAGGCCTTTCTCCTCGTCGACAGGATTTTGCCGCATAGCCATAATAGCATACTTGCAGCCCCACCAGACACCCTTCACATTGATTTGCATTGTCAGATCCCAGATCTTCTCCTCTGTGTTGAGGGCGTGATCGTCCGCTGGGTGCATGATGCCCGCATTGTTGAACTGCGGATTCATTGAGACTAGTTGAGACATCATGCGGATCATCATAAGATATGAATCTTACCATCACATCCAATCTACCAAATTCTGCAACAGCGAGATCAACAGCTCCCTTGATGTCATCTTCCTTCCCGACATCAGCGTGGACGGCCAGTGCTCTGACGTTTGGGAAGCGTTGCTGGATAAGTGCTGCACCTTTCTGCGCAGCTGCTATATTGATGTCGACTAACAAAACGTTGGCGCCTTCCTGAGCAAAGAGCAGGGACGACTCGAGACCGATGCCACTGTAATCCCATCAAGATCAGAAAATGCGATCTGTTCGAGCAGACTCACGAGCCGGCTCCGGTGATGAGGGCAACCTAGATTCAAAATTTCTGTCAGCAGTATGCCCGGTTGCAAGGTATCTATCTACATTACTTTGTTTGCAAGACGTTGGGACATGATCACGTTGATAGTTGTAGTTCAAGATGTACTTATTCGGATACTAAGGCTGATACTATCAGATAGGCGGATCAAATAGAAAAGATTAGGTGTCTATTTATAGTTATTGTCGATCCAACAAATTCATTTGCGAGTTTGCTGTTGTTACATCCACCGTTCGTCAAAATGCCAATGAGTGAATCAAAAAACGCCTGTGTCGAGAACTGCAAAACAGTGCCGGAGGAGATCCCATAGTATGCTTTGGTCTATGTTCGAGAGCTCGACATTTGGGAGATGACCGGTTAACCCAGAAAATAGCGCAACATGTGTCTGAAGTCGCCCATTCATTGAAAGGGCGCGATTTTACTGGTAGAGTAACACCCTCCTTGTGATGCAAGCAAATCCAGGCCAAACACCACACAAACGACTCCATATCATGGCGATATAGGTGCTTGAGTTCGCCTCACTGACCCTCTGGGTTGCATGAACGGCATCATGGCTGTATGTTCGTTGCCCCGAAAACCTGGTAGGCCATTCGCCAGCGAAGATGGATCGTAGTTATTTAAGACGCTTTTCGGCTTGCTGTCTTCCATGTACCACACCGTATTTCCAGGGCTAAGACGTCGATGACAGACCCTCCCTTCCACAGAGCAGCGTGGCCTGGATGCGATGTCAACGAGGAGCCACATATAGATGTGATGGAACACGTACATGAGATACATTGAAGCCACACGTTGAAAAGGTCTTTGCCATGTAGCGTCGTGATGGGGTGGAGCTTGCGGAATACCAGAATGGTAGAGCACCCGACTGCCCGTGGTGGGTTCTGGAACGCCAAACACTTTTCAAATGGCGGACGTTAGATTCGTGAACTTGTTGTGCCAAAGCAGCTCAGGAATATCAGTATCGTGAACCTGAGCGATCTCCTTGACCTTTTTCAAGATTTCCGGTTCGCTAGCGCGATTCTCCTCTCCCATAAAGATATTGGCCACCATCCGATCTTCCTGGATGTCTGGAATTTTGTGACGAGTGTTTCGCTAGTGATAGGGATCACGTTGTTCTTGTAGTCCATAGTCCGTTACTCTTTCTTCATCGCTGGTGTGAAGCAGCAGGTCGACTTTTCAAGAACCTCATCATCGAACCTGTAAGTCCTTTTTCCTTAACTTCGACTGCTTGTCGAGTAGAAACAAGAAACCTGACATACAGCTTCAGACTCAGACTCAGACTCAGAGTCCAGGCTTGACTATTTATAGCTTGTGATCGTTGGTCCAAAAATCTTGTTCAGCCCTATAGAGGGCCCTCGCAGCCTTCGGCCATCATATAATGCATTGGCTTGAATTTAAGCCTCCAGCGCTCTTTGGCGCCAGCATCGGATCATTTGGCTATCAACATCCGCCTTTGTATTTGGGTCGACGGATGCCAGTGACCAGTCTGAAACATCCGAGTCCAGTGCGTCATCATGTTTCCAATTAGCCTGGTCCATATAAAACCCCTCAACCTCAGCTAGCTAGCTGGTCTTTCATTCACTTTCTATCCCACAGGTGCAGGTTACCTTTCCACTACAATTATTCGCTCTTGCTTCATTTCGACAACTTGAATACTTCCTATGTTCCTTCGTCCCAAGACCTATACTGCTCGTTATCCACAATGGATGGTCGGGAGGCCTTTACTCTATATGTCGTCCGCTCTTGCATCTCTCGGCGACGCTATGTTTGGCTATGGCCAAGGAAGTATCGCATCGGCTCAGGTTCAGCCTTCTTTTATCTATCGAATGTTCGGCAAGGAAGTTACTATGGCGCAAATCCAAGCTGGCCAGACCGGCGTGGATCCTTTCACACAAGGTTTGACTCTTGTTTTTTTTTTCATCCTCAGGCCACTCAAACACCCCTGTTATTAGCTGTAACCGTTTCTTGTTTAAACCTAACAGCGCTGCTGGCTTCATTCATTGCCGCCTACCTCTGCGATCTTCTTGGCAGGCGGATGTCTGTCCGTATCGGAGGCATCATGTATTTCATTGCCGCTCTCATTCAGATCTTTGCTCCAAATCTCGGTGCCCTCATCGCTGGCCGGTGTATCCAGGGTTTAGGTGTCGGCATCCTCTCCATGACTGTCCCGATTTTGCAGTGCGAAATCGCCCCCGCTCATGCTCGCGGTCTGTTTGTCGGTATCGAATATATCTGCCTCAATATCGGTTACGCTGTTTCCGCTTGGGTCGGATATGGCTTCTTCTTCGCCATGCCTTCCGAGATCTCATGGCGTGGCCCATACATCGTACAAGCCGCCATTGCACTTGTTCTCATCTTCTGGACATTTTTCCTTCCCGAGACACCCCGCTGGCTGGCCCAGAATGGCTTCCAGAAGGAGGCTTTGGTAACTCTTGCAGACTTGCACGGCGCTGGAAACGTCTCAGACCCCAAAATTCTGGCTACCTACGCTGAGATTGTCGCCGCTGTCGAGTTCGAAGCACACATGGGTCAAGCTTCCTGGCGTCAACTCTTCACGCAATACACTCGTCGATGCATCGTCGGCATCACCTGCCAGATGTTTGCTCAGCTCAACGGGATCAATGCTATCTTGTACTTCTTACCATCCAACCTCACTCGTGCTGGCTTCACAATTTCCCGCTCCCTGCTATACTCAGGTGCTTGTGCTTTGATCTACTGTTCCGGCACCATCCCCGCAATGTTTTTGATCGACAAATTTGGACGCCGGGTGTTCTTGCTTTTTGGAAGTGTTGCGCTGGCCGCATCCCTTTCTATTGTCGGTGGCCTCCAATACTATGCAGACACTCTTCCTCTGGGATCTGCCCGAGTTTCTGCTGCTGACGCTATCTTCTTTGGTATGCTAACATTTTACTTGCAAGCAAAACGTCGCTAAAGCTCATCCCCTCCAGGTGTTTGTCTATACTTATTCTTCTTCGGTGCCACCTGGGGCCCCGGCCCCTGGCTCCTCGGTGCCGAAATCTTCCCTCTCCGTGCCCGCGCCAAGGGCATGTCGCTCAGCACGGGCACCAACTGGCTTTTCAATTTCATTATCGCCTTCATCACTCCCCCGCTTTTCAACACTATCAATGCAGGTTACTACTTTGTCCTCGTCGGCTTCTGTATCATCTCTTTTGTCGTCGTCTGGTTCATCTATCCCGAAACCGCCCACCATACTCTGGAAGACCTTGGCGAGGTTTTCGGTGACAAGGTCATGGACGATGAGGGTCCTGCACGTGAGAAGGCTCAGATGAGTGCGAACGCGATCCAACGGGAACGCTCTGGCTTGCCTGTCATCACCGATTCAGAGGTCACTCTTCAACCCAGCATGTCCACTGCACCAACAGCCAAGGACGAAGTTTCGATTATCATGAAAGAAAGGTCTTCTGTGATTACGATCCAGTCTGACGTTTAGCTTGACCCGATGGACTTAGTAGACTACTGAGCTTGTATATCAGACAATAACACTATTTCATGATTGATTCAACCAAAGTCCATTGATCTAACGACTGTTTTTCTGCTCTATTAACCAACATTCGACTTAATTGACTACTGAACTTGTGTGCCAAACAATAACACCGATGCATAAGTGATTCAACCAACGTCCACGTGCATATTAATCCAACGACTGCTTGTCTGTTCTGCTACTAAACCAATACTCGACTTAACTTTTAACAACGCAGGGACTCCGGGAAATCGTCAGGGTAACTTCCATCGTCCTGAAACATCTCGAGGAATTCTCTCACCGCCGGCGGTGGGGTTCTTGAAGGTAATAAGAAAGGTCTGCGTGACACTGGGACACTCATTCCAGCGCCCTGCTGCATTAAATCGTCCAGTGAGGAAGTGTATGCCGAATCGAGTGCATGCCGCTTTCTGTAGGGAGAAAGTTTGGTAGATGGGTTTGAATGTGGGATGGAGGTTCTAGGTGTAGTTGCTTGAGGCCGCTGGGCCACATCTTCCGGTTTACGGTTCGTGATCTCTGGGGGTCTGACAATTGGTATTTCTGATTCGGGCTCGGTTTCGGAATCGTCATCTTGAGCAGGTTTGAGTACTTCTGGTTCTGACTCCGGCTCTGTGACAGAGTCGTCCTCCTCAACAGGGTGAACATTCTTCACGAGCTCTGGAAATTTCATGGGTTCCTTGAGGGGAGAGATCTTGTCTAAAATGCGGCATGGAGTGCGTTTCAAAGGGCTGCGAGACGGCGATGCAACAAACGAGGATCTATTTCTTGGAGATTTGGTCGCCAAAAACGAACAAGGGAATCCTTGCGACGGAGAAGCAACGGGGGACGTAGCAGGACTTGACCCAAGGGTAAATTGGTGCAATGGTTTGCGTTTGCTGTAATTATTGTAGGCAACGTGCGCAACGGGACGCGGTGTTGGGAGATCGACTTCGATTCTGAAAGCTGCTGGTAAGTAACGAAGTATGACAAGGACAAATCTTGCTGACCTTGCCAACGACAACTTGTTCAGCAAGCTTCCGGACAAAGATGTCATGCTCATTGTTCCCTCCTCCTGCGACTGTGAACTTGGGATAGGCTCATAGTTAATTGATACAGGTTTTGCTATCCGCTTGTGACTAGGTGTCGCATCTAACGCAAGCAAGTATTGACTTTGCGACGATGGGACAAGTTCCTCAATTATAGTAGACGCAGACTGCAGGTCCTTAAATGGTAAATCTGGAGAAGACGCAGGGGTTGCATGGACCACCTCGTTGCGTCGGGATGCGCAAGTAAAAGGGTCGTCGGGATCTATTGCCTGCTCCGTCCCATTCGAACCACCCGCGTGTTCCCATGGCTGGGTGTCTTTATCGGTGTCTATTGGGACAGTGAGCTTCTTAATGAGCGGCGCAGAAGCTGGAGAAGGGCTCGATGATATACGAGGGTCAGACCCATGCTTGGTTCTGCACGGCGACGTCGCACCAACGAACGTGCGCAAACCGGACGGTGCATGCATATTGCTGGATTTGCGCACATTGGTCTCCGGAGTAGGTAAAGAAACAATGGCGGGAATGATGGTAGTGGGGGTAGTCCTCGTAGGGAGAGACTGAACTACCGCAGTGCTTGCTGCTGCTAGCGTCCGCTTCTTACTTTGGTTCGTCGGGGGAGGAGTGGCTAAAGACTGCTCTGGAGCAATCGCGAGACGCACAGATCCCTTAATCTTGGGGAAACTTGGTACATTCATTCTATGGGAAGCGGTGTTTGAGATGCCCTTCATTGAGCGAGAGTTGCCTGCAACCGGCCGCTCGGGTGATGAGTCGATGACTACTACATCGTGAGATGGTCTGGGTGGTAATGCTCTCTCTCTCCGGCTGGAGGTCGACGCGACTGGAGGGTTCGAAGCAAGAATATTTATCTGCTTCTTAGTTTTCTTTGCCTGTTTGGCGCTGCCCTGAGAACCCGTACGCGCGTCAGTAAAAACTGTTGCTCGCTTTGCTGAACCTCCCCTCTCGTCCGCAGCCGCCGAGAGTTTTCTCTTCTTGGTCAGTTCCCCCTCTTTCTTGTCCTTCTTATTCCGCGCAAAGTAAGCTGTGATGGGGAGTTCCAGTTGCGACAAGTCCATACGAGAAGTTACTTAAGCTTTTGGCTGGACTATGGTTTTCTTCACCAAAGGTGCGGGAGGGTAATAAGAGCGGAGTTGACACGCTTTTAAAACCCAGACATATACATCCGACGTGTCTCGTCACGCGCTTTTCATTCACAAAGCATTTTCACCAAGCACAGCTGCAACATTATCAGTAACAAATATTATGGGAGGCATTGACACACCACAGCTCAAGAAACGCAGGGTGTCCGTATCCGACAGCGCAGATAACGACGCGCCTGCTCCCACGTCACAGCTGTTGGTCAAGAGACTCTCTGACAAGGCCAAGATTCCCACTAGAGGATCAAGTTTGGCTGCAGGGTATGATTTATACAGGTAACGCGCATTTGACAAACAGACGTAGTAATTTGACCGGGAAATACAACACAGCGCAGAGAAAAAAGTGATTCCAGCGCATGGTAAGGCATTGGTTGACACCCAGCTTTCCATTGCTGTTCCTGCGGGCACCTATGGGCGGGTTGCACCTCGCAGCGGTCTTGGCAGGTCATGTTTTGTGTGCTTTGTAGTGTTCGACTAAGGATATTTCCTTTCAGCATCAAAATTCATGATTGACACGGGTGCTGGTGTCATCGACGCGGACTACAGAGGTGTCGTCTTTGTTCTGCTTTTCAACCTCTCCGACAAAGACTTCCAAGGTTTGAAAAGGAGTGAACCTAATTCTTATTTTGTTGCTAACCGGTACGTAGTTGAAGAAGGTGACCGGATCGCTCAACTGATCATCGAGCGCATTTATACGCCTGAGGTTATGGAAGTGGAAGTGCGTCTTGCTCACTTGCGTTCTTCGTTACGTGGTTAATCATCCAGCAGAACCTCGATGAAACAATACGTGGAGCGGGAGGTTTCGGCTCTACGGGTGGGCACGGCTCGCTGTAACATATCATACCAAGTGCATGTTGCAGCCTTTGTATTATTATCATAATGAGTGAAAGCCTAATTTTTTTGGTGGTGAGATCGATGCTCATTACGAGTTGGTTTAGCACTGCTTATGTAAATGCTCCGTGGATGTCTGCTGATTCCTAGAAATGTCAGCGTTTTTGTGGGCCCGTTTCAACGTCGTACTCACTCAATTATACAATGCCGTAAAACCATTACCGGACTGCAGAATTCGTGCTCTCCGAGAGCGAATCATCTGGAGCGATCTGTCTCGACGACATACATCCCATTCGCGCTACGGCTGGCATATGAAAGTAGGTCCCGGCCTCTCACATCTCCGTCCTCACGTGGTGTTCTGTTGAGGGGTATTCCAGACCCTTCTGCTATTACCCTCCCATCTGGGATGCCTATATTGCCTGTTTCCTCTAGTTTGATCAGCTTCGTGGCCTCCACAAGCTTGATCAACTCCTCGAGTTCGTGCTTTAGCTTTACATATTCCGGTGTACCTTCTTCGTGTGGTAATAATGCAGACAGTTCATGCAATCGTTTGAATGTGGCTGGTGATATCGATGGAGCTGGATAGGAAGACAACAATTTCTGGACGGACCAGGTAGGCGTAAGTGGTATACCATACGTGTCGGTTTCAACTGTCGCTCTAGACGTCGAGTACTGCAACGGGACGTTCAGAGAACAACACCATACGCGCCCTGCTTGCCTGACTGAACGCAGTAGCATGTGGTGAAGAGATAGAACAGCGTGAGAAGATTTATGGGAAACCGGATGTAATAAATTATTTCCATTAATATTTGCTCAAACTCTTCCGTCTGCAGTAACATGGAACGAGCAGTTCGCGCTATTCAGGGCCTATTACCGAGTACACTTCCCCCATCTCTACGAACAACACCTGCAAACCTTTACCAGGTGCTTTCTCGAGCCCCTGGAGGTGGTGTTGGCCAGCACGTGCACCAGATCCGTTGGACGGAGAAAGGTATAAGAAACTGCTACTGGCAGGTAACGCGGACACGGCTCAAGCTCGAGGGGAACCACGGAAAGGCTTGGGGGAAACTGTACTGGAGAGGTGAGTCCCTATCTCGCAAGAGAAGCGGATATAAACTTACCCGCATATGCAGGCAAACAAATTAGTAGGCAGGAGGAGAGAATCGATGGTTCATTGAAATACAAATGGTCAGCAGGTTCGTCTTAGCCAATGCAGATGTACGTGATAGTATCCGTCGTTGTAGAGTTTACGCTCATACAGCTTCCAAGATTACCACGCAGGCTTGCCTTCACCCTGACGGTTCAAGTTTAGTTGGTCGCGTAATGAACACCACCTAATTAAACCGTCCTGCACACCTACTGTTCAGCATTATTTCCGACCACTATAGATGAATCTTACAGATCATCGAATACGTCCCGATTCCTAAGCCAGCTCATCAACAAATGCAGGGATGGTCTTAGGTCTACCTAGATATCGATGTTTTGTGGGATCCGCACTTGCGCAAGACAATTCCATGTTTATAAATGAATTCGGATGGACATTGCAGCAACATGGATTTAGTTAGTTCATGCTGGTCCCCAGTATTCCTAGTCAGACCTCGAAAGAAGGAATTATTATTTTTATTCGTATGCCCGAGCCATTATTATCGCCAGTTTGCATTCGGCGAATCCCGAAAACCAAGCTGAAGAGTAAAGGCCGGTTCTCCGGGAGAATCTCAGACACAACTCATAATTCCTTTCTGTCACTTCCTTGCTCTAACCATCTGTTAACTTGTTGGACGCACCGCATTGTACACAAAATCATTCCTTTCTGTCTCATTATTTTCTAGGATGGACTCACGTGAACTTATTGGCGCGCAATTCGATCGGGCAGTGGAGATAGTGCAGGGCCTCCCAAAGACTGGGCCCATCCAAACAGGCTATGAGGAGAAACTGACAATGTACAGGTGCGTTACATGACCTTGCATCTTCAAGCCCACATTTACTTACTGACTTTCATTACCAGCTTGTACAAGCAAGGTGGATATTTCCCTCGCATCATATTTCAGAGCACCTATCATTATGCGCAGCGACTGTTGGAAATGTCCAAGGCGGTCGTCCAGGCATGTGGGATATGCTAGGCCGGGCAAAGTGGTCAGTCCATGTTCCTCACTCTCGCGTTATCACATGTTAACGAGCACTCGAGGGACGCATGGGCGAAGCATAAGGATCTCGATCTATACGAAGCCAAATGGCTTTACGTGGATGCTTTACTGAAGGTACGATTTTGGATGATTCCATGATGCCTGGCAATAATTTCAGTCCAGGTTCTAAGTAAATATTCGGACAAGACTGTTGCCCGTGACCTCATGAACGAACTCCAGTCTTATGGTGGTGACCCGTCAAATCTGGTGATGAGCCGTATGTTCAGCGTCAAACTTTCCCTGTGCTAAATTGATATGTTCCACCTAGATTCACTTCCAAGGTCTCGGACCTCCCAGTCGTCAAGCTCCAGCGCCTCATACAATGATATTCATCGAATTCCCGGTCAATTATTTTCCTCTACCCATTCAGAGGCTCAAGAAGCTGCACAATCAGCAGTTATGGAGGACAGTGGCTCGAGTTCTGAAGATGGTGAATCAGGTGACGAAGCACGTGAACTCCCATCTATGCGTGAGCCTGTTCAACAGTCAAGACCACTTTCTTCCATGTCTTCAAGATATCGTACTCCTGCAACCGGCTCACTTGCCATGTCGCCGCCACTTGCTGGGGCCGTAAACGTTCCACTAATGCAACCAATGCCCACATACCAGACACATTCCGCCTTCGTTGGTCAACCAGCACCAATAGCATCCTCATCTATATACCCCCCACCGGGGCACTATTCTGGGACATACCAGTCGCCCGAGTTTGCACCGCAGATTCAGTCAACTCCCTCCATCCGAGGGGGCCGGTTTCATGGCGCTGAAGCGCCTATACGAACACCCTCACGGTTGCCCCTGGAGCAAGCCGTCGAAAATGTTCAGACGCACCTTGCCGCAATGACAGAACGGCTCGATATGCTCGAGTCCCAGGTGGTGCATCCACAGCGATCCACCGCTTCGCTTCCCTTGAGGAGCTCTTCCGGTAGGGGCAGTCCGACGGGTGATCGTCCTGAAGCACTCGAATGGGATTTGGATGATATGGGAATGTGGTCGTTCGTTCTGAAGCCACTGTCACGGGTGATGGTATCATTGAAGCAGCTTCTTATATTTTTCGGTCGGAGCGAGAATCGGTCTCCGGTACTCACTATCGTGCGAAGACTGTTCCTTGACATATCATTCTCATTGGCAGTTCTCGGGTTGCTGAGACTGACTTGGAAGAAAACGGCTACAAGACGGAGGGAGGTCAATGCAGCCCTTATATTACTATGGGCTGCTTTGTCTGGGAGGAACAGGGGAAGACTGATGATCAGTGGTGTGTAGTGCTTGCTTTTTTAACTCGTGGGTGGCTCAAGAGTAGTCATTGCTGCATTTATACCTCGATACCCGGAATTATTTACTTTTCCCAAAAATTATTTGAGCTTCGCAATCGCTAATAATATTTTCACTTCGTGCTCAACAGTTATTCGAGGTTTCAAGACTACCATTCGTGGATACATCTGGCCCTATCCTTTTACTCCGTCATATCGACAACACAGCGGATACAGTCACCACCCTAGAAGTTAGGTTACGCTTCCGTTGAACCTATAAGGAAGGATGATACGTACGTGCATGTCGTGGAAACCGTCGTTGATTTCCGCAAATTTGCGGTGGTGGGTGACGTATTCATCAATCTTGAGCTTGCCTTGCAAGTAGTCTGGATGGTAGATTACATTGTTTAGGGCATGAATTAAAAGCGCAGAAGATCGAGTCACCTTCGACGAGACCAGGGAGCTCGGTCCGACCCTTCACTCCTCCAAACGCAGTACCTCGCCATGTGCGACCAGTAACCTGGAATACATCCATCCATAAGTCACAGTTGACCATCTATCTCAGCTGGTTCATTACCAGTTGGAACCTTTATAAGAATCTTCAGCACACGGAATCCCTGTGAAAAACGCCAGGCCACTTACGGACGTGTCGATATCTCCTGGCCAGCAGCAGCCACACCGATGACGGTGCTCACACCCCAGCCCTTGTGGCACGACTCTAACGCAGCACGCATGACGTGTACATTGCCAGTGGCGTCGAAGGTGAAGTCCAACCCGCCATCAGTAATCTCGACCAGGTGATCCTGGATGCGCTTGCCCTCTGGAAGCGCCATAGGGTTGACGAATTCGGTAGCACCCATCTTCCTTGCCCAAGACTCTTTCCCGGGATTCGTATCGACAGCAATGATCCGAGAAGCACCGACAACCGACGCGGTAGAGAGGACACCGAGACCGATGGCACCGCATCCGAAAACAGCGACGTTGGAGCCCTCTGTGTACCGTATGAGTGATAGCAGAAATACCACATCTTCACATACTGATGCCTTGCTGCTTCACAACTGCGCCCCATGCAGTGGTGATGCCACAACCAAGAAGACAGACCTTCTCGAGAGGCGCAGACTTGTTCACAGCGACAACAGAAACCTCTGCCACCACGGTGTACTGCGAGAACGTTGAAGTTCCCATCTATTTTTGCGGATAAATATCGTCAGATCCGAAAGATGGTGGGGTGGGATACATACGAAATGGTGGATGGGTTGGCCCTTGCACGTGAAGCGGCTAGTGCGGTCAGGCATGAGACCCTGGCCTTGCGTTGTTCTCACTGACCACGATAATCGTGAGACTCGTGTCTTTGGTGGGATATAGGAGTCTAACCTTTTCCACAGAGGTTGGTCTTCCCACTCTTGCAGAATTTACATTCGCGGCACTCTGGTGAATTAGACTAAGCAGAGAATTCAGGGGCCATCAGGAGCCGGCTCACCAGCAGTGTAAAGCGGGATAACGTGGTCGCCCTGGCAAAGGGCGCTTAGGAGGGCATTACAGTGCATTATGGTTGGGACTTACAACTGACACACTTGTGACGCCCTCACCAACCGATTCAACCTGGAGAACCCCGAGGAGCAATGAAGCAATAGGCACAGTAGCAAGTGTTTTGAACTCACCACACCTCCACCTTCATGACCAAGGATCACGGGGAAGAGACCCTGCGATGCTTCAGATGAACTCAGGTCACCCCAAAACTGAACTCTAAGCACACCTCAGGATCCTTGCCACTGCGAGTGTACTCATCAGTATGACATATACCTGCAAGATCGTTCTCGTGAGCAGATAAGATGACTGTGCAGGTCCTCTTCTTACCGGTGTACAAGATCTTAATGCGGACTTCGTTAGCATTTGGGGGCGCAACCTCGACTTCCTCGACTTTGAGGGGCTGGCCAGCACCCCAGCAAACAGCAGCCTTACAGATGATAGGCTTACCGACTGTGCTCATGATGGTGATTATCTGTGAGTGAGAAAGCGGCTTATGGCGGCTCTGTATTTTCTTCCTCAGGCTTTATGCGGGCCGGAGAGATAATGATAATGTGATCATGATCATTGATCAGGCCCAGGTCACTTGAGTCAAGGTACTGCAGCTGTTTACACACTAGCAGCTTGCACATGACAAGATAAATCCTTATCATCTTCCAGCGCCAAGATCCTCTTTGTCTTTTTTCCCGCATCGATCTCTGGATGCTGTGAATCCACTCCAACAGAACCGACTTCTGATCACAGCCGAATTTACACCAACAGCTTGGCTCAAGCGTCGCCGTAGCTGCAACCATGTCGTTCCCGAATCTGTACTACAAGCGAGTATGTCCTAGCAAATCCATTAATGTCTACCCGTACCAAAGAAACTAGACCACAGCGACCGCAAAAGCATGCTACATCTGTTATAAGCCAACGAATGCCGTGCTCGCCACCATAGATACCTCCGATTTTCTGTATACATGCACGGTTCACCTGTCAGACCACGGGTTCGCTACTCGCGTGCTCGAGCCTGAGAGCGAGAACAAGATAGGAATCAGTGTTGAGGAAATCGCGAGGCTCAGGGAGGAGTGGGAGGAGAAGCAGAGACGCAAGAAAGAGAAGGAGAAGGCGGATAAAGATAAGGACAAAACAGCTGATGAAGGTGAAAAGAAAGAGGATGACGGCAAGTCAGAGAAGTCATCAAAGGTGCCGGGATCATTGCCCACGTCGGGATCTCTAACACCAAGGCCCACCCACGAGAAGTATATATTACATCGCGATATATTTGCCCTGAGAGTCTCGGAGCACCGACGACGGAGGCAAACCTCACAGGCGAAGGATCTAGCCCCTCGTCTTCCAGGAGCCCCCAGTAGTAGTCTGTCGTAATAGTATGTGTTGTCTAATCTACTGTAGATTGTCATACCGTAGAATTCTGGTATATGTATACTTGGGGTTAGGGTATACGTGCTCAATTCACGAAAGGATTGCATTGGCAAATAATAGCTCTTATCCCGAAACTTCCAAAGCCTCCGATTGCAAGACCCACGATGAGACAGAAACCAGCCACGGTGCTCGCAATGGGGACGTCTTCGCGACGTTGTCGCAGTCGTGGATTGTGCTCTAGAGAGGATGCACCCAGCACGCAGAGCGTAGAGACGTATCCGCTTGAGAGGCCTAGAGCGCCGACAAGGAGCATATAGACAAAGTCGGAGCTGATTACGGGCAAACCACGTGAAGGGCCCTGCACCGTGTTGCACAGAAGGAAAATGGGGATGAACAGGGTACGGACGATCGAGAATGCCAGTATGCGTGTAGCGGACCACGTTATTACTCTTGGGAAAGAACAGATGTATCGTCCAAAGAAGTCGCCGAGGTTGAACATCAAAAAATGAATGGCAGTGAATAACAATGGATGGGTATTGGGGTTAGTCGGTTGTATGGTAATTGTGATAACAGGGAAGATGGCCTTGGAGCAAAGAGTCAACTCGTGATCAGGTGATGAGTCAAGTTAGCGCACCAGGGTGATCACATAGACATATGCAAGAGCAAATTCATAGATGATGTTCGCCTTGAATACACGCATAATTTGATTTTTTTCCTCAAGATTTGCTTGGTCTGTATTGCGAAAGACAAGCCCTTCTGTTTCATCGGCACTGCCAAGGGTTCCTTCAAGTTTGACGTTTTCTTCCATAATCCCGACAGTGGCCTTGTAGGCTGGCAACCGCGCCATCCAGGCGTAGGCCATGAATGTGCATATCATAAACAATGCGGATATTCCAAAAAATGTACGGGCAGAATCCTGCTCTACCGTTCCGTCTCCAACGCCATCGTTAGATATGAAGGTGGCAATTGTTTCCGGCGTCGAACCCCACACGGACAAGGCGGACGTAACCACTTGGACCACACTAACAACCACAGCTATGGCAGCCTGGCCGGATATCATAGATTGCATGTAAGGAGCGCCGAAGAGCGATGCACCAGCGTAAGTAGCTGTGGAAAGATAAGAAACACATATCGCTAAAGAAATAGCAGATAGGATTGCAAAGAAAAAGAAGATTGATGGTTGGTAGTATGCAAAGGTGCTGAAGAACAAGAGAACGATGATGAGTGTGATTGATGCAGCAGACCAGAAAACTCGTCGAGAGGGTGACGACTGGTAACATGATGGTCAGCGTGATATAGATTCCATAGAAAGAAATTAGGTTCCAACCTGTTTCGAAGTTGCCGTGGCATGTGCCAGCGCAAATACATTGAATACGCTGGAAGTGGTGGTCATGTATGAGGCAAAGGTTGCCCGCAATGGTGACCCAACCAAACGAGACAAGAAGAACGAGGTGGCGGTAATCAATACTGGGCAAAAATTATGTTTAAGACCATAACGCGTACTGGAGAGATAAGTATTGGTACGAACCATTCCAAGGGAGGAGGACCGCGCAGCCTAGCATAAAGTAGATCCACCGTATCCGACTATCAACAACCTCATCGACGACAAAGTGGTCTGTTGCAGCAGAATCATCGAATGTCAATTCAAGTTCGTCGTCGTAATCGTCATCGACTGCGGCTGGTGGGAGAGCATGATAAACGGGCCCCGAACCTGTGGTTGAGATCTGTGGCAGCATGCTGCTAGACCCTATTGACATGACGGAGTTGGTTGGCTGGTTCAGTAGCAGTGGATGCAAAGTGGAGGACTACGAACGGGTGGTGTGACTGTAAAGCGAATGCAGTGGGATACCGGAAGAGCGCTGTTCGGTTGATATGCAAGCCTGTGAACCGAGGACTCTCTTTGCCTTCCATTTGCTCGCAGGGCCAGCCAGACCAACCATGGATGTATGAACGACTTCCGATATAACTGAATATCAGTTAGTAAGTATTAGACAAGTTCAGTGGGTGTATTAGTGGGCAAAATTTACGTACAAGGGGCCGAACTACAGTGTAAAATACTATAACAGGCTTTGTCCGGAGAATGACTAAGCGTGTGCCCCGGGCACGCTGACCGTGGTCGGTGACATATGGAAGCAGTGAGGAACCCGACCGGAACGAAGGTAGTACCTAGAATATGCAGCCGAGCTCTGTGATCAAGAAGCACGTTTGGTGTCGGCATTGACGTGAATCAGCGCACGGAGACTCACCAGACGTGCTTTTGCAGTGAATTCGGCATTCTACGTACTTCACATAACTAACTACAAAAATTTCTGCATCGTTTCGATGCGGAAACAAGTGTTTTTTTTTTCCCGGGCCCCCCTCCCGAACCGGCTGACGGCAGGTTCGGGGGAAGCATAATTTCCTTTTATATTTTTTCGCCGAGGCAGTATGGCATCGATTGTTCATGGCAAGACACTTCATTCCAGTAAACAGTTATGAACAGTTACAAAAGGCTAGCAAGAAGCTTACAGCGTTTTGGAACAACAAGATGTACTTGGTTATTGATGAATGTCCCTTGATCATTAATAATGTCATGTACATTCTTCGCCCGAGCCTTATATATAATGAAAGGGAAGTCCCTAACTGATCTCTCGATCGTGGAACTGACATATCCACCAGCAAATCTTCTCATTAAACTGAACCGTACGGAAGCAGTCGAGTCAGCTTGACGGTCTGGAGAAGAGTATTTTATTGTTAGTTCCAATGGAGAGCATGTTTACCATTATCCATATGAATTAGGGGCCGAAGTCCATAGAAAGGCGACAGCTACCTCTCACACCCGGCCTGTTGTGCTGTTCACCACAACGACAAAAAGTATCAGCAACACTTGCCATTTCCACAGCTAAAATGTTACAAAGATTCCTTCGACAGTAGTGCCATCGCACATGGGCATCCCCAGCGCGCTTATGCAGTCACATCGCGACCAAGCAGGCCTCTCAGCCATATGCTCTTCGGCCGCAGTCCTGATATTCATGGTCTCATGTATAGCAAATCGCATCGTCATTCCAACAGTCTCCTCTGTAGGCTCGAGGGGGATCTAGGAGTATGACGGTGGTTTCTTTCGGTTTGGGCTAAAATGGCAAGAGCGAAAAGGCCACTGTGCTTCCAAGAGAGTGGTCTATAATCACGTCATAGTACGTGTCCTTGACAAAGTACCATTGGAGGTCCTCTGTCACCGGTGCCCCATCTCCATGTGTGCCCAAAGAGACTCGGTGCGACGACAAAGAACCTTGAGTATCCTGAAAACAGAGCATAATCACCGTAGCATTATAGAACCTGACCTTTTGTTGCTAATAGCTGAGCGAGGTCTTCCCATGAATGTGCAGAGCTCGTCCGGAAGCAGTGGAAGACTCCACGTTGGGATGCTGAAATGGAAACGTAGATACTAAAATGCCCGGCACGTAGGAAATGGCGGACAGCGCATCCTGACTGGAATGGCCATAAGACACCGAAAACTAGAATGAAATTATTATGCTATCCGCCTATTGAGAGGTGCCACGAAACGATACACTAGTTAATGAAAGGAAAGCAGTCAGCGCGGCTCAGGCGTCGAACAACAAACCCGATCCGGGCATCATGGCGTGTCTACCTGAGTACGTCGTTTGAAGTCGTCAGCAATGATAAGCATATCATGCCGACCGCGCGATCTTGAGTCGGTATCACCAGGCTCTGGTCAGGCCAGTGTATAGTTGCTCGCGTGCAATAGGTCGAAAATTCAAACCAAGGACTAATATGCATATTAGTTGAAGCAAGTAAAATGAGGACATGCCTCGGGGTATGGGACAACTCTGAGTGCTGAGGGGTCTTTAGAAATGATCCTGAAATTATCAGATAGACCTAGACAAGTGTACTGGACACGGACTCATACCACATGCCGGGTCGCAAACAGTCTAAAAGAAAATAAATAGCGAGTACATGATTGGATGCGACGGTCATAGACAAAAGATAACGCTGAAGAACACCATCCCTTCTCTGTACGGCTCACAATTTTGCTCTTGGTAGGGGAATTGCATCCATTATAGCATCCGGGCACTCGTATTGAATCCAGTGACTGATGCCAGTAAGAGCCTTAGCATTCAATCTCTCAACGTCACGAGGGATGTTCTCCAAGAAATTCGTGCCGAACTTTGGATCTGATGCCAATATGGTGATCTTGACGTGAGGTGGTATGTTTTTAAGCAGCCCACTAAATGACCATGATTTATTTCGCTGTTCGATGCAAAGGCAGAACCTGTCAGCAATGCATCCAATTTCAACACCTAAAATCTTACCCGAAAAACTTCGACAGTGTTGGGATCGACGATTGCGATTCCCAGCGTTCTTAACACGCAGTCACGTCGTGACCAAGCAGGGTTCTCAGCCATGTGTTCCTCCGCAGTTTTGACATTCGCCGTCCATTCTAAAAACAAATTCTCATACACGTTGACCTGCACTTCTGTACGGTCGACGGGGGGATCGACGAGTATGACAGTGGTTTCTCTTGTTTTGGGCAAAAACGGCAAGAGTGACAAGGTCATTAGGCATCCAAAAGAATGACCGATGATCACGTCATAGAACATGTCCAAGGTGAAGTATGGTTGGAGGTCTTCTGCAAAGTCGGATATCCGATAGTCGGTGCACCGTCTCCCTCCATGCCCAAGGAGGTTCGGCGCTATAACGAAGAAACCTGATCATCTGTTAGAAAGATTGTCGCTACAGTATTACGACCTGACCTTTTGCTACCAGCAGCTGAGCGATGCCCTCCCAGGAATTCGAGCACATAGTCATGCCATGAATGAGAAGAGCTCGCCTGGGAGAGGTAGGAGAACCCCACTGAGACGCTGAATTGGACATGTGCACACTCAGATGGTTGGTTTAGATATGTTCAAGGTCTTGGTTGAAGAAGTTCGGCGCTTAGTCCGGCTGCGGAAGCGGCTTGGAAGAAAAAAGCGTAGGAAAAGTGACCACGTCCAAGGGATCTGACAGGGTCAGAAGGCACCCAAGATTAGGTTGGTATGGAACAGCATCTGAACGTGGGATTCAGGCCGTCGCCATCTGACATGCGTTGACAGAAAAGCGAGAGAAAATCCGGCTCATCAGCAAGTTGCGAATTCGCTTATTCGGGGATGATCAATAGCAAGTGTATGATTGAATGTGACGGTTGCAGACGAAACTAGGGAGACGTAGACGTAGATGCACCATGGATCGCACGAAACACGAGAGTGGGTAGCATGATCGGATGTAATCTGTGTTTATGATATAGAGACATGTGCGTGTTCCGTGCGAAATACGGAGGTGAGCCTTGCTAAAAAGCTAACCCACCTCGCAAATAATAGTGGCACTGAATAAGACGAGACCGAAGCCTGCCATCGAGAAAGATACATAGGACTGTCTAGTGATCATAGCTTGATCAAACACGGACATGAAGCGTTCTGGGTATCTCGCCTGAATCCGTGCTGCTAGATTCTCCTCATATCTGGAACTGATTCCTAAGCGTTGGCCACCTGCAGAGCATCATCTTCAGTACACTACAACATGAAATTGTTCGCTGCCACCCACCCAAGTCGCGTATTGTGATAAATTTCAATCTTGCGCCCACCAGGACACATCCTTTCGATCAGCCCGTGCACCTCGCTCATGATAACGTCAGTGTCAAGTCCGCAGTGTGCCCAGGAAGGGAAATGGTGGGGTTCCCCGCAGCGTCTGTGCGCGTTTTGACATCGACAAGTATGTGCCCTTTCGTGTGGTTGAGCCAGTGCGGATCATGCGTTGAAGCTACTGAATATAAGTAAACAGAAGAGTTGAGAGGGTTTATAAGGCATGTACCTGGTTAGTCTTATCCCAAACAACACGAGTGTACCCCCATACTGGGAGGCATTCCTGACCGACTTCCATTGCACAAAAAAAGAGCAGTCCTTCGTCCTGGAGTGGTTGGTATCGGCATGGCACGCATTTCATCGTCGGTCATCGCACCATACGGAAGCAATCCAAAATTCACTTAGGTTCACGTACGGTGGAATGGTCCTGTAAGACACGCACGCTCATCTAGTATCCCATTGTGGGTCTGCCATCATAACGTGGAATTTTTCTAGCAGTGGCAAGCACTGAATAGTCAAAATGGCGCAGGTCACAATTGATCCATTGAGGAGGAATCTGGCCGAACAGCGTCAGCATCTAAGTGACCATATCGAGACACATCTACCGTACTTACCGAAGCTTGCATGTCTCTTCCATCAGGGCCCATCCCCAGCTCAATCTTGAAAGGTTCCTTTAACCTCTGAGTTCTCCATCCATCAATCGGAGCAAGGGGTACATCCTTCTCGTCCCAATCAATCTCGAAATGCAAGTACCGACATGGCACTTTCTCTTTTTCCCTGCCTTCTGCGCCGAGACCAGACAGTAATGATACGCGCGCCCCAGTGCCGGGTGGGAAAGGAGTAATTGAAGGTGATTGTGATTACGTCGGCTCAGAGTAGCACGTGTTGAAGCAGTAGCAATGCCCGAGGCTGGGGTCTGTGTGCGGTCGAATGAGAGGGCGGACTCGGAAGTGGGGGAGGGAGGGCTAGGCGTCGAATTGGAAGGATGAGCTTCGGAGCGGGATTTGGTGGATTCTACGTAGATACTACACTGTACACTCATGCAATTCATAGGAGAGCGGTTGATCGATCGCCTTGCATCAAGTTGCTTACAGTATGCCATCTCGACAATTCTGCGAAGGACTTCACGATCGTAGCGCCGCGACCTGTTCCCAACTCCGCTGAATTATCCAAGTTGATCCGCTCTCGGCATTCAGTTAGTTTTTCGCGATCGACGCTCTCCGAGTCTGATCAGATCGACCAGACTGCCTACGGCAGAAATCACACGCATCTCAAAAAACGCACGTAGGCAGAATGGTTACGAGTCTAGGAGACAACTATGTATAGAGGAACATCCACTCTAATTCGTTCAGGGTATAAAGTTACGCAGTGTGGTATACCACCGTCCGAGACCTCAAATAGGTACAAGATCAGTTAATAAACTCATGTAAAAAATGAATCCAAAACAAGTAGACCCAGCCAAAGCCAATGCTCCGAACCAAGCGGCTTTGGTTTGACCTAAGTCTAAACCATTGACCACGACAATAGCATATGCATCTTGGAGCCCTATCCCCAACACACTTGAGTTGCAGTAACAATTATCATAGATACTCGTAAACTGCAACATCCCTGCCGCAATTATCCAGATTGCATTGACGATCGCCACCAATTTCCCTCCCCATCTCAAAAGGTTTGATACTACCTTTACGATGGTGATGGATGAGAATGGACTCCTGGACCTGTCTAAGTATGGACTCCTGGGCCTGTCTGAGTATGAGTATGCATAGTGCGACAAGATGCTCGACATAACAAGCATCGCCCATACTATTGTCGCAAGTGCGCCATAGATGAGGTAACCGAGAGATCTGCAACCAAGGCCCTGTCGTGTGCCGCTGATCAGAAACAGGCGCAGATAACTGCATTCAAATAATGCTTACCACAGTCGGAGTAAAATACACAACTAATACCGCAGCTCCAGTGGTTGCCCATTGCAAAGCCAGGGGCAGTAGCGAGGCCACGAACATGCGAGAGAACATCCCTGTCGCCCAGGGGCTCCGTACTACGTTTTGACGAGGTGTACAGTAAGCATCGACTTGAGACGCATTTCCTTTCCTATTTCTGGGCTCAACAATACCCTCCCCACTGGCGTTCTCCCATGTAGCATCTGGCGTGACCGTTTCGTGTTCTTTGGCCCTGTCGGAAGCTATTTCAAAAGCATTGAATACGTCCTCTGCCGACCGAGACCATGAAATGGCCCTGGCATAGTTATAGACGGGCGGAGTCAACATTTCGTCGGGACAAGAGGGATTTTCCATCTTGGTATCAATGGATACCGCTCGCCCTTTAGGAAAATTTGATGCCTTTATAACTACATCCAAGTCATCAGTGGCAACAAATGCCATTGCATCCGCGTTGTCCATGGCCTTTCTAACGCGTGCATAATCGCACTTTGGAGACAGTTGTAGCCAACCTATAACGATTGGGATAAGCCACAACCACACCGATCCCGTCCCTTGACCATTGGAATTGATGTTGGAGGGGACGTCCGATAACGAGCTTGCGACCGTCAGTAGGTAGGCAACAACGACCCACGCAATGGTTGTTGCAGATGCGATGGACCAGGTATGAGTGTAATCGAGACGATCGGCAATGGTCGGCCACCAGCTATCATTGTCCGGCAGAACAACGAGAGAGCTAAGCAGCGAGTCTTTATTTGATATTCTGAGTGGGCTTTGTTGAAGGCTTATGAGGATACGGACGGCGGATTTAGTGTTGGGGAAGGATAGGTTATCGAACCGACGACTGATCCAGTTGGCGTTGAGAATGGTGAGAATTATCGAGTAACCGGCGAGAACTGGTGAACCGACTATGAGAATGGCAGACATGAGGTTGTCAACTCTATGTTTTGCACCGAAAGGCAGCTGAGAAATGAGCGCAAGGTAGGGTAATAGCCAGGCACCGAACTGTTGCGATATATTTGCCCAGGAGGGATTCTGTGTTCCAGAGCCGCACTGCGAGAGACAGGTATGGTATGTGAATCCAACTGCGCTCATGATGTCTGACGACAATACATTTCCGCCATTTCCATCCACCAATCCAGATGGATTGAGGCTCTGGTTCGCTTTAGTCCTGAATTCGATGAAGCAATCGGTAATATTAATGTTGCTGGCGCACGCTCCTTTGAGAAATGCGAGCAGCAGTAAGAACAATCGGATCACTGAGAAAATAGTGAGCATAGGTCATTATGAGCCATCGAACTCACTCTTTGTATCGCGCATGATTGAAGTTGACTTTCATCAACAGGGCGGAATGCACCTAGGAATATATATGAAGGATATGTTTATTAGTACGTTTTCGGTAGCCGTTCAGAAGCCTCTGTGGACGCGATAAGACTGCATCGCCATACAAAATTCTTATCGGCAATCCGTGGTCAGTTCAGCGCACGTTCTGAAACAGGAACTCGCCGTTACTTGATTCAGCCGACTTCGAGTGAGAACGCCCGCATGAAACCCACGGAAAGTTTCAAGTGTGAATGTAAACGAGTCTCGTAAATAAGATGACTGTCAGTCTGAAAAATGAGCCCCATGTCTGTCACCCTAGGCGCCTTCTAGCGCTGGTCGCTATCACAATTCAGGAACTCACCTGATATCAACGGTCACTGCCTTGGGAAACAGATAGAGCAAACTGCCCATAGGAGAAGCAATAAGAATTTTGTGCCTTCTCCTTGGGTTGTAAATCAGTGGCGGAAGCACTTGACTTGACACAAGAAGATAATAATTAATAGCGGGTAACAGGCAGTGATGCAAGACAGACATAGTGATTGCTGTGCGATTTAAGCCGAGGAGTGCGCAACATGAGAACCATCAGAACCCAGCTGGGCACGGGAGGAAGTAATACATGATTAATGCAGTGCAAGCAGAAAATGCATGCGGGGGCTGTGCGCACTGTGGATCCAGGTACTTCATACTGAATCGATATCCTAGAGGTTCAACAATTTAGTCCTGCAAACTGTCAGTCAAAAGCGTGTATAGATCTTGTTAAAGGACTCTTCAACGACCTACTAGCCTAGAGCGTTCTAAGCCCTTCAGATCATCTTTCCAATAAGCTTTCCGAAGACTGACTCGGAGGATGACAGATAGGCTGGACTTCCCAAAGCAACGAACTACATCACTCATACTCAGTGCTAGTGTGGCCGTAAGCATGCCAGTGACGAGTGACCATTATTTACCCTACTAGCTGTGATGTATTGATGACCCATGGGCAGATCAACGAAAGGAAAGATCCGTCCTGTAATGCAGCATAAACTGCTGAGTACCGTGAAGACGCAATTTTTCCATACTGAGTTTCCGCCTTGAGCGAATTTGATGCGGCGCAATGTCATGCAGTAGTGGAACCAAGCGGCACCGTTACCTGACTCGAAGGGCCGCCGTAGTTGAGCGCTGTCGTCAGACATCTAGATTAATCGTAAATGTGACAGTGATAGACACATCGAATCTCGGCAAAAAACAACACTTGCCGCTGTAGTTACTGAATCGCTGGAAATGGGAGGCAGATCTGTCGTATAGACCTGTATAGACTTTGCAGTTACTGTGGGCCATGAAGAACTATGGCCTGAAAACCGCGGGCAGCGGCCAAACCCCACAATGGGACTTATACTGAGATGCGGAGCTATCACTCCCCCCACACCCCAAGTGATGAGGAAAGCGCTAAGAGCCGGGTATGCTTGGAGTCCTTCCATCAGAAATCAGCTTACCTAACATGGACCTTGCTGGCACGGCCTCGAGACGACGACCGGAAACAGATTTCAACTTGTGAGGTCACATCATGCAGGGATGACGGTCATGTTTTTTATAGTCTGCGGCAATTACGACCAATATAAAAGTTTACCACAACACAACAACGTTCGAGGCCGCATCAGTCGATCGTCAATCAAAAAGCATCAAACAACCTGTACAGCCTGAGTTGGATATTCGTGTGTACCAATCAACGCTATCGATAGGAGTCCGAGGCTTGCCTCTTCGAACGCATCCAGTACGTGAGTCAGTACTTGCTGGCCTTGGGAGTATTGGGCTTCAAGTTTTCTTTGGCCCATGTCATCCCACGTCTCTCCAGCTTTGCTCTCTCCCGCTCCGGCGCTTCCTATTCCCTCACCTCATCCTTGTACGATTGTCTGTGCATTTCGTTCCGCTCCAGCTACTTTGCGTCCTCTTCTTTCCACCTTCATCAAAATTGCATGCTCATCCCTGCTCCTGCTGACGACTTTCACGTGCTGCTGCAGCTTCGTGGTGTTCATGATCTGGCGACTACTGTCGTAGACACTGCGTGACTTATGTGACGAGGGTCGGTGCTGTGATATGATACTATGATAGGTAATGGTCTCGACTCGCTTGTCCAAAAAAAAACAAAAAAGATAATAGTCTCCTCCGGTCAAACCAAAAGAGAAGGAAATACAGTCGTAGTCATAATCATAAATATTCGCTACGATGAAAGTATCGGGCCGTAGAAAAAATTACACATCGACAAAGCCCTCCTCCCACTAATGTTGGGTGTCAGGGATATTCCATGGTATCATAGGTATGTACGTAGGAGATAACCACAAGACTAGGACGTGAACGGGTCGCAGTTGCAAATAACAGCCCTTACTCCAAAGCTCGCAAATCCGCCAACTGCTAATCCCACAATTAGGCAGAAAGCTGCGACGGTGCCAGCAACATCAACATCTTCCTGCCGGCCCTTCAATCTTCTGTTATGTTCCAACGACGGCGCGCCTAACATGCATAAAGTAGACACATAACCGTTCGACACGCCCAGAGCGAACAAGAGTAGCATATAGACCAAGTCAGAACTGATGAACGGCGTAACATGGAGTGAAAGCTCCACATTGCATAGAAGGAACGCAGGGATAAACAGGATCCGGACGAGAGTTAGAGCCAAAACACGTCGAGCCGACCAGATTATGAGTTGTGGGAAGGAACACATGTGTCGTCCCAAAAGGTCACCGGAACTGAACACCAAAAAGTGTACAGCACTAAACAGTAAAGGATGAATATTCGGATTCGTCGGCTTGATGGTGACAGTAATGGCTGGATAAACAGCCTACAGACGCTGGTGAGGAGAATGACGCTGGCAGACGGTACGAGAAACATACCAAAGTTACAGTGAAAACAAATCCCACAGCAAAATTATAAATAAAATTCGTCTGGAAAACACGGAAAATCTGGTTCTCCTCGACTGCGCCTAGCGGCGCCGCAGGCAGGAGAGGTTGTCGTTCGTCAACCTCGTCTGAGACAACTCGAGCCTTGAGGTTATCCTCGAGAGCTCCCATAGTCGTCATATATACTTGCAATGATGCTAGCCACCTATATGCGAGAAGCGTGGCAATCATATACAACGCAGAAATGCCAAAGAATATACGCGCAGATTTCTCCTCAGCTTTACCATCAGGGTCGATGCCACTGATAGCTTGAGCCAGTGGAGTGGTTCCCCAAACTGAGATGGCAGAGCTGATAACTTGCACGCTACTGACAGCAACGCCTACTGCGGCCTGGCCCGACATCATCGATTGCATGTAAGGTGCGCCAAAGAGTGCAGCGCCGGCAAAGACCGAGTTCGATAGATAAGACGCGCAGCCTGACAAGCAGAACGTGCTTATCATGATGAAGTAGAAGAATGGAACTGGGCTAGGATGGAGAAACGTCGTCAAAAACAGTATAGTGACGATGGCCGAGGTAAGCGCGGTGGACCAGAAGGCGCGCCTGGAAGGGGACGACTAAAAGGAACGCCATGGTCAGAGACAAACCACCCTCATGCATGCAGTACCCACTTGTTTCGAGGTCATAGTCGCATGTCCCAATGTAATCACGTTGCTAGCGGTAAACACGCTGGACAAGTACGAACTAAATGACGTTCTCAGTGGTGAACCCGACAGTCGCGACATGAAGAATGGATTCGCATTGATCATTGCTGACGGAAAACATCAACCATTGATCAATTCATATCCTCCCAATAACATACCGTTCCATGATAGCAGAGTAGCGGCTCCTAGCATAAAGTATACCCAGCGTATACGAGCGTCTCCACGCATATCTTGCGTGTGTGAAATCTCCATGATTGTCCGCTCATCATCCGAGTCGTCGTGTTCGACTTCTGTGGTTATACGGGGAATGCTACCTCCCACGTCTGAACCCGTAGCAGACGTACGAATGTTCATTGAACCTACGAGTGCAGCAACGTCACCGGCAATGAAACTATGGTGGAAGCGAAAAAGTTGTGCAACATGGTTTGCAAATTGCAATGCTCAGGGCAGGTGCCAGCTACGGTCTTCTACTGGTCCGAAAACAGGTCTCTCACGTTATATTGCAAGCGAAATGGGATAGGGCCAGGGACTGATAGAGATTCAGATACCAGTTGATAATCAACCAAGCCGTATACGATAACTAGAAGCATCCCCCAGACACAATATCATGCTTCTTGTCTCCTCGTAGACTTGCCAGGAATAAATTGGTTTGGCGCGTCTCGCAAGACCAACTGGCTGAGCTTCTCCTTCTGTTTCTCCGCCTTCCTTGTCTTGCGCTGAGACTTTCTCTCTATCTTCGCAAGACGGTCCTTGGTCAACCACCTCCGTTTCTTCTCCGACTTTCTCTCCTCTTCCAGCTTCTGTCGGTACTTGAAAGCAGCTTCTGCGCGCGCATCCCGAATACTCCGGCCATTAAGATTCTTGAGTTCCTGGGCGACAAATTTTTTGAAGAGCACGCTCTTGCGCTTCGCAGCAGCCTGCCAGCGCGCTTGCTTCTTCGCTCTGCTATGAGGGTTGCTCAGCTCATTTGTAAGATACACCTCCATCGGCGCTGACGTGTCGAAAGGAATGGCGGAAGGATTGAACAGCGTCCTGAGGTATGCCTTCTCAGCTGCGCCACTCTCGAGAGAAATCAATTTGGACAGGGAGAACACGGGTGGTTTGTACGTTATTTCCCGAACCGTCTCTGGCGTCGTGTCCAACAATGGATTAGCTACATCACCCTGAAGTCAGAAAATAAAACAAAAGCAAAATGAAAGTATCTGACGTTCTTGGTGGTCCCTCTCTTCCGGTTGAGGCCATTCTAGTTCGATCTTCGTCTTCGGGGCATACGGATCAGTAGCGAGTACCAGACGCTTCCAGTTCCAGCGGTAGAGAATGGGATCCCAATGAGGATCTCGCACACCAATACGTCTCGCAAACACACTGTGGGCAACATACAGTCAAAGGCAAAGACGCGGACAGGTGTAAACACTTACGAGATCGCCTTGGGCTGCTCACCAACCGAGGTAGCCTTTCCCACATGTTCACCAATGTAAAGCATACATCTCGAGTAGTGCACACTACGGTTGACAGGGGTCTTGTATGGCTTCCCCTCATGCTACAAAACCACTCAATCAGCACACAAGTCCAGTACAGTCAGAATAATAAACCACGCACGAGGTTGGCACCCTTCAAATAGACGCGGTTGGTAAATTTATTTATGCTGAGAACCTCATGGATGGTCTTGCGTGTGTCCCCGCGTATAGAAATTTGATCACCTGGAACGACGTTCCAGTATTTTATGCGGTCTTTGACGCGTACGGCCTTTGTGATGGGGTCGAACCATGTCTGTCTATTCTGGAAATGTTTAGGGACAGGGAGAAGGTGTCGGAAATCTCTCGTCCATGGAGAGACAGTAGTAGCTCGCTGGACCTGTATACGGGTAAGTGACATCGAGTCCGAGACTAGTGGGTTCAAGACAACTCGGAGTAAAAGTAAGTAATAGCTGACTAAGCAACTTTACGATGTACCGCATCTCCTGAAGCGGAAGGCTTCAGCCTATCCAGCTAACTTCCACGAATTTAAAAAGGATACTTTCAGGAGAAAGACGCGAGTCAACGATTGATGTGCGATTTTTGTATTGAAGTCGAGATCAAGCAATAAAGGCTCGGTATGATTACAAGAGAAGAATGTCATAAATTACCAATACCTCAATAAATCTGGCCGTCAGCCCATCGGCCCAGCTTTGGACCCGCTCCATGCTGTCGATGATGCGCTAGGTTCCTCCGATTCTAGCGTCTACAGCAAAAAAAAGGTGAGACATGCAGCCAACATTCGAAAAAATGTAATCACCTCGAGCAACATCCCAATCACGTTGTCCACTTCCGATGGCTGCACTCCACCACACCCTGCCCCAATCAGTTTTCTATACTCAGCCATTCGTCCCCCAGTCCCCGCCTCCGCTTGGAATGACACCAACTCATCAAACATATCTTTCCTTCGTTTCCTGTGCAGTCCAATATCTTCTCGTAAAGCATCGCAGGCGACTCGCAGTGCTTCCGGATCCGTAGGCACGTCAGCATATAACACCAACAGGTCCGAGATATCCTCCTCCTGGGGTAACGCCTTTCGCTTCCCTTTCCCCTTATCTTTCCCGAGCTCCACAACTTCCTCCATGTCATCGTCCGTCCGGTAAGGCACCGTCGCAGCTGTGACCCTCAACTCTCCATCAGCAGCGTCCCGTATCGACATTTCGCGGTTCTCCTCGTCCTTGACCCATTTCTCCCAGCCCAGACGATATCGCCTCCCCATCTTGTCAAGTAACCGTCCTTCCAAATCCGCAAGCACACTCTTAGCCAGCTGCAGCCCCTCCGCTTTCGTTTTGAGCTGGTTCACGGCGCGGTGGCTCTCTAGAATTTCTTGCTGAATATTCTGCAAGAGTGCATGCGCTTGTGTCATGTCACGCTCCTTTTCTTGCAGTTCGCGGTCGAATGACGAGGCGAGACTGTCGAGCATGCTTGTGATATCATTGACACAGCGCGTACTGGCCTTCTGCCCTGCAACAGAGTGATGGAGCGGCGGCTTGTCACCATTCATAGGGTAGGCCAACGTCATTGCATTGGAGGACGTGGGACCGAGAGCCGCTTGGGCATTGCGGAAGGACATCGATGAGAGGCGGGAGGTTGGGCCTGGAGACGAACGAAAACGTTCATCCTCGAGGATGTAGTCTTCGGTGCTCTTGCCATCATTGTTAATGATTTTTGGATTAGCCCCGTGGTCGATAAGAAGTTTTACGAGACGCTTGCTCCGACACCGGGCAGCCATTGTCAGTGCAGTTTCACCGTCTTCGTCTTGAAAATTGATGACATCTGCGAGTTCTTTTGGGTAGTCAGCTAGCCGGTTGAGTACTGTTTCCATGTAGTATCGCGCGGCATGTGTCTTTCCCTTCGACATTGCGACATCGACGATGTGGTGAAACACGGTCCGGTTATAATTATCGATGTTGAGTGTAGAACGGTGAAGAAGCTCGTACAGCTCGGGGAATTTCCGCACATCATAGTTGTTTGCAAACATGACACTTCGCATGAGCGCAGTCTGGCCGGCTTTGTTCACCTTGAATATTTCTGCGCCCGCTGTGATCAATAACTTGACAATACGTAGGCGGCCCATTGCTGAGGCCCAATGCAATGCGGTATGACCATCGTCATCGATAGCGGTGTTCGGATCAAAATCAGGCGGTGGGGAAATGAGAACCTGGGGTATTTGATTTGAGTCAGAAATGAAGTACTCGAGGATTTGGTCTGCGTATGCGCGTGGGTCGGTCGCGCCGTTAGACTGCGTGGGTTCCTCCTCTGAACCCTCATCATCATAGCGATCATCTATGTGGCGCTGTGGTGGTTTTCGACGATTGCCACTACGGCGGTCTTTAGTAGCGTCCGTCGATCCAAATTTATTTCCGATGGGTGAGGGAGTGCGTGAACTTGATGAGCCGCGGGAAGGTGAGGATGTCATAGATCCATCCTCTGATGCATGAATCGATAATATTTCGTGATCGGATTCAACTGGGGGTTCTACATTACGACGCGAGCGAGCAGTAGCAGCAAGGGCGGCCGCTGCTTCTGCAGCTGCAGCGGTGCGACGCGGGGGGCGAGCCGCTGTACTTGTAGAGACGAGGTGTTTAGGAGCCAGAGGCGGGCTCTTGGCTGCCGGCTGAAAATCAATGATGGGGCGCAGAGCAGCTTCACAGTTGTACTGTTTCGCCAGAGCGAGACCTCGTTCAAGAGGTATCCACGTTCCTGTAACGGGGCGCGTTCTTCAAGTGATCACAAAAAAGAAGTCACAGAGATTGCCTACCTTGGTACTTTCCATACCCACCCTGAACTTTTTCGTGCTCGCCCTTCTGGACTTCTCTCTCGAGTACGCGAGTTCGCTGAGGTTTGTCGAATCCTGCGACTTTCAGGATCTGAGTCGCGTTGAGCCACGAGTCAGCGCGCCGGCGCATGACAGCGACGCCCTTGCACATCCTGTGCGCGTAACCATGAATGAGGCTCCGACCTGAATGTGAAATGAACGACTCACATCTCGAACACGGGAATTCCACTGTAAGTTGCCTAGGATTATGGGCCACATGAATGAGGTCAGTGCGGGACGGTTAGCGGTTAACAAGCAGTAGTACCTTGAAAATCTGACCCTCAGGCATGATGAAGACAGTTAAACGCGCTTATGCGTGATTCCAGGGGATTCCTGCTATCCAAACGATTTTGGTGGTGGACTCTCAGGCGAGCTGGTGCTGACGGGCGTCGCGGTTTCCGATACATACACGTGCTTCAACAAGAACAAACAACGCGATATCCATGTCATCCACCTTCACTGTGGCACTAAAGGACTTCATGATTGCTTTTCTGGAGAGCATGTATCACTGAATACTATGTGCCAGCATTGCATGCTGCATGACCGTAACGCTCTCCAAGCTCCGGGAAGTTTCTCTTACAATGGTCTGAAATGCTAACAGAAGGAAGGCAGTCGTTCCTTCTTTACAGCACCGCACTGTGACTGTGGGCGGGTTTACAATGTCTCAAGAGCGTGTTTCAACCGCCTTTGATGCATGATGCATTGTGAAACCCGATCCCCAGGAATCCATCATAAGATCTAATACTCGTGTTTTTCGCAAGTCTATTTCGATTCAGTTACGCCCGTAACCCCCTTCCTTGATGTTGCATTTAGGCTTCCTAGTCTGCTTCGTCTAGAATTAGATGCTGCCGCGCATTAATGTACACCACGTTGTTTTACGGGTTGCCTCGTTGCAGACGCGCTGTTTTTGCCAAGGAGTTGGAATTATCCTTGGTCGACTCCTCTCTTTGTGAGCCTGGAAGCTGCTGGTGCCATGGTAAATGAGAGAGCAGTTGCTTTGATTTAAGAGTCTGTCAAACAAGAACAAAAGGATGTGAAGAAAGCAACTTTGAAGCCTGACGCGACGGTCACGGGATCCGTTTCCTTTTGTAAGGTGGTTCTTTCCTCGAGGCTTGATAGCGGCAATTGTTCCTGCCCTCACAAACCGCGTCTTTCACTCTGACCACCACGAGGCTTTCTACTGTTCCAGTCACCGTTCACAACAGTGAGCTCCTGTCATGGCACCAACCTGCGCTCCGCTCTGTTATTTTGGGGACAGGCAAGTTCGCTCTTGACCGGTCATGTCCAATTTTCTGAATTAATCCTATCTCTAGACTTTACTTCACTACCTTCCCCTACCCCGCACCATCTCCCCAATCTCTCAATAGCACAGCCTCCAACTCAGGAAATGCCCCAAAGATTCGCCCCCAACCCCACATGGGTGCACCACTTGGTCCTTCAGTCCCCACCCCGGACGATGACGCAATTTACTACTACTTTACAATCGATGACCAACTGCTTTACACCTCATTCTATCAGGACTGGGGCCCGCTAAACCTCGCAATGGTCTACAAAGCATGCCTATTAATTCACGGCCTTTTGAAGGTACGCGTCCAATTCTCCTCGATCGTTGGCACGCGATCATGATCGCCACAGGATGAAGATCTCAATGCACACCGTCTCGTTCTCTATTCTTCCGATGATCCACGTCGTAAAGCTAATGCTGCCTTATTGATGGCCCTGTACATGGTATGACTCGTTATCTCACAAAATCCTACCGTATTCACCCACTCTCAGTTGATCGTCCATAATTACACCCCATGGCGCTGCTTCCAACCCATAAGTGAACTAGAGTTCATGTCTTTCAGAGACGCAGGGCGTGGCCCTTCTACCTTCAACCTTAGCATTCATGACTGTTTGTGGGGTTTCTGGAAAGGAATTCAAAACCGCCTTATCGACCTTGATGTTTTCGACCTCCAAGATTACGAGTTCTATGAGAAGGTCGAGAATGGTGACTGGAACTGGATAACACCCAACTTCATCGCATTTGCTTCACCTAGAGACTATGCGTGGACAAAACAGAAGAATGAAATCGAGACTGCTGCTGCTACTGTTGTCCCTGCATCCCCTGTGCGACCTGGTGTAGCTTCACCACCCAAATCACCTCGCAAACTCGCTCTACAACGTAAACTTAATTCCGCTTTCTGCAATTGCCTCGATTATTTCGAGAAGCATAAAGTCGACCTAGTCGTCCGTCTCAATGCAGAGCTCTACGATAAACAGCTATTTTTGGATCGTGGAATCAAACATCTCGATCTATGTTTCGAAGACGGGTCAAACCCGTCAGACGAAATCGTCCGCACATTCATCGATGTGGCAGACGCCGTCATTGAGGGCGGTGGGGTCGTTGCTGTACATGTGGGTTATTTCTTATGTATTTTGCTCATTGTTCTGACATATTTATATGATACTCAGTGCAAAGCGGGGCTCGGTCGCACCGGATGCCTCATTGGGGCATATCTTATCTGGAAGTATGGATTTACAGCATCGGAGGCGATTGCGTTTATGCGCATTGTCAGGCCAGGCTGTGTTGTTGGTCCACAGCAACATTACATGCACCAGATGCAGCTTCAATGGGCAAAGTGGGCCGCTGCAGATGAGATGCGACGCTTGCAGGCAGCTGCAGTAGCAGCAGCCGCACATGTCGTGACTCCTGCTACACCTCCTGCAGAACAAGACGAGGTCATGCATGAAACCAGGTCGTTGACGCCACCCGTAGCACCCCTACCACCCGTTACCCCCGGTCGTGCTGTCGTGGCTGCGAGAACGCGTGAGACGCCTCCGCCAGGACAGCCGCGCAAGACGCCTATGGCAAAGCGAGTCGCCATTGAATCGGACGAAGAAGATGTGGAGATGGATGACACCCTCCCTGCTCTTGGAGCAGCACCACCCGTTACCCGGCCTCGTGCTAGGACAACGACTCGAGTCTCGGGCGCAAGAGGTACAGCGTCTGAACAACGCCCGACGCGGGTGTTACGGTCATCCGTGACGAGCGTACATCAGAAGACTACTGCCGCCAGGAACGGCCGAGCGGCAGCTCCACCTCCTAACAAGATACCCCGATTGGCTGGAGCTTCAGCAGCGCGGAGTACTGCTGCTGCTGCAAGAGGGCCTGGTGCCCCATCAGCGCGCCGTGTACCCCAACCCCCTTCACCTACCCCTTCGCGATTACCGACGCTCACCAAGAAACATAATCCTGCACCTTCGCTGGCGGAACTACCAACTACACGGTCAGGCAAACCTGAATCCTGGATGAAGGCAGGAGCCTCTGCCATCGTCATGCCTCCCTCAAAGTCTACACAACGCCCTGGTCCACGGCCCGTTAGACGGAGAAGAAGCAGCTTTAGCGCTGCGGATGTCGTTGCATAGACACCATAGCATTGGATCTGTCGCAAGCTGTATTCCTGCTTTGTTGCGTTCATGTTCAGTCAGCTCTCGCACTTTTCATTATCGACAATGATCATCATTCGTTTTCTGTATTTAATGGTGAATTTTCTTTCTGGCGTCGTATAAGCTCAGTATCTTTCGATATCTGCACTGTCCACATTATCCCCATATCATCCATCCATCAAGCATCCATATTGTGTAACCTTGATCTCATTTACCTTTCCGTGCCACTTGTCTTACCAGAAGGCGCTATGGAATGATATGCGAGAGCAGGTGATCTCGTCCGCAACGTCCTGCCTGTTGGCAGCGTGAAATGAAGGTTTCTTTGGTATAATTTACAACTTCTTTTGCCCCTCTCACGTCATGAAGACGGTACTGCCGAGTACTTGTGAACACACTCCAGGAAGAACTTCATGTCTTCTGGATCAACCCCTGGTGTGATGCCATGACCCAAATTCGCAATCCATGCTTTGCATGCACCGCCCCTAGCATCATGGAACGCGTTGCACATCCTCTTCACCTCACGCTCGATGGCTTCTCTGCCGCCATAAAGCACTACGGGATCGAGGTTGCCTTGTAGAGTGAAGGTTCTACCGTCAATAATACCATCGGTGAGCTTGGCAACATCCCGAGGATCAAGCGTCCAGTCGAGACCGATGGTGTCGTATCCTGCGCTTGCAGCGAGGGATGGGGATGCGCCTTTTGCAAACAAGGTGAGAGGGACGATAGGGAGTTGTCGTGCCTTGAGACCCTCACGGACTTCGTCCGCAATACGTTTCAGATAAGGCAGAGAGAACGTAGAAAAGTCGTACGGCGACAAATCTCCAGCATTCGAATCGAATACCTGCAGAAGCTGTTGGTAGTCATAGTTCAGTTTGTATGATCTCACTATCCGGATGCACAATAAGACAAACGCGGACGAACCTGTGCGCCGGCGTTCACCTGCCCGATGAGATACTGCACGCAGATGTCTGTGATGCGTTCAAGCAACTGTTTTGAAGCCTCGGGGTATTTAAAGAGCCACGTCTTTGATTTCTGACGCGTCTGACTTCCACCGCCCTCGATCATGTACATCATAAGTGTCCACGGCGCCCCACTGAAGCCGATGAGGGGAGCCTGCCCTGCAAGGGTCTTCCGCGTGAGGGTGAGTGCCTCGAACACATATCCGAGCTCTTTTTCTACGTCTACCTCGCGGGGCAGCTTCTCGACGTCCGCAGGCGTGTTCAAGGGATCAGTGAAGTGCGGGCCCGGGTTCATAATAACTTCCATACCCATGGCTTGCGGGATGACGAGGATGTCGGAGAAGATGATAGCTGCATCGAGAAGGCCGGCGTACCGCCGGATGGGCTGCATGGTGATCTCAGTTGCGAGAGTAGGCGAGCGGCATATCTCGAAGAACTCGTGTGTTTCACGGGTTTTTCGGAACTCTGATGCAGGTTACGGTGGATCGGATGGAGAGGGTGTCTAGATGGCGTACCTGGCAGATATCTCCCTGCTTGGCGCATGACCCATACGGGTGCGCGTTCTGTCTGCTCGCCGCGAGCAGCGCGGAGGAGCAGGTCATTTGTTAGAGTCGGAAATTCTTGTGCCATCTTGATGATTAGGTGAAAAAAAAACTTGTGTACGCGTCAGACGCCAGCGAATGTGGTTCGTGACGAAGTTAGAACTCGTTTGAGTGTAGTAAGATCATGATCTGCTTATGTCCGAATCGGGGTCTTTATTTCCTTCTCACCTTGACCGCCATCTCGTTATCTCTCAGCGCTAAGTATGCGCCCTTTGTATTATGACCATCACCAATCCAACCCAATTAATAGACGAGCGAGTCACTTTATATGCTACTCCGGGGTGATACTCAAGAGCTACACCACAGGTTCAAAAAATCGGGCGAATTTGACCGTCTGAGGCGTGATCTCCTGTCACATTTCCAGCGTAGTGTGAGTTATCATCCAATACAGATGTGGCACGACCGCTTACCCGGCCTACAGGACCGCACTGAGGCCTTTAAATCTCGTGTTGATGATATAGCCCGACAACGGTTGCTTTCTGACCCAAAACTAATATCTATGCCCAATGATGCTATCCAGCGTGAACTGTTAGGGGAAATCGACCGGTTTGTCCGTTCATTGCCGCTTGGTCAGTGCTGACTCTGACCGGGCCTACCTTTCTCAGCTATCCCATTGCTGAACGAGCGGTGGCTGACGCTCCTCTGTTATCTGACCCATCATTCATCGCTGGCATACGTGCTTCACTGGAACGTACCATGTCGGCAGGCAGGGGCGAAAAGAATGATGCTACTCCAAGTGAGCATTTATATGTATGTTCTGATGGTTTCTTTCAGTTCTTGACTGGGATGATAGGTCAATCGACGCCAAACCTGCAACCATGTGATTCGGGCAAACCCGATTTCAATCTAGCTATTTCCCAGCCCAATGGCGCTCTGACACCTTCTTCGGCGGCCCAGAAAGAGTGAATTTGACCATCGCAGCCCTGGCGTCTCCATACATAGTCTGACTGGACACTCGAGTTCTATCTAAAAGGTTCGACTGCTACGCCCTCTGCGCAAGGTAATGCTCATACGGCCAACTGCAAGCTATTTGTTTATCCGTCCTTGACTTATTCATTCATTACAAGGAACTATATGTGGTCCGGCAGGATATTTAAAGACCTTACGAGACAAATAGAGGATTGAGCTGGGCGTGTTGACGCCGCAGCTGCTGACCCTGCAGCTAGTTCACTTCCGCGGGAGGAACTGAGTGATTGGACCAAAGCCAGCTAGTCTGTGGGATGATTCTGCATTTACTTGGAGACCGGTAGGTTGATAATGCATTGAGACGTAAGTTGTCTTGGATGTTGCTTGCCACAATGAGTGTGCGCATGAAGTTCTCATAAGAAACAAGGTTTGAAAACAAAGGAGATGATCGTGACATTCAAATGGTCCATTGGAGACACAGTCAATGTAATCTCCGAGTCCTGAGTTCTCCAGCCACTACTTATTGGCATTATCAATTTCAAAGTTCCTGCATGCAGCGAATAAGATCCGGCATCTCCGAACGCAGGAGTCGGGATGCACCATGAGCTTGGAGCAGCAAGGACTTGAGTGAACTGATACTGAATGTGCTGAGCAAACGCGTAAAGGAGTATGACACATTTCAACTTGACTGACATCCCTACTGGAACGACATGAGTTTATCTTGAACATGACGTGGCCTACTATCTTCACCTGGACAGGTGCAGATGTTGTGCAGGTCCATCGCGTACTACTCCCACGGGCCTCCACGGGTTCATGAATATAAGCTGCTCCACCGTTACTCTGGTATCATGGACTTTCGGTGTGAGATGGTGCACATGGTGGAAAGTCGTGTCCGGACTCTGATCATTCGAGGGTAGCCGCAACGCGTAAACCTGTTGGCCATTGGCCGAAGAGCTTAATCTTGCCACTCAAGTTATCAGGTAAGTATATGGCATTGATTCAAAAAAATGAGGCAATAATATATGATGTACGATGATGACCACAATCCTCCATTTCTGAGAGAAAAACTTGACGGAGCGAAATCGCGAGAATCTTATTTTCGTGCTTTTAGTAGTTAGCATCCTGTCGAATAAGTGCAATTGCTTTTGCCGAGCGAGCTCGAATAGAGCACTTGAAGGGCTTGGGGTGGCTGCAAGTGTGTCTATTCATACCAACACCTTGAACGCAATAAGATGGGCGACATACCTGATCGTGACTGATGAGGGGTCAACCTCGGGGGTGATCTCAACACCGTTCTCGACGACCTTGGAGATATCAAACACGGCCAATGACATCGCGGCAGATATCCAGATAGAGGCTTCAGCGAGGAGGAGACCTGTACATCGAAGACAGGCAACGTCAGAATACTGCGTTGATCATCGACACTTCGGCGAGTTAGGGATACCTGGACAGATACTGCGGAGGAGAAAGTCAGTATTCCTCTCAAAGTAATTTCCATACTTACCGTCTTCCAAAACCGAAACAGATTGTCCGAGGCTCTGTCTCAGGCTTCTTTCCGTCATTGGCCAAAAAACGTTCAGGGTTGAATTCCGAGGGATTAGAATAGGTCTCCGGGTTATTGAGCATGAACCTGGCACGATATACTGTGAAAATATCGAACACGGAACGAGGGGGGTACCAACCAAAGGTTGGTTATTATAATAGAACCTGTCGGAATGTAGTACCCGTCATGGACGTCGTCCTCAGTTACACGGTGGGGTAAACCTGTCATTGAGTACTATTCGGCAACTAATGAATGTGACAAACGAAGTACGCATACCGATAGGGGTGACAACATTCCAGCGCAGTACTTCTTTAGCAAGCGCCTCGATATAAGGGAGGGAGGCGCAGTCGGCCAAGGAGGGAAGACGATCAGGACCAACAACGGCATCTATTTCAGCCTGAGCTTTCTTCTGCACATCAGGAAAAAGTGTCATAGCTAGAAAGAGCGAATATATTGCGGATACAGTCTGAAAAATCAGGTGTTAGTCTCATTGACACACAATGACTGAAATATATATGGAGGGACCCACTGTGTCGGAACCACCGCCGTATAGAGATACGGCGGACCATCTTGCAATGTCATTTTCTTCCGAAGTCAGAATATGGCCTTCCAACAGAGCTGAGGTGAAAGACTTCGGGGCAATGCCCGCAGCCTGCAACATTCAACTTCAACCCATAATATTTGAAAAACGAATGTTGGTCACCATCTGATCCTTGACAAAATTGTAGGGTGCAGAAACCATTTCTTCGACGGTCTCATGCCACTCATGCGCTAGGCGCTTGAAGCCAGCACCAGGGAACCACATGGGGACCTTGGCCACTAAAAATTGTGAGTCTATTAAAAGCAAACGTCTGAATGCTACATATAGCCTTACGGGATGGCATGATGTCAACCATGAAGGCGCCGTGAGCAGTAGCACGCGAAAATTCATCTAGAGCGCGGTCCGCAAGGTCGACAAATGGATCGTTGTTCTCCTTCACTTCGTATCCGTACGAGATTCGCAGAATGATAGCGCCAGCAGTGCTATAGAATTCAAGATCGAGTTAATGCAAGGACAATTCATACATACTGTCGAATATGTTCTTGTAATTGGTCGGGTTTCTCAAGCACACGCTTAAGGAATCGGCGAGTCTCAATCTCTTCGACCGGGTTGTAGATGTCAAATGCGGCGTGGCTGCCAATAGCGTGGTGAAAGTTCTTGCGGTACCGGCGAAACCGGTCGCCATAAGGGGAAAGACCCAAAGTATGCTTCCAGCCAACAAGTTCGCCAGCCATTGGCAGAACAGGACGGTCGGAGTAAATCGAACTCTTCTTATTCAACATGTCCATTGCAGCATTGAGAGAATTCAGCACCATGGTGTGCTGACCTAGAACCTCAACATGCGAAATATTGCCTGCGCGCATGATATGAAAAATCACGATCAGGAAAATACCTGTGACTCACCATACTTCTTGCCCCACTCCGCGAAGGTGAGCCAAGGCCTGATGTGAGGCATGTCTAGGACATTCCCAACGAGAGGCAACCCTGGAGGACCGGGGGGATATGGTGCAGGGTTCTTTTTGAACACCCGCTTTACCAGGTAGACTCCCACACCAGCAAGACATAGTAAGTTCAGCCAAGTAACACTCGTGAGTTTCGACATTGTCTTCTAGCAGAGGGTGAACAACCGAAGGACGAGGTTGTGTAACTAGCAATTCAGGTAAGGGGAGTCCCTTCTTATATGGTCGCCCACTACACATATGATATGCCCAGCCTGGCATAGACTTCTGAGTCCCATCCTGGAAAAAATTATCTACAAATTGCTGGAATGGCTGGATCATCAGAGATGGCCGATCCTAGTGAAAATAACCACCTATAGGCTACATGCGACCGAGCGTGGGAGAACATGAGTAGTCATAATCTCCGTGGATGCTGGATGCTGGATCGTTGATTGGCGCGGTGACCAATGATGAAAGGTGAAATTTCTAGTATGGACAACGTCGGAATAACCTAGGGTTTCACGAGGTTTCACGTTTAATTGTTTGCGATGCCTAGGATTTAAAACTTGTTCATACTGAATGAGACCGCAAATTTCACCGTTTCGATTCGTCTACAGCCTTGTTGAACATAGGAAAGCACTTTTAAACCAACTTTGGAGGAGAGGTCTGGATCAGATTAGAAGCTCACGAAGCGGCAAGGATTTGGGAGCATCAGCAGAAAGCTTCGTGTGCTACGCTTTCCAACGAGCGACAACGGAAACAAAAGCTTCGGAAGGTTGTGATGTTCACAAGGCTTTAGCTCCACGGTTGAACCGAAAAGGGGAGGACTTCGTCACCCTGTGAGATGGTGGACCGAACACTAGAAGATGAAAGGGCAGAGATATGGCTGGTGGTGTCCAGGAGTGTCAGACCAAAGTTTCCCATCCTAGTACGCGCTCAAACGAACGACGACGGAGATTAAAAAAATTCGATGGCACTGGGAAGTTCTGACATTAGCGAAGCCTGCGGCTCCGCAGTTTAATGTTTGAGAGACGAACTTTGCGATGCTAATATGATGGTGCTCTCAGCACGATAAGTTTGTCGTGAGTTGTTGGTGAAGTAGCCGGAGGTAGTCAAGTCTGAGGTGTCAATCAATAAAAAGAGAGTGGGCCCGGGTGTGCTCTTGATCATGGGGCGCGAGGTGCCAAACAGGCGGATTGTCAGGTAGACCGCAAGAGTCTTTGATATCAGTGCACGCATTATCAACAACATGGCATGGAACAAGAAAACAATTGTATCGAGATGTAACACCACAGTCGATCCCGCACTGTGATGCAAAGTTCAAACTATGACAGATCTGGATGTCAGATGTGAGAATCGCCACCCACAACAAGCATTTCCGTCAGTTTCGTACCTCATCCTCACACGCTTAGTAGGTAGCATCCTGTTCAATGAGCGTGACGGCTTTCGAAGAACGAGGCTTAATGGAACACTTGAAGGGTTTTGGGTGGCTAGAAGGGTATCTATTGGATCAGCGCCGGACGTGACCAGACATGTAACATACCTGATCGTGCCTGATGATGGATCAACCTCTGGGGTGATCTCAATGCCGTTCTCGACGGCTTTCGAGATATCGAACACAGCCAGTGACATCGCGATAGATAACCAGGTGGAGGCTTCAGCGAAGTTGATAGCTGTAAACGAAAAGTAATCGAGCGCCAGAATACAGTCTCGGAGTTGGACATACCTGGACAAATACTGCAGAGCAGAAAGTTAGCATGGCACAAAAACCTACTGCAAACTTACCGTCTTCCAAAACCGAAGCAGATCGTTCGGGGCTCTGTCTCAGGCTTCTTCCCGTCATTGGCTAAAAAGCGTTCAGGGTTGAATTGCGAAGGGTTAGCATATCTCTCGGGGTCATTGAGCATGAACCTGGCATTATATTCTGTAAGTTCAAACATTGAATATGAAGAGAAGAGGGTACCAACCAGATGTTAGGTATGACCACGGAACCTTTTGGGATGTAGTACCCATCATGGATGTCGTCCTCAGAGGCACAGTGGGGAAAACCTGACATTGAGATACCGTTCGACGACTTAATAATGCGTTAAACGAGATACACGGACCGGTGGGGACAACAGCATGCCATCGCAAGGTTTCTTTAGCAAGTGCTTCAATGTAGGGAAGAGAGCCTTGGTCGGCGAAGGAGGGAAGACGATCAGGACCGACAACAGCATCTATTTCAGCCTGAGCCTTCTTCTGCACATCAGGGAATAGCGTCATGGCTAGGAAGAACGAGTTGATAGTAGCAACAGTCTGAGCAAAGAAGTGTAGTGTTCTTAGAAGATGATTATTAGAAATATGGAGGGAGGGACCAACCGTGTCAGAAGCGCCAGCATATAGAGTTGCAGCAGACCATTTTACGTCATGCTCGTCTTCCTTTGACAAAGGACTGCCTCTCAACAGATTCGAGGTGAAAGACTCCGGGGCAATGCCAGCAGCCTGGGAAAGTCAAAGTTCAACGCATACTCGCAAAGCTGCATATGATGGTCACCATCTGATCTACGACAAACTTGTACGGTTTGGTAACCATTTCTTCGAGGGTGTCGTGCCATTCGCGGGCCAGACGCTTGAAGCCAGCACCGGGGAACCATTCGGGGACCTTGACCACTAAAAACAGTGAGGCCATTGGAAGTAAACGTCTGAATGCTATGGCTTACAGAATGGCACAACATCAGCCATAAAGGCGCCAGGAGCGGTGGCACGCGACCACTGGACCAGAGCGCGGTCTGCAATGTCAACGAAGGGGTCGTTATTCTCTTTCACCTCATAACCATGAGAGATGCGGAGAATGACAGCGCCAGCGGTGCTATAAGAATCAAGATTTTGTCGATGTGAAGATTAATGATACATACTGTCGAACATGTGCCAGTAGTTGATCGGGTTTCGTGAACACACGCTTGAGGAATCGGCGAGTCTCGACCTCCTCGACTTGGCTGAATTTGCCCACAGCGGCGCGGGTGCCAATGATGCTGTGGAAGTTTTTGCGGTGCCGGCGTAAACGGTTACCGTAAGGGAGGAGAGTCATAACGTTTTTCCAGCCAATAAGTTCGCCACCAACAGGAAGAATAGGACGGTCAGAGTATATAGTGCTCTTGCTGTCCAGCATGTCCATCGCAGTCTCGACAGAGTTCAGCACCACGATGTGTTGACCCAGAACCTCGATATGCGACATATGACCTGCAGATAAGACCCTGAAATGCAAGATTGTGGCAAACGAGAGATACTCACCATACTTGTTGCCCCACTCCGTGAAGGTGAGCCAGGGCTTGATGTAGGGCATATCCAGGACATTCCCGATGAGAGGCCACCCCGGAGGACCAGGGGGATATGCAGGGTTCTTCAACTTGTTGAATACCTGCTTAAGCAAATATACTCCGACACAAGCAAGGCATAGGTCGAGCCCAGTGACGTCGGTGAGAGTCAACATGGTCTAATACCAGGAGAGGACAAACAACTCAAGAGTGGGACGGTTGCAACTTGTAGTGGGGTTTGAGGGATCAAATAAGAGGGAGTCCTAACTGTGGACGATGGCCGAACTCAGGTCTCTTGCGCCCGGCGTCACGAGGCCTCGTCAATTTAATTGGAATCAAGGTCCTACTAGGTTGTGACAGATCGAGCCTCGAAGTAAGTCAATAGTAAGTACCGTTTCGTACCATTGAGTCACCTATTAAACACCCTTAGTGAACTTGACCAGCTGCAGGTAGCCTAGGGGCACACCTTGTACATGATACCGTTGGCAAGTCGCAGAACGGTAATTAACAGAATGGCCGCAGAATGTAATGATTCCGAAGAAGTCGGCAAAAAGTATTGTCACAAGACACATAACCTTATTCAAGTGCCGTAGTACACGACACCAGGCCGCTGTCCAAAATTTCCTAGTCGCCGCTACTTGCACTCGAACAGCTATATCAAACTCCTTGTTGGCTAAATCTGCTCTTGCGAGGTGCAGTAAGTACTGTCAAAGTGACTTCTGCCACGGGCCTATGACCTACTGCCTACAATAGCACTTGGCTATTTCCGTTGGCAGAATGCTGCTATTCTGCCAACAACACTATCAATGACAACAGAGTTGGGCACCGATGTATAGACTTCAACGTAATTCACTCCACCTCGCAACGCACACGCGCAACGATATCTTATCAGCACAAACCAGCACAAACAACATCCTAAGTGCCACAAAGTCAGCTCAAGTCGTTCGCTTGGACTAGATGCTGGGTATAGAATAAAATACAAAGTATGATCTACTGTACACTCAGTCACATCTACATTGTATCTGAAATCTCCATAGTGGACTTACTGCTATGATCATCATCGGTATTAAGGTCTGCAAGTGTTGAATTTAGTAAGTGCAAGGAACGGACGGCATTGAAGAAACTCACTCCTCTCGGCACTTTTGCCAGTACTGTCCATGTGCCATACGGCTCAAATCAAGCTCGGGACCTCCTCTGGGTATCACCAAGGCAGTCACAGGGTTATAGAATGAGTGTCGAGAAGCGGGTGGTACCCAGAACAAGAGTCGATGTTTGGGTCCTGCCACCCACCCACTGTCACCGTTCAGGAAAAAGAGGGTCAAACTGCGGTCGTCATGAGATGCTCCTTCCATTAACTGAGAAGTATCGCGCAGTGCATGGATGGCGTGGGGCGAGAAGTGAATGAAGTGATGGTTCAAAGTGTTCAATGACATGGTAGTGGTGGCATCAATCGTGCGATGTTCATCTGAGAATGTTGAATGATCAATCTCGATGGGCTGTCGCGAAGGCTGCCTCATCACTGCATCCCACAGCCGAACAGTATTATCGTCCGAACCAGTGACGATGCGGGTGCCGTCCGACGAGAACGAGACCGAGTTAACTGAATGAGTGTGCCCCCACAAGGGTTCACCGATTGGCTGCCCCATCACTGCATCCCACAACCGAACAGTCTTGTCCCAAGAACCAGTGACGATTCGAGCGCCGTTCGGCGAGAACGAAACCGAATTAACTGAATCAGTGTGGCCCTGCAAGGGCTCACAGACTGGCTGCCCCGTCACTGCGTCCCACAGCCGAACTGTGTTATCCGAAGAACCAGTGACGATGCGAGTGCCGTCCAGCGAGAACGAGACCGAGTCAACTGAAGAAGTGTGCCCCCGTAAGGGCTCACAGACTGGCTGCCCAGTCGCTGCATCCCATAGCCGAACAGTCTTATCTTTTGAGCCAGTGACGATACGAGTACCGTCCGGCGAGAACGAGACGCAGTTAACTGAATTAGTGTGCCCCTGAAAGGGCTCACCGACTCGCTGCCCCGTCACTACATCCCACAGCCAAACAGTCTTATCCCAAGAACCAGTGACGATACGATTGCCGTCCGGCGAGAATGAGACCGAACTAACTGAAGAAGCGTGCCCCCGCAAGGGCTCACCGACTGGCTGCCCTGTCGCTGCAACCCACAGCCGAACAGTCTTGTCGTTCGAACCACTGACGATGCGAGTGCCGTCCGGCGAAAACGAGACTGAGTTGACAAAATCAGTGTGCCCCCGGAAGGGCTCACTGACTGGCTGCCCTGTCGCTGCAACCCACAGCCGAACAGTCTTATCGTTCGAACCAGTGACGATGAGAGTACCGTCCGGCGAGAACGAAACCGAATTAACTGAATGAGTGTGCCTTTGCGAGGGTCCACCAACTGGCTGCCCCGTCACTACATCCCACAACCGAATAGTCTTATCGTCCGAACCAGTGGCGATGCGAGTGCTGTCCGACGAGAACGAGACCGAGTTAACTGAATCGGTGTGCCCCTCCAAGGGCCCACCGACTGGCTGCCCCGTCACTGCATCCCACAGCCGAATAGTCTTATCCCTCGAACCAGTGATGATGCGATTGCCGTCCAGCGAGAATGAGACACAGTTAACTGAATCGGTGTGCCCCTGAAAGGGCCCACCGACTGGCTGCCCCGTCACTGCATCCCACAGCCGAACAGTGTTATCTGAAGAACCAGTGACGATGCGAGTGCTGTCCGACGAGAACGAGACCGAGTTAACTGAATGAGTGTGCCCCTGCAATGGCTCACCAACTGGCTGCCCAGACACTGAATCCCACAGCCGAACAGTCTTATCGTCCGAACCAGTGACAATGCGAGTACCGTCCGGCGAGAACGAGACTGAGGTAACAGAATGAGTGTGCCCCCGCAAGGGCTCACCGACTGGCCGTCCCGTTACTACATCCCACAGCCGAACAGTCTTGTCATTCGAACCAGTGACGACGCGAGTGCCGTCCGGCGAGAACGAAACTGAGGTAACAGACGTGTCCCCCCGCAAGGGCTCACCGACTGGCTGCCCCGTTGCTGCATCCCACAGCCGAACGGTCCGATCTAAAGAACCAGTGACAATGAGAGTACCGTCCGGCGAGAACGAAACTGAGGTAACTGAGGAAGTGTGTCCCTGGAAGGGCTCGCCGATTGGCTGCCCTGTCGCTGCAACCCACAGCCGAACAGTGTTATCTGAAGAACCAGTGACAATGCGAGTGCCATCCGGCGAGAACGAGACTGAGTTGATAAAATCAGTGTGCCCCCTAAGCACGGTCTGAACAGCCGGCCAGTTCACATCACGTCCAGATGTCACACGAAGAGTATTCGGAAACCGTGCAGAAAACTTTCCCGATAGAGGAGAGTTGGCAGGCAAGAATGGGAGTGCTGATACATATAGATGTGGCGTGCTTTGTAAAATGATGCCACCGAAGACTTGAATGAACCTCTGTACGTCCATTGCAGTGGATGAGATGTTTTTGAATTCAGAATGGCCCTGTGGTTGCGCGTGAGTACTTTATCTGGCACTCAGTAGCAATGTACTCACCTTCAGCCACTGGGAAATGTGAGAGAGAGCAGGAACTGCACCGCCGAGCGCATCGAGCAGGGCGAGTGACTCGAGCCAGAAAAACAGCCGCTCGTCGTCGAAGAACAATTTCACTTCTTTTGCGAGCTCCTTCTCGTAGACTGTGGTTCGTACGTGTGACGTCCAAAATCGAGAGGAATATGACAGATGTGAAGGGATGCATTTTTGAACTCGTTCTTGTAGCCCGGGATCTTCGCAATTAGGCAGATACGACGACTTTAAATTACAGATATTGAAACGAAGACCGTGTTCCATCACTCGAAGTGACGCGAATGCAAGGTCGTGTTGCGCCTTCGACAGGTCGATAAAAAACTCTCCACTGCATAGTTTGTCGGTCAGGAAATCGCGGAAGGATGCGTGAAGTGGTCGGATTGGGGAATCTGGGTTGGTGGTGCCGCTAAGGAGGGAGCCCATGCATTTTACCATAAGCTTCACATCGAAATGGTCCTCTTGTTTTGGAAAACGGTGCCTCATGGCATTCAGGGAAGCTAAAGGAAGGGGCTCAACTATCCCTAGTATTTGTCCCATCACCGAGCGAAATCTCGCTAGCGCAGTCGAACGCAGTTTCTGCGAATGCTGGACATTGGTAAGCGTATCCCTGTGCATGATATCTGTTAAAATGAGGCGATACATGTCGTTCAACAACATGCTTCTCTCAGCCGGATCGCGTGACACCACAGCTTCGTAGCAATCAATGGGAGATATGCCAGGAAGGGGTTCTTTGATGTATCCGCAGGCGAGACGCGCCCACTCGAAAAGTCCGTCAGCTTTCTCAGCGAGGACTGCAAACTCTCTGTCCTGAAAATCCAATCCTTCCAACTCCTTAGATACGTAAGCACGGATGTCGCGCTCCACGACTGCTGGTGGAATATCATCCATCGACATCCGTTGAATATGCTGAACACCGTGAAACTCGTCGTTGATGTCACTAAGTGGGCGAGAGGTAACGATGAAGCGGAAGTTGTCTGGGAGGTCTGTGATTTTTGGAACAGCGGGGTTTTGATGTTTGCCAGCTAGAATACGGAGGAGGTCTCTCCGTGTCTCTACTCCACCGCTCTCGTCCAGTGCATCGATCACGATCACGATGGGTTCGCCAGTTGACCCAGATGACTTCCCTAGTGGTTCGATAAGAAGCTTCTGCCACTGCTGTATAATATCCGCCGTCTTCTTGAGCAAACTCGCGGCCTGAACTGCATTTGCCAATGCCTGCCTCATCTCCTGGTCACGGTCAGCCAGGTCGCGCGCGATCGTGGAAAAGATCTTTTCATGGCGATGATCTGCTTCTCGCTGGCGGTCAAAAGAGTAACACGAACCAAGCCCCCCTACGTCTTCGAACCACTTAGCAATGGTGTGGGCGATGGCCGACTTGCCCTTGCCTGCAGGGCCAGATAGCCACAGCACGCGTTGAACGTTGTCCCCAGTGCTGGTGACCCATTCCGTGATCTGGGAAAGGATTTCCATGCGCGTCCCTTGAAGACATTGTTTTCTGGTATCTAGTCCCGCACCCTCTGCATAAGTCATACCACTGAGGTCCAATATTTCTTCTGAAAAGGTATGAATATATGTCAAGTCACAAGGACGTCCAAACCCTTACCTGTACGGTGAACATGTATGGCTATGTTGTGGACGTGGATGGCTACGTCGTGAGCAACCTGGTCCCGGAAGTTTTGCATGAGTATATCGAACACGTCACTATACTTTTGGATCGTATCTGTTGTTTCCGAGATGACGTTCTTTCCGAGTCTCTTCCCTGTGATGATGGTAGAAGCTCGAGATGGTACAAAGCACAACAGCTTGTAACACTCACAAAAGTTTCTGGTCTCTGAATAACTTCTAAAAAAATAGGCACATTCACGGGCCTGCTGAGAAATCCTTCCAAGGATAGCACGCATCGACGAGATTTGGCCAAGCATCTCATCTTGTGTCACAAAGCTGTAAACCTCACACAACTTATCGAGAAGTTTGAGTAAAGCGGCGTCGCGATCTACTTGAGCTAAAATAATCTGCATAGATGATTCCTGAGCGGTGGGGGATGAGAAGAGAGAAAATGAAAACATACTTTGGCCGCACAAGACAAAACACCCAGTGCCATCTTTGCATATGGATGTACCTGTGGAACTAGATTAGTTCGGTTCCGATAAAGAGGAGGTACATACATCCGCAATCTTCCCGATAGCATCGTCAAATATCCTGAGGGGTTCGAGATATGTGTCCTGGAAATTATCAGCAGCAGCGAGATCCGCTTGTGCGTCTTGTCCAACAGAAACCACGGTTATCGCAGGTCCCAAAAGTGGACTCATGCACCCTGCAGCCTCTTGTGCATCCCGAAGTGCCGATTGGGTATCAGCCTCCCCTTCCACACCAGATGGAACAGCCTGAACCTGCACAATCACTAGAGTTTAAAGAGAGCGCAGAGACTGGAGGGCAAGTATAAGAACCTACCGAGGTCGATGAAACACGTTCATAGTCATTCGGAAGAACAGGGCTACGACTGCGGGAATCCTTCGAGCACTTGTTGCAATCTTAGTCGTATTCCAATACACTCATTATGCATGCTCGTGGACTTACCGAGATCTTGTTCACACCGTCCTTAACCTTCCTCAGAAACCGGCGGATTTTGCCACAGGGTCGGTGCTAGACGAAGGATGCATCAATGTCAGTATTTGAAGTGGAGTGTGCTAAGTGATACTCATAAGCCACTTACCGAGCTTTCACGAGCTGTTGCTTCACTAGTTGTGAGGGTTTCTCGAATTGAATCCCTCAATGAACCGCCTGTGCTCATTGTGAATAGCTAGCAGTTGACGATTAGAATCAGCCTTCTAGTAGTAGCGAAATAAGGGTCCCACATTACATAAGATAACAGACCATTCTTAGCCTGAGCCCTGAGTCATTACGTACGGCTAATAGTTGGCATCGTTAACGAAGAAAGAATCTAATGACCGTCTAATAATCGACCATCGACTTTTCACTCTCGTACTACTCCAGGCTGGTTCTGATCGGTATACGTGCATCGAGACCAACATTGATCACTTGCAGAGCAGAACATCAAGCCCTGAGTGTTGTTCAAGGTTTATACGTCATGAAAGCTGCTGTTCCCGCTTCCTTGCAGCAAAGGGGACTAGACTGGATGCTATCATCTTTGCTCACAAGTATCAACAGCCAGGCTCCATCACCTGTCGCCTGTACTGACCCTAAACGCATCACTGGCATCATTCTTAATTCTCACTCTTCTCGTCGGACCCACCGACTCGGAACGCGACATACGCATCATCGTCGTCAACCCACCCTTTCTATGCATCCACCGCACTCTCTTACTCCTCGACCTCCAAGCCACATCCACTTTTATACCAAGAAGGTTGGTACTACCTTCACCTGCTACCTCCACCGTATCCTCGACGCACTGCCATCGGGCGGGCAGAAACCCAAGACAGGCAACTCTACCATCCACATCATCAGCGACAAGGTACAAAAGTCCAATATCGTTGCCGTATCTATGTGTCCTGGACTCTGTAGATCAGATGTCATTGCACCGCTATTAAACGCAGTTCGAGGACGGGATCAATCTACATTCGGCATCATTTTAATTCGAATACCTAGATACTGACGATTCCTCAGGTATACGTCCCACCATCCCTTCCACCTTCTCACAAAATCAACCACATCTGCTATGAAATCTGTGCTGCATGTCCTTTTTCTCCCAACGCTTTTCAAGAGTAACGCTCGCCAAGGTACAGATGCTCCAGGAGAAGTACTCAAGTGCACTCTACCGCGAGTGTGCGATTCTTAACATGTGGGTACTGAGTCCTGCGACGGCTGACGCTGCTGATGCACAGGTGAGTGGGTCAGTTTACTTGTTGGTGACGGTGTTGATGATGATGAATAGACGCACGGACTTTGAGTATAAACTAGCTTCTGAGTCCGCAATATATGGGACGAATACGTTCTATGAACTTCTCGGGCTATGGAGGATGATCATGAAAAATCATACCGAGGGTCTCTCGTTCAAAGCCGGTGCCTTTGTTTGGTTATTACACGTCCGTTGACCATTGTCTCAGAGCCTTCTACTGCGGTCAGCATTAAATAAGCATGTGAACTGACCTTCACCCTACCAGAAGGAAATTTACGCGTGAAGGACGCCTGCTAAAACGCATCTCGAACGTCTTCTCTACAATCACAAAACACCGTCCCTGATGTCGTTATTCGCAAGGGAGATGTATCCGGAAGCCTTGATTACGTGTATGTCGCACTATCCTGTTCTGCAACAGCTCTTGACCGATATAAATGTTATGGAGCCGTGCTGGAAGGGTGCGGAGTCCTCACATTATTTTCCAGAAAGATTCCGAAGAGGAAAGACCGTGCACCCCCTATTGCGCGAATGGTTCTGTACTCACAGTTTCGCCTTCATCAGGAAAACGTAATTCGCTACAGAGTGCTACAGAGCGTTCTGTAGCACAATTGAACCCGCTGATGTTCCGACACGATCGAATACGCAATCTCGGTGGACAGCTTCGCATTTCATTCGGCCTCTTGCGTTCAGAGGACATCGGCGGTATGTTAATGGTAAAAAAGTATCTCACGAATATTTTTTTTCGAAAAAAAACCTGGTACTCCTCGGCAACCACAAACCGAGGTGAGCATACTTATGTCACATCTGCCTACATATCAGGTGGAGCGCCGTTTCACACCGTGAAAAACGCAACAGTCGCTTAGCAAAAACTCCCTACTGACTATCTTCGGTTGCCCGATTCCCAACACTCGCCCCATTTCTGTGGAACCAGTCGTGTCAGTGAAGCAATAAGTCAGCAACGCCAATACTGGAGTGAGAAGTCAACAACTTACTCCATGAAGAGTTGGGTGCAATCATCACAGAACAGCGGGATTCAGTTGAACTACTCATTGAAAAGAGACAGAGGAGTAGTCTTCGATCTTGTGGGTCCTATATTTCTGTGGACGTGACAAATATGACAGCTGGATGTGACCTGAACATACGGGGTACCGGGTGACCCATCCTCGTAGCCCCCCATGGGCAGACCAATAGAAGGAAAATAATCGCCCCTTCTATCAAGTAATAATACGTCCTCGCCCGAACAGATGGGACGGTTATGTCGACGGCACTAGTACTATGGTGGTGATAAGAACGTTCCAAATTTCCCATACTATACCTGCTCTACTGTTACTCCGGCTCCACTCCAGAAAAAGCAGCACGCAGTTCGCACATCTAGTAAGCACGACGCTAGGGTTATCCAAGAAGCTAATAATCCCAGGATCCATTGGATCCGTAGCCCTGCACTTACATTATTAGCAACTATATACACAACTCAAACGAGCAGGCGGGCATCTATTCGTGAAGCACGAATTTTTTAACTTGATCCGACGGTCGTGATTGAGGCCGGGATCATCATGATCAGACGCTCACGTGCTACGCGCTCGGATGAGCACAACAACGGCAAAACATCGAAGGCCGATCCGAAAGTCTTTTCTGATGCTCACGAGGGTTGCGACTCCATGGGTGAACTTTCGGAGGTGACAACGGGGGCTCATCGGTTCACTGATGTGACGGTGTGAGATGATGCACTCAGAAGAATTCTGCCCGGTTAGGGTATCGTGCGTGATACTAACGAAATCTGATAGAGGCTCAGTTAGAAGTAGTGATTGCTTACTGGGCACGATCAGGAACTTGAAGGTGTCAAATAGGCTAATCGTTGTCAGTCGCATGATGTGCATGTGTCGGTAAGCCAAGTTTCGTGATTAACATCTCATTGGTAGGTGCCAGTCAAGCAAGTTGTCAGACAGACCGCGTGCGCCTGTTGCCAGTAGGCCATGGATACAAGTCCTTATTTCTAGCACACATCCACTGTCAGAACATTGTAGCGAAGTGACCATGTTATCCGGATACACGCTTCTAAGCTAGGGAAGATTCACGGTAATATCATTCGCACATCGTAAATTATTCCAACAAGATGAAAGTAAAATGTCATAAATATATGATAATCGAGATGCACAGCCAATCTTGCACATCCTCTGAGTGCAAGATACAAAGTAGGATGCATTGTCAAGTTGTCAAGTGAGTTGCCACCCAAGGCAATGTATCCCTGCGATTTTCTCCAGGTAACTCCCTGAGGTATTAAGCATCTTCCTGGATGAGCGCAAGGGCCTTTGCAGAACGGGGCTTAATAGAGCACTTGAAGGGCTTGGGGTGGCTGGGAGGGTGTTTGTCCAGACCAGCACGGCAAACGATAACAAGCGCGACATACCTGATTGTACCTGATGAGGGGTCAATCTCAGGGGTGATCTCGACACCATTCTCAACAACCTTGGAGATATCGAATACGGCAAGTGACATTGCAGCAGACATCCAGACAGACGCATCAGCGAGATGGAGACCTGTAAAATCAAACGCAAGCGACGTCAGAAATGTCCTGGGGATCGGCGCCCTCTTTCAGTCTAGCTAACCTGGGCAGATACTGCGGAGCAGGACGTCAGCGTTTGCTTCCGAACAGTAACTCAATGCTTACCGTCTACCAAACCCAAAGCAGATCGTGCGAGGATCGGTCTCAGGCTCCTTTCCATCCTTGGCCAAGAAGCGGTCAGGGTTGAATTCCGAGGGGTTGGCATATGTCCGAGGATCATTGAGCATGAACCTGCCAATTCAAACCATTTAATCTGTTCAACATACCGAATACAGGAGGAGAGTACTAACCAAATGTTGGGCATTATCAAAGAGCCCTTGGGAATGTAGTACCCATCATGAATGTCGTCTTCAATGACACGGTGAGGAACAGCTGTCATTCAGATACCCAGCTTGTCAGCAACAGAATGCTATAAACAAGATACACAAACCGGTAGGGACGACGGCGTTCCAGCGTAGAACTTCCTTCGCGAGCGCCTCAGTGTAGGGGAGGGAGTCGCGGTCACTAAAGGAGGGAAGACGATCAGGACCAACAACGGCATCGATTTCAGCTTGAGCCTTCTTCTGCGCGTCAGGGAAAAGTGTCATGGCCAGGAAAAACGAGTATATTGCCGAAACTGTCTGAAGAAGGAATTAGTCTTGAAATGTCACGATTTGAAATGCGTAGACCAATTCTAACCGTGTCGGCACCACCGGAGTATAAGGATGCAGCAGACCATTTCACAATGTGATCCTCTTCGGCAGTCAAAGTACGGCCTTCCAGCAGATTTGAGGCGAAAGATTTTGGGGCGATGCCAGCAGCCTGTAAAATTGAAACTTCAATTCTTGATCAGAAAGCTACGAATATTAGTAGTCACCATCTGATCCTTGACGAACTTGTAGGGTGCGGCGACCATTTCTTCGAGGGACTCGTGCCATTCACGCGCTGTGCGCTTGAAGCCAGCACCAGGAAGCCAATCGGGTACCTTAGCCACTACAAATAGTCAGGGACTTGGAAGCAATGTTCAGAATACTATAGCCTTACAGGATGGCATGATGTCAACCATCCAGGCACCAGTAGCAGTGGATTTCGAGAATTGGTCAACAGCAATGTCCGCAAGGTCAATGAAGGGATCATTGTTCTCTTTTACTTCATAGCCATGAGAAATGCGCAGAATGATGGCGCCAGCGGTGCTATACAAATTCAAATATCAAATAGGACTAAGGACATACATACAGCACATACTGTCGCACGTGTGATTGGAGTTGGTCGGGTTTCGCAAGTACACGTTTCAGGAATCGGTGAGTCTCGATTTCCTCGATCGGATGGTATATATCCATGGAGGCGCGACTGCCAATGACGCGATGAAAATTTTTGCGGTACTCGCGTAGGTGGTCACCGTAAGGGAGAAGAACGAGAGTGTTCTTCCAGCCGACAAGTTCACCACCCATAGGTAGGACAGGACGATCAGAGTAGACAGAGCTTTTCTTGTCCAGCATTTCCACCGCAGTCTTCACAGAGTTCAAAACCATGATGTGCTGACCCAGAACATCTACATGTGAGATATCGCCTGCACGTAGTGGTTAGAATGCATTATTTGGGTAGAGCAGGAGATACCCACCATATTTCTTGCCCCACTCAGTGAAGGTGAGCCAAGGCTTGACCTGAGGCATGTCTGGGATATTGCCGATGATAGGACGCCCCGGGGGACCAGGGGGGTATGGTGCGGGATTCTTCTGGGAGAATGCTTGCTTCACCAGATACACTCCGACGCCGGCAAGACATAGGTCGAGCCAAGTGATGTTAGTGAGTGTCAACATGGTTGACCAGGAAATATGATGAGTGAATAAAGAGCGGCTGTGGTGGATAAGAGAATTGAAAAGGCAGAGTGCTAGTAAGGCAGTTGAGCTGTCAGGTCCTATTCTGGTGCAGCATGTATTATAGGACCTTGCTCAATTCGTCCCAATCTTCTGGAAGCGGGAGGGCTGGTCGTAACTGTAGTCGTAATGGCATTGTCAACCGGATGAATTGGGTCAACTTTCAGGCACCCGCGGGTCGAAATTTGCCGCCCGATCGTATCCCGAGCTCCCACGGACTGGCTCTATCCTTTATATGGATAGGGCGCCGTCCAGTGTCAATCATTGCTGCCAACTAAAGTTCTCCGTCACACCATAATCTGGGGATCCATCACATGTACTACTGCATCTCAGATAGATCTTGGAGAAATGTGGCCAGTGCAAATCTGTGTATTAATATTCCAGTTCCAAATTTGTGCTCAAGTAAATGTAAGTGTAAAAAAAATTTGGACCTCATGCACAGCAGGTATCGTACGAGTAGCTATAGCCCTTCCAATAACCAGATTGGTGCAGATCACATGTTACAATACTTACAATCAATGCAAAGAACGATGCAAAAAAGAATGATACCAATGTATGGGGTGGTACATTTTATGCTTCTCATCGACCTCGTGGCACTCATATCAGAACCGACTAAACTGCCTGAGCACTTTTAAGTTCCGTTGCAGATGAGTACTGCCGTTCATGCGGATCAGCGATAGATCGCAGCCCCGATAAAAACAAGAAAACTAACCTCATCTCGAACGTACTCCTGCGTGGTATCAATCTTGATTGAGATGTTGTTCGGTAGCCGCTGATATGATTCAATGAGCCAAACCCTTTGCCAAAAAAAAATCATGGAACTCACCCTTTGCGAAGTACCAATGCTATTAGAGGTTTTCTGAATTCCCTGAAGCGAGAGCGACATATTTTCGTCTCGGGAATCGCCACGAAGACTCTTGCGTGCGTTAAGGGTAGCCAGCAGGGAGTTGCAGTACACTGAAAATAATGTCGTCGATCTCGTAAATTGTATAATGCAGCTAAATGGTACTTACGACGACCCAAGCAGAAATAAAATGAAATGTAAATGAAAGTACTACCCCACACTGAAATCTGTGCAAATCTGGGTCAGGAGCGCAACACAGGTTATTCGCAATTTGCTACGTACAGAAATGAGGGACATGACCGCGCAAATGCTGGTGAGGAGACCAGTATTGATACTGAACAGAATCAGCTTGTTGATCATGGTATCGGACCTCCGGAATCCAGTGCGAGATTGTTGGAGGAGAGTGCAGAGGAATACAGCGATGAGGACGTCTCCAGCTGCTGCTAAAGCGTTCACAGACATAGACAATGGCTTGAGCGTGGCGAGTTCCACGAACGTCGTCATATGGATACTAAAGAAGTAGTTTGCGTTAATCAGACTGTGTGGCGTATTCCTACACGACTCACGATTTTGCAACATATACTTTAGATATTACATTAGTGGACAGTTTCCTGAAAAAAACGAGCGCATACTCACTGACGACAAGGATAAATTCACCAATGACAAGGGATAGTACAGACACTGTTGCAATTATACTCTTGTTGCTTACTGGCTGAAAGTAAGCAAACGATCGGTGGCGGATAAATATCACACATACGTCTGTATACACGCATGGTAAGGAAGCTGGGAGGACGATCAGCACGGAACGTTCTTTTGGCAAAGGTGTCACACCAACCTTTGAACCATAAGTGCTGTGAAGCCATTGAATAAGACTTCGACCTGAACAAACGTTGAGACAAGAACCACGGATCAATGATACGCAACTTACAATTAGACTCCAGACAAGTTTCCCGAGGTCAGCAGCAACGCCGAAGTCAGTTACAAGATAAGTATACACTATCAAGACCTGATATTCAGCCCCGATACAAATACAGCTTGTATCACGCGCCCACCTGTGTGTGTAATCAGAGCTTGATGCACCGAGTCTGATAGAAGCACGGCGCCAACCTAGATTAAAAAATCCCGTTGAATGGCGGCACGCATTTAGGTCATGCTACGGAAACTTACTAAGAGCTTGATGTACCACGGATCTGAAGGGTACCGGCTATAGTAGTACCATGTCTGCACGCAAGTGACTTTGTGGAATGATAAACGCTGGGCCAAAGAACGAACAGCACATAAACATACCACCGTAAAGCCTGTGACATGCAAGTTCGTATTTGAACACATTGTTTTTGATTCAGTAAATTTGAGCACTTACGTGGCAGAAATTACGACCCCAATCAAGAATGCACCAAAACTAGACAATGTTTATCAAGTCATTAGTATGGAGGGGAATCGAAGTATACGCACGTATTATCCAGAGCACCCATGGTAGAGATGTATATGTCTGAACGAATGCGGATAAGGGTGCTGATGAAATACCTAGCGTAGGGGGGACGGGCCTGATGGCTAGCAACAGCTGGAACAACCTTTTGTATGATTAGATTCGCTGGCCAGCTGCATTTGGAAGATGCCGTGAAGCGTGAAAATTGCGAAGTGACAGGTGCTTCCGTCTAAAGCTGATGCGGCCGACCCGATTCTGAACACATGAGGCCCGCAAGTAGCTTCGAAATCGCAAGTTGCCACAATAGACGCACTCTTCCTCCACAGATTTAAGCGCCAAAACTCTTCTCAGGACTGCCAACGACAAACTTTGAAGGAGTCCCGAGTCGGTTTGAGTGCACGCACAACCATGAAGAATTTTATTTCATTACCGATTAGCTCGCGTTTTCAAGTTAATTTTTTGGGGTCTCTTTAACAGAAGGCTTCCGTTATGGTTGCGGGAAGGCTTAGGAATCGCCGGTTTTCGTTCGGTTGCATCTTTCTTCAAGCGGAGATTCGATCCGGGCTGCTAGAAATAGGCATTTTCCACACGGATCCCAACAAGATCTGTCTACAAGAAATCACCCTGAGATAACTACCAAAGGTACAAAGGGCGACCTACAACGTTATGTCGCTCAAACAGGTCTTATCAGTTTCGTACTGCATCGCGGAGCTACAACCTACGTTAGTTTCTAGACATGAGAGTACTTCAAATCTGACATGTCGAACATGCAAGAAATTCGCACATATTGTACTCTCATGCTAGGTACTCCTGAAGACTAGAACTCGAGAGTAGTTACATTATGATGGAACGCCAGCGGCGGCAGCCGAAGTAGGGCCCTGACAAGGGCACTAATGCCAGGTCGGCTTGATTGGCGCCCAATGAAGGGAATTTCGGCGCATATATGTTCTTGGAGATTTTTTGTTTTCTCCCATCAGAGCGGTCTGTGGCCCATCAAATGTTCGAGATCGCCTAGTGGAAGATTGTTACCCGTGTTCAATCAGATACGGTTCGTGACATGTTCACGAGATTATGATACGATTTAAACCAGCTAGTTGGCAACGGGTGTGCGAGTCGTCGGACGGCGACAAGGTTTGGCGTTCAACTTTTCACTGGAAGTTGCCGGTTGGAACGGGTCGTGAGTCTATCTTAAAGTTAGATCCCGTCCATTCGCCTAGTAGTGCTTGAATCAAGATTCTAAACTAGCGCAGACTAGCGCTTAGTAGACTTCAAGGGCTGGTACTAGCGCTCCCTTCAAGCACTGAACAAAGGGTAATTAATGTGCGGTGGCGTCGTCGCCTGATCCAAGGTATTAACTTGGAAGGACTTTAAAAATTTGTTATAGGCTGGGTGGGGATTTTAACTCAGGGTTCACCCTATAGAACAAAGGGCACGATAGCGATAGTGGCTAATGGGAGCGGTAGTCGCATCCGATGATGCATCTCGTTCAGGGTGGTTAACTAGGAGGTGGACTCGGATGGCAGCCTGAGTTGAAAATTTTGCAATTTGCAATTTGAAGGTTAGAAGCCTCTGCATAACACGACCAAATAACACCTCCGAATTTGTACGTGTCAAAAAAGTCCAAATATACTGTCCGAGACTGAACATCATGGCACTGGCAGTAAGCTTCCGACCCCACTTTTCAATAGAAATTATACTCATTGAACTCGCAGAGCCGCTGCTCTACGAGTCTTTTATGCTCATCATCAAGATTGGCTAGCGCGCGGTAAGCAGCATGTTTGAAAAACTTGGTTCGAATGCTAAATTCCACTTGCAGCATTGCCCTTGCTCCGCTAGCTAGCCGGTCAAGATGGTTGGCAACAGAATCCGCATCGTCGTCTCCAGCAACTCCACCGCCAACTGACCCGAGAATTGGCCGCATAGTGGACGACATCTCTGGACTGACACTGCTGCAGGCAGCTGACCTCGTCACGCTCTTGAAGGTTCCGTCCCTTCTAAACATATTTCAACTATTACTCATGTTGGCGCCCAAAGTCACGGCTAAATATTCAAGAAATTGCTATGCCCGCTGCAGCTGCCGCTCCCGCCGCCGCCCCGATTGAAGAAGCAGCAGTGGAGGTGGGAAATGTCCTATTAAGAAGGCGTGTTCATTGACAAACTAAACCGAGTAGGAGAAACCGAAGGAGAAGACTATCTTCAATTTGAAACTTCAGTCCTTCGATGCCGCAGCGAAACCCAAGATCATTCGTGAGGTCAAGGCCCTGATCCCGAACCTTACGCTCATCGACGTGAGTCTCGATGCATGCTCATTATAGGTATATTTACACTAACTCGGCGTTAGGCGAAGAAGTTTGTGGAGTCCGTACCACAAGTCCTCAAGGAAAATATGCCCAAAGAAGATGCGGACAAACTAAAAGAGGTTCTCGAAAAACTGGGGGCAGTAGTGGTGCTTGAGTAGATCATCCAGTCTTGTGTATAGAGCATGTTCAGGTTATAATCCATTCACTATAATTAAGAAATAGGGTTGCAAGTTAGTTCGAATGTGTTGCAGCGAGGCCCTGGATCATCCATGAGTGGCCCTGATCCTGGATCTTGACCGTGAGTCTCGGCGCATGCTCAATTAAAGGGATATTCACGCTAACTTGGTCTCAGGCTTCGAGTCTGTACCACAACTCCTCAAGGACAATATCCAAAGACGGTGCGGACAAACTAAAAGCGGTTCAAGCCATAATTCATTCACTATAATTATGAAATAGGGTTGCAAGTTAGTACGAATGTGATTGGCAAGACTGTCCAGTAGTGGCGCTTATGGCGATACATATGGTCACAGCAGGAGCGATGACAAAAAAAACCAGGGATAACAAGGCCTGAAAGAGCGAAAAAAATTCTTCAATCCTCTGAAAGATAACGATATTCAAACCGGAAATCGCTTTTCTTGCGCTGGCACCATGATCCCTCCCAATCAAAGTAAACGTACACGCCTTGTTCGTATTCTTCTGTTATGGCTTGCGGCTCCGAATGTCGCTGGAACCATGTCATGTATTTGACATGGAATCGCCACGATTGGCGCTTCAATTCTTTAGCGGCCATATATCTAGAAGTTACGTGAGTAATTTCCATTGAACGCAAGATTGTTCTCGTACTGCTGATATGTTCCCGGAAGGTAATAGAAGACGTAGAAGAGAGTCTCTACGTCTATCTGGGAAAATATGCCTGGGGTGCTCAGAATAGGATGAGGACTCTGAGGATAGAATGATGGGGTGGTAAAGGGATTCCGTGGCACATAGTATTTTGGTCTGTATGAACAACCCATTAGCCCCTATCGAACGTACTTGAATTAAAATGTCGCACTTCTCTGTGTCCTGTGGCTGTGGGACATTCGAGTAACCGCCTTCAAGGAGTTTATGCACCTCTCCGAGGTTTGTCATACGATGAGGAGCTGGTTATCCGTCAAGATATTTTACGCAAACGGGGTCCAAAAGACAAACCTTTCTGCTTGACCGTTTCAAACGATGCCACGAGGTCTGATAGAGAGCCAGGGAATGTGCCTGAAGCAGCTGGACGCGAAGGAGGATGCGGTGGTTGCTGAGCTGGTGCCGTCGAAGAAGGCCTTTGCGAACCTCCAATGGGCTGCTGGACAGCTTGTATCGGAACCGGTTGCTGATCTACACTCTGTGGGACCTTTATGCCCGGGGGATACTGTTGCGCCTGCTGTGTTACAGATGTCGAACTTGCGGGTGGAGTGGGAAGTGCTGATGAAGCTATTGTGACCTGATGTATCTGTTGAGGTAGTGGCGATGACGCTGACGCAGGCAACTGCGTGGCGGGTTGAGTAATCTGCGAGGCTCCATTGGTGACCAGTTGGAATTGTGGCACTGCCGATGCCGATGCTGGTGGCTATTTACGTTTCATCAGGTTTCGTCATGGGCAAAAGACCGGTAAACACTCACTGGTGCAGCAGGTGAAGGTGCCCTGGCGAGGTGAGGTGAGGGTGCAGGTTCTAAACAAAATTACCTCTGTCCTCGTGCTCCAGGCACGAAAAACATACCTTTCTGTTGACGCTGTGGCGATGATGTGGCCGCAGGACCACTTATAGAGCTTGGAACAGCCTCCGATATTGCTGGTGAATCCTGTCCAGAATAAAATGACCCGTCCTGCTGATGTGATGCAGCAGATGATAGCATCGGACTCGTGACCGAAGGATGCGTCAAGCTTGGCGAGGATGTGAATTGCGAATCTTGCAGGCCACTTTGCGAAGCCGACGGCGTTATCGAAAGTGTAGATGTCGTTGCTTCGGGGAAACCCGTTGACGGCGTAGGTGGAATAGGTTGTGATGTCGAGGGCGTTGGAGGCAGTGCGCCATTCTGCTGAGAAGATTGCGGAGTGACGGCAGCGGCTGCTGCAGCGGCATAGCGGATCGGTGGAAGCGCTGGTGGCCGTGTAGTTGCCGGTTGCAGGTTAGCTCGTAGAATGCTCGCCATGGGCTGCTGTGCAAAGTTTGGATTTGGCGGTGGTTTGACTTTTCGGACAAACTCTGAGTATGACTGCCCAAAATAAAATAAAAACACAACAGACCTTCAGTTGCAATTGATGGTTCTGGTAGCGCCTTGTAAGTCGTAGTTGCAATGTATGAACGAACACGTACTCCGTAATTGAAGTGTCACTCCAGCCTTCTTTTGCACGGGACTTTCGTCGCGTTTACTGCTCGCAACACTTTCCTCATCCTTCTCATGTCTCTTGTTCGGCGTTCGTGGAGGAAGGTCTGCCAAAGTCAATTCAACAAGAATGGTATAGGCAGCGAACACATACCATCACTTGCAGCATCCGACTCGTCGCTATCTTCATCATCGTCACCAGCCAGACCAAACTGTTCCTCCTCTTCTTCAAGATTAAGTTCGTCGTAGATGCCTTCATATTCATTGAAGTCCTCGTCCTGCACCCAGAAAACGCCTTAAAAGGTCTCAAAGTAGAACATACTGCTGCGCAACGAACCGTGTTGCTTTCCACGAAATATTGTACATCTTCCTTGAGAGCCTGTACACGATCCGTGGTCAAAGAACCATTGTCCAGGAGACGAAGGATGAGTTCGAGTCGGTTGACGTGCCATTTTCGACGATCATTGAGGTGTTCTAGATCTTCCAAACGACCAGCAGATGATGAACTACCCTTTCCGCGTTTCTTGCCGCCGCTGCCTTGGAGTGTCTCAATTTCCGCTTCTGCCTGTTCTACTTGCAACAAAAGATCTTCGACCTGGGACTGAAGCCACGTCGTGACCTCGAGCTTCTCTTGGGCTTTAGGATCCAGTTTGGCCGACTGTATTAGACCCTCTTTGGAGAACGCTTTTGTCTTCATTTCCTTCTCGCAGGCTTTGAACTTCTCCATTTGCTGTATACACAAATATGAGTGACGAATCGTCGGAAGGGTCACGGAATGGGAAGGCGCGTATGGGGATGACATGGAGCGACGAACACGCACAGTTTCTATTAGTCTCCGGTTTTCCAGGAGTGCGGACTTGTCTTTAATGTCGTTGCTTGCTACCCAGGCCTTGATCTGGTCGCGTAACCGCTGGAGCTTCTTTATTTGTGTTTTCAAGTCAGTCTCCAGTTTCTCCTTCTGCGTCTGGTTTGTAGAGGCCTGCATCTTCTCATATATGCTTTCGAAGACCTCGACGCCTTCGCCGACCTTCTTTAGTGTACGGTCAATTTCGGCTATGAAAGATATGATAAAATTGAATAAATGAAGCTGCAAAGGTTAACAAAAACATACTTTGCAGCTTTCTGGCCGCCATTACGAAGAAAACACAAGTGAATGGAAATACAATTGTCGAATATCAGCTAGTTGCAACCTTGGATCTATGTTTGGGGTCGTAAAATTGACAATTATTTGGCTCATGAAGATTACATAAACACGGGTGGAACTTCCTAGAAAAATTTCGGAGCCAAGAGTCCAACGACATCGAGCTCGACGGTGTCAACGACTTGCTATGACCTTGAAGCATACCCCAGGTTGTAGTCTGCTGTGGACAATATTGGCATACTTGCTAAGTTCCGGATAGTTGGGGTCATTATCAGTGTGAGAAAATTCCCCTAAAGAGGTCATTAACAAAAGCATTGAAATGATGTATTTGAATTATTGGTCTCTGTTCTTAACCCTCGCCTGCTCCGCTGTCTCTTGTGTATTTCTTATATGCTCATGAAATCCCTACGTAAATCTCTCAACGGAACCCGAGAAATTCATCGTCTTGAAATTTCTACCCCTCAACCGCTACCTTCTGTATCTAAACCTCAGAATGCTTCTCTACCCCCTCAAAAAGTAATTCGTGCAATCGCATCATACAAGCCACAGGGCCCTCAGCAGCTCCCTTTTCAAAAGGGTGACTTTTTCTATGTTACAGGAAATGTAGAAAGTCAGGGGGATTGGTATGATGCACATAATCCTGTAACTGGGGCTAGAGGTTTGGTCCCAAAATCTATGTTCGAAGAGTTTTGCAAGAGCCCAGCGTCAGTACAATTCTACATTCACCAATCTACGCGTTAACAATCTATACAGTGTACGCACTTCTAGTATCAGCGTCGCAGTAAATAGTCCTACTCTCCCTAGTCCAACATCTCCGAAGTCCCCAAAAGCACCTGCATATTTTGCAATAGTTCTTCACGACTTCATAGCGGAGCGCACCGACGAGCTTGATGCTAAGTCCGGCGATTGCGTAACGGTAGTTGCCCAGTCAAACCGCGAATGGTTTGTCGCAAAACCTATTGGTCGACTTGGCCGACCAGGTTTAATCCCCGCTTCTTTTGTGCAAGTTCGCAATCCTACAACAAATCTTCCAATAGACGATGTCGACGCTTTGATTGACAGTGGAGATCTGCCAGGTGTCGAAGAATGGAAGAAGGCCGTATTCAATTACAAAGCAAATAGCATATCACTCGGCGTCATAGAGGAACCATCTGCCCAGCGTTCCAGCATACAACCACGACTTGTATCCGAATCACCTCCCCGCGTTTTCACCCCCGTCCTCTTACCCGAGGGCATTCTGTTATCAGCCGACGTCGTCTCCTTTCACAATGAAATGGATGAGTACTGGTTCCGCACAGACGCCATCTATCAACCTTATGATCCCCACGACCCCCAAACTCTTCCAAAAGCCAAACAGCTCGTCCTATTCCGAGTATATCATGATTTCTTCGATTTTCAAGTCAATCTCTTGGATGCATTCTCTCGCGAAGCCGGGCGAGAACCGGACTCCGTCCGGATACTCCCCTTTATGCCTGGTCCTACTGAACATGTCGACGACGAGGTTACTGCTGCCCGACGGGAAGAGCTGGACGAGTATCTCCACAAACTATGTGCCTTAAACACGGTTGGTGCCAGCTATATTCTTGAACACCAACTTGTGCGCGAATTTTTATCGCTCAAACCTGGAGATTTCGAACATGATATTGATCCTCGCTATGACGAGGTCAGAGCGCTCTTCGCCGAAGAAGCCACAGGAGAACAAACGATAACGCAGGAATTTGAGGAGGAAGTTCGTGATACGCTTGGGGAGATGAAATTATCAGATAGAGATGATCGAAGCGAAGGCTCGGACTATGGGGATGACCACACTCCCCCTACTCATATTATGTCTCGTGACTCACAAACCAGCGCAACCCCTCAACCTCATCGATCACATACAGCGACATCACATCACCGCACAGGGTCCCGGTCCAAACAAAACGGACGCTCCTCTCCATCATATCCACGTCTTGACACTTCCCGCGCAAGCGCGTCGTCTCGATCATCCTTTGCTTCCAACTCCGCTTGGCCAGAACATGCCACTCCATCTCCATCATCTCCCGGTTCGTCACAGCCATCTATCGCCATGTCCTCCCGATCTCGTTCCCTATCAAACGCCACTAATATGAACGCCCCTCCAATGTCCGCTGGTAATTCCCAGACAGCCTTCGTCAAGATCAAAATATTCGATCGTGTCACTGATGACCTGATCGCCATTCGCGTACATCCTCGTGTGACGCACGCTGAACTTCTGGAGAAGGTGCAAGCGCGATTAGGCGGCAACGTTCTCAATCTTCGATACCGCCGCAGTTTCAGCAACGAATTCATCGGCATCGACGACGACAGAGACTTGCGAGAGTGGTTGGATAGCACGGAGAAACATGTTTTATACGCTGAATAATGACGACGACGGACGGACCGTTGTGTAATTTTTTTTTTCGTGTTGTTTGTTGTGGAAGTATCAAATTACTTATATTTTAGACTTTTTATTGTATTCGTCTTCTTCTTCCCTCTCTTTATATCTCCATCTCTGATTTCTTTTTTATCTGTGTTGGCAAATGTATTCTGTAGTTTGTTGTTAGGAGTAGCCTGTCTCTTGTATGCATGCCGGTGTACACCAGTGTACACCTTATTGATCCTACTTTAGTGGAGGGCTCTTCTCGAATACGATCGGTTTCCCGTATCTTCCAAAACACCTCCGAGGAGACCAATGGAGACCATGAGTGAATCTTCAATGAATCAAGGGGGTAATTCCAAACAGTGATTCATTAATTATTCCTTACGTAACCTGCATTGGAAACACTTGGAACCAATCACGACCAAACAGGTCTTCTCATCAGTTCACCGACATGTCCTTCATTCGTTATGTGCGGAACATCCGCAAAACAGGGATCAAACAATGGTGGCATCAATTGCAGTACATCGGAGATGCAAAAGCTGGAACACTCGTCGGAACCGACCAGTAAGTGCTCGTCCCACATTCCTCGCAGAGTTTGACCGCTCGGATAGGTTCGGTAACAAGTACTTTGAAAACCTGAATTCAGACGATGAAATTCCAGGTGCGTATTACATTCGTGTGCTTCGACGTGATATATAATTTGAGGCTTTTTATAGGGCGTCATAGATGGGTAGACTTTGCTCAGGTATGTTCTCGTTCGTCTTTAATTGGATGAAAGCGGGTATAACCGTGTACTGTCTCTAGCATTACAACAACGCTACTCAGGTCCCGCCTGAATGGCATTCGTGGCTATCGCACATCCGGTTACAACCACCTGCGGAGGACGCTGTCATGCAGAACATGACTCCGCCATGGAAAGCGGTATGTAGCTATCGTGCACTTCATTCCTTCCACGTCTGATTTCAGAACAGCCCTGGGTAGAGACCCTGACGGCTACGAGAGGTGCCTATCGGTCGTATAACACGGTAAAACCCAAGATTAATGCTTGGGAGCCGAAGATTATAACACGGGGCGAAGCGCGTCCGTAGGTCGATTGTACGGAGCCAAGACATTCTATATATACTACGTCCTATTGTGAAATATGGATATGCTCTGGCTCAATGACATCATCTACGACATGTTCAGCAATAGCAAGGCTAGAAGTCAGGCCAGGGCTCTCAATACCCATCAAGCTGACCATAAGCCCTCTCCCGCTCCCATCCGCATAGTCCTTCCGAACAGTAAAGTCTTGGAACCCGGACAATACCAACTTGGGACGGATTCCGACATAGTCAGGCCTGAATCCTTCAAACGATACCCCTGGTAGATATTCAGTCACCGCTCTGTGCATTTCTTCTAGCCTGGAATCGCTGGGTTTTAGATGCTTCCGCCAAAAATCCGCGTTTCCCTCGTTAAAATCGTATTCTGATGCACCCGCCCGAGGGGGCGGCGATATCCATTCCAGGTCTGGCCCAAAGCGCACTTTGCCTTGCAGATCAAGGGTCAGATGCGTTCCGAGCGATTGGAAGGCGTGCTTGTTGGGCCCAGTTTCAGGGCATGGGTATATGAGCCGATTAATATGAGATATGCCTGGACCGCTGTAAGCCGCGTACGAACCCCGACCGAAGAACATGGGTATACGTGATGCCTCGGGCAGTAAAGAATTTGGAATGAGATTGGCAGAAAGGCCAGACGCGTTTATTAATGTGCGAGCGAGTAGGGAATCTCCTTGCTCGGCATTCTCGGTGATAGTCTGAACTACCCAGCCCTCTTCTGAGCTAAGCCTAGAGCTCTCTTCGCTCTTGTACGGGTCTACACGAACGACTCGAGTAGAAAATACCAACTCGCCGCCTACCGATTCTAATATATCCCTCTCCAGACTCTCCATGAAAGAGTGGGAGTCCACAATGCCTGTCTCTGGACTCCATAACGCAGCAGTTATGTCCGGTGAGAGGTCTGGCTCAAGCTCGCGTGCTTGCGCACCGCTTATAAGCGAGACAGGAAGCACTTGATCTTCAGCTCCATGAGGCGGCGAGTGCTTGGGCCATGGTAGTTGTCTGGCCTTTGCAAAGAGGCTCTCGACGTACGCACGCTGGTGCTCGTGTGCTACCACGAGTTTACCGGTCTTTCGGTACGGGATGTTGTACCTGTCGCACCGATCGTACATGAGGTGCCTGCCTCGCAAACATAGCTGCGTCTTGAGTGATTCTGGAGGATAGTAAAGTCCTGAAAAGTCACTAGCATCAGGACACGGACACAGTTGCACGTTGCAATGTAAGCTCACCAGCGTGTATGACTTCTGAGTTACGAGAGCTATCCACTCGCAGTCAGCGTGGAGTAAATATCATAGTAGTACCTATTTCTCTTGCCTCGTTTCTTCGCCAGCGTGTGGATGTCTCTCAACTAGGTAAGTTGATTTCGTCGGGAAGCGCTCGGATAGTCGCTGGGCAACAGCCAAGCCTACGACACCTGTTCATAGATAAGCGTCAGCGCGCTAGGAAGATTGCGCGGGACGGACCTCCGCCCACGACCAGGAAATCTACCACTGCATCTGGACTCTGGACGAAGATGGTGTAAGAAATTCTAAGAAACTCCATAAAGCTCAAGCTTACCTTGTATTTGAAACACCCGGTTGAGTTCAGCGCAGCCACCAGCCCTCGTACTTTGGTCGCTGCCATGAAGGCTTCAGCGTCCAAAACATGCCTGAGACTTGTTTTTGGTCAGGTGGTGTTCGGTTGGCCCAATTGCAAATGATCTTATCAGGATCTTATCATGTCTTTGTTTGTCTTTTGCTCAGCGCACTACCACTACTACTGACACCAACTCAACGGTCACTCGTCGTTGTCCGGAAAAATGGCTGCCGTATTTCCACAGTCGGCGGAGTCCTCTTTCGAGGAAAAGATGGCTGCTCTGGAAAGCACCCCGCTCTTTATGAAATCTCTGCCCCCAGAAGGATCTAATGACCCTGTGATTCAAGCCTTACAAAGTCTCGCCTTCGATGGAACGCCAGACGGTGGGTAAGAACTTTGTCTTCTCTACCGTAACACTTCGTGAACAAGCTGCTTCTTCAAGAGATCGCTCAAAATTTCAAAGAGCAAGGAAACGACTACTTCAAGGGAAAACGCCACCGAGAAGCAATAAGCTTCTACACGCAGGGAATTGATGCCAAGCCATCTGATATTGTACTGCACGAAGCTCTGTTATGCAATCGTGCCGCATGCAACCTCGAACTAAGTGAGGAATCGGGCTACTGGCTTGATAACGAGGATCTAACCAATTCGAAGAGAACTATGGTTCCGTGCTCCGAGACTGCTCGAAGGCGCTCACCCTGAATACGAAGTCTTCAAAAGCCTATTACCGCTCCGCTATGGCATTATTCGCGCTGGAGCGCTATGAAGAGTCCCTTGATTGTTGCGAGAGGTGTCTGGAGTACGACCCAGAAAACAAAGGAGTTATGTCAGTCCGCGATCGTGCCGCGAAGGCGAAGGCAGAGAAGCTCCGCAAAGAGAGTGAAAAACAGGAACGAATACACAGCGAACAAAGAGAGAAGAAGCTCCTGCAGATAGCGTTCAAGGTACGTTCTATCTCGGTCTCGTCATCGGTCGCCTGATCATGCTTCAGGAACGACATTTATTTGCCGTCTACAACCCGAAAGGGTCGTCGGAGAACCCATATGAGCCTCACTTTGATCCAGAGGACCCTGAAGGAACGACTTTGATAATCCCCGTGTTCTTCTTGTACCCACAATATGCGACATCAGACGTCATTGCACATTTTGTCGAAGATACCACCTTTTCGACTCATATTGTTCAAATGTTTCCGCCGCAGGCGCCTGCACCCAACTGGGATAAATCCGGGCAGTACATTGCAAACACCCTTGTTGTTTACGCAATAACAAGAAGGAAGCGGCTACTCAAAGTTGGCAAGAAGATGTCATTGAGGGACGTGTGCAATGCCGCGAAGGCGAAAGAAGGGGAACCTGATGACGGATTGGAGTTGAAAGACGGGTGTTTGTCGTTTGTTGTTGTTCCAAAGGGAGAGGTGGAGCAGAATTGGGTAGACGAATTCAAGCGGACACGAGACAGCTAGCTAGTAGTAGACACGAGCTCACTGGACAGGGGTGTTTCCAATTTGAGAAGCACGTGCACACGAATGTGTTGGTCACTGTTTGGCGCGATAGCTAGACACCACAAGGTAAGACCCATCGCAAAAAAAGACATCGACGAAGGCGTCAAGCTCGGTGAGTACGAATTGCTGCTTGTTGTGGTGTTCAACGGTGCAGGATGGATGTGCACATCGAGCTGCGGAGCAAAAATCGCGGTCGAATCACTTTGATTGGGTGGATGCAAGTTATGAAGAGTGGATGCTGACCGTAGGATCATCTACTACAGGGCCTCTATTCTAGCCATGTCTGTCAACCACAAGATCCTCCGTACTGCAAATGCACCCACTACCTCCCCTGATGAAACCGAGGTTTCCGTCGCTCAGGCCCTAATCGACCTCGAGAACAATGTCCCTGAACTCAAGACTGAGCTCCGCGCTCTACAGATTTCTGCCGCCCGTGAAGTTGACGTACGAGGTGGAAAGAAGGCTATCGTCGTGTTTGTTCCCATTCCCCAACTGAAGGCATTCCACAAGGTGCAGCAGAGGTGAGGATAGTTGTATCAGTGGGAAGGTGCCATTGTAATCGGTCTCCCATCTCGCAGACTCACCCGTGAGCTGGAGAAGAAATTCTCTGACCGCCACGTCGTTTTCGTCGCTCAGCGTCGGATGTTGAGCAAGCCTACCCGTAACTCGCGGGTGAAGCAAAAGAGACCCCGCTCTCGTACACTCACCAACGTACACGAGAAGATCCTAGAGGATCTTGTCTTCCCGACTGAGATTGTTGGCAAGAGGACTCGGGTATCTGTTGACGGATCAAAACTTTTGAAAGTGTAAGCGGCGTGCTTTACTATGGATTGACGTGATGCTGAATGATATTGTAGCATCCTCGACCCTAAAGATGCGACATCTCTTGAGTATAAGCTTGATTCATTCTCTTCAGTATACCGTCGGTTGACGGGCAAGGATGTGACGTTTGAGTTTCCCCCGGTAAACCAGGAGTAGATTACGCGTTATCATGACACATGTTCCGGTTCCCTGCATTCCCCGACAAAAATAAGGACATACCGCTTATGTCTTGTTTGCCTTATGTGCCGTGATAAACATGTCATTGTCAAAGACTCAAAGCGCTGCAGCGCTGTGTCCTGAGCACTTCAGTGCCTGCTAAAGAGAATGTAGCGTGTTCGGCAGTGTCAGCTCATCGCTTTCGAAGTTGAAGTCATTATTATATGAAAGAGCTCTTGTGGGCGCTCGTACTGAGTGGCAAGTTCGGCGTGATTTCGGCACGTGGTTTCTATATCGCGTCTGCAGTGTTTTTGAGTTGATTCATTTCATTGTCTTCCTTGCTTCTGTTGCTAGTCATTTTCTCTCTCTTTTTTCTCCCTTCCTCCCGCCCTCCGTGGCACTCCTCATTCACTTTCAACGTCGTTCTGTATGGCGGAGTATCCACGCATGGACCCGTACTCAAAGTCCAGGTATGAACATGGGATAGATGCCAAAATTGTGGTCATGGGCAATACAGGTTCGTTGTTCGGATATCAATCGAATATCAAGAACTTGATTCACTGACATGCTCTTAATTAACAAAGGCGTGGGCAAGACCAGCCTACTCCATCGCTACACTCAGAACAAGTTCGATCCCAGGAACATGACGTCCACGACCGGGGCTTTCTTCGTAACTAAGAAAGTTCATATCGACGGTTTGAAGGTTCGACTACAACTATGGGACACTGCAGGACAGGAACGATTTCGAAGCATGGTATGAACTCACTTTTACTTATGACCCTTCAGGTGATTTACCAGCGTAATCAGGCCCCCATGTATTATCGCGGAGCAAATGCTGCACTTCTCTTGTATGATATCACGAATGCTGCTACGTTTGAGGACATTCGGGGATGGTTAGCTGGTGCGTAGCACTACACTTCACTTTGGTAATTATTTTCTGACACCATTACAGAGTTGAAGAAAAATTGTCCTCCAGAGCTCATCATTTATATCGTTGGTTCCAAAGCCGACCTACATCATCACAGACAGGTCACATCTGATCTAGCCCGCCTATCGCTGCATACTTGGTTTCCTCCACCGCGCCCCCCAACTCCTCCTCCTCCCCCTCCTCCCCCACCATCGTCAACACTATCTTACATTCGCCCCAGATTCACATCATTTACTAGCATCAGATCAGTTCCTCTAAACAACCCCCCAATGAAGTCTTCTCCACCACATAGCGCGTCCTACTTGGATCCCGCTGTTAGCCAGTCATCGCATTCATCTGTGCTCAAGCGATGCAATACTGGTCCTGGCCTTCCGAGAATAAAGACGACAGGTCCGGCATTGAACAGGTCAAAAACAGAGGCTTCCCGTTCACTACAATCGCGTTTTGGTTCACACTTTGGGCGGCATACAGGAGGGTATGATGCCGCGGATAGCAGCAGCAATAGTATAAATGAAGATGAGGAAGACTTTGATACCGATGACCAAGAATGGGGACTTCACAAGGGGATGGAACTTTTCGAAGTTTCAGCTAAAGATGACCTTGGTATGCATGCTCGATCCCCATCTTGATTCTCTCATTCACCTATTTGCATATAGGCATCGAGAACCTCTTCGAATCATTGATTAGTGCAATCATCGAGCGGAAGGATATCATTGAGCGCGAAAATGAGCTCAGGAAACGAGATAGTGTCTTCCTATCGACTATCAGTACGCCTACCTGGGCCGCTCAGGCCGAAGAAGAAGAGGCACGAGAGAAGGCTCGCACCACTTCAGGAGGTTGGAGCTGTTGTGCTTCGTGATCTTGTACCTGCCAGGTGTCAAACTTTCAAGACTTCTCAGCTATCTGCTGTCTTTCTACTCATCTTCATCTTACCGGTCCGGCATACATTCTCACATCGTTCAACATGCTCTCCCGTCACATCAATCTCGTACACCTGATATTCAAGTTCTCTTGTTTTCTTTCGTCTTTACAGGATGCTATGTTCTTTATGCCACTTTCTATGATTCCTACAGGTTCTCTCATACCACCGAGCCTCGGGACCACTGTTTGCAATACTATTATTCACTTCCTTATCTCCCCATACCATATACTACCTTAAGTAGATACAATTTGTGCATGTGTCTATAGTCACCAGCAATCTTGGAAGCTTCTAATCCCTTGCTAAGTTTGTGCTAGGCGGTATTTGTGTCAGCAGAGTGACGAGGGAGAACACCAAAAAAGGCAGGTAGGATCATCGATGCTGGAAGAGCTGAGCGCTGAGCTATGAGCCCATTTCGTTCCTCGACCACCATTTCCCTCCTTCCCTCCAAGCCAATGGAAGGAGATCAAGCAGACAAGGTGTACGATGTGTGCACGCCAGAGCACTGTTTTCGTGCTTTCGATGCATTGTACTGCGCGCTAACATCTAGCGAGCCTATCTCACCTAATTTCGTTGATGCGAAATAGTAAGTGGACCGTATGTTCCGATCTAAATGTGTGCTATAGTCGTGGATTCTCCAGTCCATTATTTGTGACGTGGAATACCAGATCATCTCGCGCAGGCAGACCACCCAGACTAAGGGGTTGCATCGGCAACTTCGATGCCATGCCTCTTAGAGAAGGTCTCGCAGAATACGCATTGATCAGTGCATTCAAAGACTCTCGTTTCCGGAAAATAGAACGTCGAGAGTTGCCGTCTCTCGAATGTGGGTAGGTGCATCTCGCCTTTCATATATATGCTGATGCATTCAGTCGTTGCGCCCCAGAATATCTCTTTTGACGGATTTCGAAGACGCATCGTCATATCTAGATTGGACTGTTGGCACTCACGGGATCTACATTAGCTTCCCGAATCCATCGTTATACCCACCATCTTCGAGCGCACCTTCTCCTCTGTCTTCGTCAGCATATCTGCCGCGATTCAACTCCAGAGACACTCTGACCGCGACGTATCTCCCAGATGTCATACCTGATCAAGGTTGGGATAAGGTTGAGGCTGTGGAAAGTGCTATGCGTAAGGCAGGATGGAACGGCGCCATCACGGAAGAGACGCTCAGGACCGTGAAACTTCGACGATACCAGAGCAGGAAGTGCGTGGTTGGCTGGGAGGAGTTCGTCCAGTGGAGAAGGGAGAATGGTGATGACGACATTTCATGATTTAATTTCATGATTTAAATCACCTTGAACAATGTAATATTGCATCGTGATCAAATTGTTGCGGCTTGTACAGATATTAGGCTTGAATGTGTATGTACCCGTACGTGAATAGATGTATTGTCTACAACTACTGCCTACCGCTCCCGTTGTCGCCAAATATGCTTTTCCGCAGCCTATCCAACCGACCACCCCATCCGCCACCAAAGCGTTGCTCAAGTTGTAAAAACACCTTTCGCAGCTTTCCCGCGTCATTACCGCTAGCTTTGCCGAAAGATACCAAGATCCAGTAAATTAGCCTCTCACTTGGCATGACATTTGCAGGCAAATTCATAAAAGCCTTGAACACCTGATGGAGGTTCTCAAGATTCCAATCACTTTTTTGGATAGGGCGGAGCCGCTCAGATAAAGATCCGGGGAGGGTCCGCAGGGGAAGCGGTTTCTGCGCATGCCGCGCGAAACCGAGGAATATCCCCCGGAAAGCGGCAAGTGTTGGCTGATAGAGGAAAGGTTCACCTATCTGCTGACTGATAGGAGCCTTCGGTTCCCTATTAGGCGTAGAGAGCATGTCCACGAAGACATGAAGCGCCTTCATAATCTGTCCATGATAGGCGAAAGCTTGGATTAAGGAGGTATATGTGATCTCGTCGGGTATTATATCGTCCCGTATAGCGATGCCCTCCACATCTAGCAGGTACTTGACAGCGGCCTCGATGTCATATTCGCCCACATCGAACTCCGGTTGCAGATTGTGGCGTAGCACGCGGTAAATCGTTGAGGCGACATCCATATGCCCATTCCGGGCATAGGCCCATATACATGAGTTGATCCCATCCAGACCAGGCTCAAAGCCTTGCTCTCTCATCTTCTGCAAAGTGGATCGAACACCGGACAATTGCCTTGTTCGCGTATAATAGTATAGCAATGATAGATGGGTGATGCGGTTTGGTGGTAGCCCTGAGGCTCTGAGTAGATTAGATGCGTGGCGGATGGCGCTGGGGTCAAGCGAGCGGCCAGCGATGTAGAGGAGGGTTGTGTATGTAATGATATCGGGCTGCACACAGCCCAAATCGGGCTCTGCGACCAGATTCTCGTCGTCGCCTGGGTTCTCAGAGGGCCATGGTGTGGACATTTTATTGAAAACTTCCACAGCTGCCTTGTAGTCTTCGAGGCTGCATTTCCGCCATCGCTTTCCTGCACAGTCTAGCAAGGCATTCCACTCCCATAGGTAGATGCGACACCCAGACCGATGTAGCATCGTCAAAACAGCAGAAAGTCGTAAGAAAAGGGTTCGTGTTCGAGGTTTTGTGGAGGCAAGAAGGCGGGCAAGATGATGGAGGTGACGCTGAGGTATCTTGGGAACTCCAGAGAGGTGATGGATATGATGGGGGAACATGACTGTCAAGGTGCGGTATGCCTCCCACCCATCTGTCATTGAGGTAGCTTTCAATAAGCTGTCCAATAATTCTTGCCGTGTCTTCAGTCGGTCTGGTGGTGTCTCTTCGAGTGAATCTATGGGATTCTGACGGCAAGTGTAGTGAGAATTGGGGTAACGATGATGTGGGATTTGTTGACCGTGAGTTGAACGGACGCCAGCGTGAATCTGGATGGCTTCGACATCTCGAGACTCGTCTGTGGGCAGCGGAGCGTGGGGCATCAAGCCATCCTGCCCAAATGATTTTAAAACGCGTGTCTGTTGTATAGTCGTGTCCGAATGATCTGCCAATGCTGCATTCCTGACCAGAGCGTCGTCTGCTTTGCGCTCGCTCACAGCGCAGCGCACCTCTCCTTGAGCTCTTCCTTTCATCATGTGAGCAGCATGAATACGACGATGGACTTGGAAAGTGCGGGATGTTGCCTGTCGCAGAGCGAAAAGTTGTTGAACTTGACGAAGCCAACATGATACTTGCGATGATGCAGGCGACAATCTGATGCTCGACGTGGAGCCTGCAAGCATGAATATCCAGTGCAGTCATCCTGTGATAATGATGAGCATTACTCTGTAATACGTGACATGTACATACCGCGACTGGCACTGAATGAAGATGCTGGAAGAACAACCAGGTGGAAACCTGGTAACAGTGCTAACTGACGCGCTCAATTGGAGGATTCAAATTTTGCCAAAAACAGTAACTCGAAAATTTTAGGTCTTGACTTTGGGCTGAAAATACTTAGACTTCACTCTGGACTTGTAAACATGCTTCATGCACTAAACAAGGCTTCATTCCATCTATTTTATGGTGCTGAGGACAGAATGCTCTATTTCTGACCCGTGCTTTGCACAAAGCTAAAACGCGTGAAGTGAAAGAACGTTCCAGACATCAAGCACCGCGACATGCATCATGGAGCAGATCTGGGAGAAGTCGTGTGAATCACGGAGCGTAGAACGAGTCAACTTGAAGGCGAATTGATCTTGCCTGTAAAGAAAATGATTGCATTACGAGGAACGATGGAACGTAACAATGAACTCCGAGACAAACTTTCTCTGCCTAGGAGTGACCTCAATCTCTCAGATCTTCCAGACAATATCGATGCACTCCAGAACTCATCGTCATGCATGCAGACACATTGATTTGGCGGTACTAGAGCATAGCATGGGTAGTCGTGAAAAGATGTAAAAAAAACATAATGCCTAAGTAGTACGTCAAAAATGCAATCAATCCCTGGCCTTGAGCGTTCCCAGGAACGCGGCCTTTTCCTCGAAGGTTTGGAATGCGCCGTGCTGGATTCAAGACGTGAGATGATTCCTTGAAAAGATAGCACACTGTACTTACGCCGAACTTCGATGATGTATCGATGAACTTGAGCTGCACCTTCTCAAGGTCCCGACGCGAGGTGTGGACCATGAGCGACTTGCGGAGAGTGATGACACGTTTCTTGGTACCAGGGATCGAGCCCTTGAGCATCAAGAAGTCGTTCTTCACAATACCGTAGTGGGGGAAGCCACCCATAGGCGTGATCGTCTTGTTCGTGATGTCAGACTCCGTAGAAGCATTAGCCTCATCAGCGCCAGAGCCTATACGGTAAATCTTCTTGTTGAGCTCCGTGCGGTGGTGGTAGCCATCTGCATAATAGCTTAATACCGCGACGCCAGAAAAATAAAGCAATGCGACTTACTTTGACCAGCACGTGCGACGGAGAACATGACTTTCGAAGGATGCCATGCACCAATACAAGCGACCTTACGGAGACCTTTGTGAGTCTTACGAGGAAGCTTCTTGGTACCCCAACGGTGAGTAACACCCTCGAAACCATGACCCTTCGTGACGGCAATAACATCGATCACCTCATCCTGCTCGAAAAGACTGGTAACCTCCACAGGCTTCTCAAACAGGCCTTGTGCGAACTCGACCTTGTCTGCGACAGAGCCACCATTAAGCTGGATCTCCATGAGGTGTGCCTTCTTCTGGCTGAGACCGGTCTTGCGAATCTGAGTGTGGGCGAGGACACGGACGACTGTGCAGTATTTGCGGATGCGCTCGAGCTCACGAGCGGTGGACTTGCCACCGTCCTCTGCGTGCTTCTTGGCGTAGCGGGTGAAAGCCTTCTTCTTCGAGCGGTACCAGTTCTTGTAGAAGCGACGTTTGATCTCGTCTGATAGATGGGATGCCCAGACAGTAGTAAGAGTGCGGAGGCCACGAGGAGTCTCGACATAGCCGACGACACCAACAACGATCATAGGAGGAGTTTCTATGATTGTAACTGCCTCTACGACCTCGCGTTTGTGCATCTCTGCACTCTCTTCAGATCCAAAATCTCTGGTAATTGAGCAGAATACGCACTGGAACCAGGACGGTCAAGGTCACGAACAACATGGGTCATACCAGCCTTGTAACCCATCATGGCGGTCAAATGAACGGGTTTCTTGGGGTCATCCTAAAGTAATTGCGCTGTTAGACGAGTTCTGGACGAACATTCTTCTACTCGCGCACCTTGGGGAAGGACTTGACCTTGCCACGGTGGCGTGCGGCACGTTTACGGGGGAGGAAACCGAGCGAGCCATGGCGGGGGGCTTCGTACTGAACAGATCAGAAAGTATGAGTCTCTCGAGCCTGTCCGTTTCTCCATGGCAGAAGACCAACCTTACGGTGACTATGGGTGCAAAATTCTGGTGAGTTCAATCCTTTTATAATGTTATTTTGGCAGCCTGCTCACCTCATTTTGAAGGATCTTGAGGACGGTATCGGATGCGAGCTTGACGTTGTGAACTGTACGGCCCAAGTTTGCTGGCAGTTGCCGGATCTGTGGCTGATGAACTGTACAGTTCAGTTACCGTGTTTCCCATTTTGGAAGCCCCCTGACAGTATGGAAGATTTGTTTCAATGAACCTACACATACGGTATACCCCGAGCAACAAATTCGACGCCCATACGCTATGTGATGCGTAGGTATTTCTGGAATGCAATGATGCGGATACGAACAATGAATTGGCAAGGTTCATCTACCCTGAACCTCATCTAGCGGACAACAAAGAGCTCCTCAAAGTCACGGTCCATCCTTGGGTGCTAAGTGCAGATCAAATTAATCACTTCAGGTACTCCTTTGTAATTCGCGTCATCGCGATATACGATAAATCCGGACCATGACATACCAGGCGCACCCGTGACACCATAGAGCTACCAGCGGTACCCTACTCTGATCCTTCCAGTACAACATGCTCAAGACCCAAATGATCACGAAAACCAAAAACTTCACAAGTTCGGAGCTGTAGCGTGGATAATATTTGCAGCATAGACTGGTTCTAGTATGGCAATGTATGCGAGAGACTCGGAGTCTTCTTCAGAAGGACCGCAACCAACATATTTTATATGTTCTATAGTATGTACAGAGTACGATGTATCTCATGCTACACATCACTACAAGTTGACTCTGGTATGTATTCTCGGAAAGCCATCGGATGTATGCTAGCTGTTCCGTCCTCAAAGTTGGGCATGAGCTTGGCGTGATATTCTCGAACGCTAAGGATCAGGCGTGGCCCTACTACAAACATCTGCAAGAGCGTGGCAAGTTCAAGAATACCACGATAACTCTGAGCTCCCACGGAAGATGAGGCCTATAGCAATGATGATGAGTCCTCAAATGTAGGTGTTAGCCATAGATTGTCATACCGAGAAATGTGGAGACATCAAGCCAATATTAAGGCTAGAGCTAGTAGAAAAGCTAGCGCGTGGAAATTCAGCGGAAAAAGATCACCGCATTCAAATCAAAGGCTCACATTACAAAGTAGAGGGCATGAGTTTTGAGTAACACCGTGAAACAATCACCCATGATCCGTCGTGTTGATTGCGGTTGCAGTTCACGCAGGTGTTTTACAACAATCCAGATTGCAAGACACAGTGTGAGAACCTCCCATGCGGTAGCGACTGTATAAGCCTCAAACAATCGAAGTTGTTCGCTTGCATCGATCTCGTAAACGCACTGTGTGCCGTAGAGGAGCACCTCTGGTATTCGTTGCATGAGCCTGACGCACTTAGTATTGTTGATCAACTTACTTATCGAAAGAAGGTTGGTTCCTACTACAGCAATTGTTGTGCAGAAAATCGTGATAGAGACGAAGGTCACGACGAGAAAGATGAGCATCTTTCTGGATCGCTGATACATGGCATGTAGCCGAGAGATCACGATGACTAGCATGTCACGTCAGGCGATCTGATATAACGGAGGACCGTAGCTGAGTCGCTCACTATTCAACAGGCAATTTATGGGCATAATCGACCACAAGAGTGCAATGTTCATAGCATAGCCTGAAAAAATCGAGTCAAAAGTGATCATCGCAGGATTGAATGCTTCAATAAACTCACAACTGTTTCAGTCAGCATTTTGAATCAACAAGCTGGTCGAGAATGTCACTTACCCCTACGTAGAAGTCTGATTAGTTGGTAAGTATCGGTGCAGAACACTCACCATGTCTGTCGTCCAAACTCCCGGAAGGTTTACTGCATCATGCTACCAGTCAGAAGAAACGAATGCCGCTTATCGTGAGACATACCCAACACGTTGCCGCTGAATAAGAGAGATGGCTTATTAGCTCAGCGCCGACTTGTGAGCCTTGCGAACCTACACAGAGTATAATATTCCAAAGTAGCGCACCTGGAATATTTTGAGATCAGCACAAGATGCGAACTGCGCTGACAGCAGAAGCTACGTACGATTATATATAGAGCAGTCATGAGAGAACAGCGTTGCTTCTGACCCGGACTGTTAACTATAACACCCTGTTCTTATATGAAACTGCTCACCCAGATGAGTTCATACTACAAAACCATGTTTGTGAAATCATGATGGCTGCTCGGCAATTGGATCGACCTACCTCTTGACCGAATGTCAGTACTGAAGAATACCAGTATAAGGTTGTCAATAACTCCTTCTATAAGAGATCTTGCTCACCCCAGTCGTACACCACAGCAGCAGACGATCCGACTACGAAACCACAGTCAAAAATAGAACGAGAAAACATCAACATTGTTCTCCGCGAACCTACAAAATAGCTGAAAACACGATACATATCAAGTGACCATGAACTAGGATCAGTTGGAATCAAGGGCATAGTGCAAGTGGAACTTCAAATCTACGAGTGGCGAACTCAGTGGTGTGGGTATATAATGCATTAGCCACGCCAGCATCCAGCGAAAATTATATACGCGGTGCCGCGGTAAGGTCCAACCGTGATGAGCTGGTTTTAAATTTGTAGCAACCAAGAATTTGTTATTACAACTGACCTGCAGCAAAACTCAAGCCCGTTCAAGTGCAGGGGTAGCTTTCGCGCGGCACATCGGTCTATCGGAGTGGAGTCGTGGGTGCCCTGTTACCGTTCTGAAGTACTTCGGCTCCTAAATGTTGAAGGGACGAGTGGGGTTTGGTGCGGTGAAGGGCCCATGTACGGATGAAACTTGACTTAGGAATTAGATCTGAGCACCCGGGATGACGGGGATCCTAGACAAGCAATCTAGAGATGGGTAATGATTCTAACGAACAACCCGAGTTGTAGGTTGGCACCTTTCATGTAGTCCCAACTGAATGACGAGGTCAAACAAATATTAAGATTCTCTCAGGATAGGTGGCAGAACGTAATTAATATTATTATTTACCAAACCCTGTGCCTAATATAACATCCCATCCAAGCCAACCCCATAATAAGTATGTGAACTCTAACCAGCCCTGACTCTCATTTAAATTTTCAACCTAATTCCGGATCCTCAGCCTCAGGCCTAGGCTCAAGCACGAACTTAGTCGCTACTAGGCTACCGTCGGCACAAACCTTGCTTGGCTGACATTCAACTTAAAGACTTTGTCTTAGCCTTTTACTACATGTTAGTAAATTACTTAATTGTGAGTTAAATCACGTCGCCGCGGCATTCTGGGGAGACTTGTGCTTGCAGCTACCTCGAGAGCGAACTTCTCAAATCCCTGTCATTTCATCCACATCTGCAGTCCGGATCTCTCGCGACCCAATTACCATCCAGACGGAACAGAGTAATCACATACAGAGCCCGTAGTCTTGCCGCCCGTCTGATGCAGCCCTATCCTTGTCTCCTCAGGGGACCCATCCTCTAACGTTAGTAAACCTCGCCATTTCATTTTATACACCGGTTCTGACTTTTCCAATGTTGTTTTGGATTTTTTGTGTTCAATAAGCCAGCTGCAGTTATAGACTCCTCGCAGCAGTGGAAATTCCCGATGCATTGGTTACATGATCATCGTTTGTAATAGTACTAGGCAGACCACTTCCCTGTCTGGTGAGGTATGAATATATTTTCACGATCCCGAGGCCTCGCAAGCAACCGGGTCCTGAAAGCCTAATTAAAGCATATCATGGCCGCCTGATGCACATTTGCACGAGGCTTTGGTTTTATTAGCACAAGGACACCCCTTCGGTCAGTTTTACAGTGCCCACTCAGAAAACATAACAACGTCCTTTGTTCATCTCTGCAGATAGACAGTGTGTGCGTCGTCGCGCTGCATCTTCGCATCGTCGAAGTCCAACTCAATACATTCAAAAGCCACTGTATCCTCTACATGAACTTTGCGTTCCAACTGAACCGTTAGCCATGGACAGTGTCCTCTGCGACCCGCATATGCAACTGCATGTAATTAATGTTAAGGTTTGACGCTAGTGTGAATCGTGCTCGAGCTCCAGACTGATGCTTTCGATTACGGTTAATTGTAGAAACGATGTAAATGATGATGCCGCAGCGCAACGACACTCACACGCGCGTTTCTGACCAATCCCATTTCTACTGAGAGGTTACGTACTCCAGGATGAGTCGACATTGCAAGGTAGTCGGGTGTGTTCTGGTGCGTTATATGGAATGTGCTCAGCTTTCTTCAGGCTGTCTAAACTAAATAAGATTCTACGTTGCTTATCGACATGAGCGTTGAGAGGGGAAAGGAACGCACGATTACGGCAGTTTCCACTAGTAGTCCCAGCGTCTTGGAGAACTCGCAGTGGGAAGAAGAAGTCGATGGTGTCGTCGAAGTTTGTGGTCGCTGCTATAAGTACGAGATTCTGTCGATTTCTGGAGCAGTCTTAATGCGATCCACGAAAGCCGGTCATCGACGTCGATGCTACAAATTGCAGAATGGCAGAATTGCAGAATTGGGGTCGCCGGCTGAAGATGCACATGTTTTTCTGTAGCGTCGATGCCTTCGCTGATGGGCCGCCAGAATTGCTGTTTCTCCTGCTCCGCTGACAATAGGACCTGCCTGCCGAAAAACTCCCTCTCCCAGTCCTATGAAGGTAAGTCCTCCAAATAGTATTCTTGGCCGATTGTAAATTATAGAGCAGCACAGCGTGACGCGGAGCAGTCGAACAGTACTGACAGACCAACAGCGTCCGATCCAAAGCCTTGAGCTGGAGATCTCTGCCTTAACTGCTTGAATCACTACATAGCATCGAAGTCACAACATCACCGAGCAAGATACATATATAGCTAGTAAGTAGTGTCCACCATAGGGCCTAGCCCCAACGAACAATATAAAAAACGACAAACAAAATTTATATAGTATCGAGTACAGGGTATCCAACAGGTGCCAATCATTTGGAAATATTTCCTACACGTCACTGCCAGTCGACATCTGTAATCCCTGAAAAGCGATTGCACGCATTTCAAATGTTCCATCCTCAGAGTTTGGCAGGAGGTCAGCGTGGTATTTTCGAATGCTAAGGATGAGGCGTGGTCCTACCACAAACATCTGGAGGAGCGTGGCGAGTTCAAGAAAACCCCAATAAATCTGACCTCCCACGCGAGATGTGTCCTACATCAACGATGATTAGCTCAAATGTAGATATCATCTATGGATCGGCATACCGAGACCATTGGAGATATCAAGCCAATGTTGAAGCAACAACCAGCAGTAAAGCTAGCACATAGGAACATTCGGCAAAAAGACGAACGACATTCAAATCAAAAGCTCACATTGCAAAATAGAACACCTGGGTCTTGATCAACACTATAAAATAATCCCCGATGAAGGTCTGTCCTGCCGATGGTGGTTGCAGTTCACAAAAGTGTTTTGCAGTAATCCAGATTGCAAGACACAGCGTGAGTATGTGCCATACAATCGCGACTATGTAACCCTCGAGCGTTGAACGTTGTTCGCCTTCGTTGACTTCAGAAATGCACTGTGTGCCATTGAGGAGGATCACGTCTGGCATTCGTGGCATGAGCCTGGTGCGCTTAGATCTTTCATTCAGGAATAAAACTTACTCGTTGGAGTATAGGTGCTTCCTATTGTACCAATCATTCCGCAGGCAACCAGGACAGAGCAGAAGGTTACAACGAGAAAGATGAGCATCTTTCTGGATTGATACATAGCATATAACCGAGTGATCAGGATGACTTGTATGTGATGTCAGTCGAGCTAATATCGCCGAGGTACAACAGCTGAGTAGCTCACCACTCAGTATGGGATTTACAATAAAAATCGTCCACGATAAAGCGAGGTTCATAGCATTGCCTGAAAAACCCATTATACGATGAGCCTCGCACGACTGAGACTGGATGCCTCGAGAAACTCACAACTATTTTAGTCAACATATTGAATCAACAAGCTGGCCAAGAATCTCACTCACCCCTAGGTAGAAGTGTAATTAGTTGGTAAATATTGGTGCCAAGTACGCTCACCATGGCTGTCTTCAGGACTCCCGGGAGATTTACTGAATGCCATCAGTCAAGAGAAAGGAACGCAGTGCATTATGAGACATACACAACACATTACTGCTGAATGTGAGAGATAGCTTATCAGTTTGCTGCTGACTTGATAGTCTCGCAGACCTACACAGAGTACAGTAATCCGATGCAGCGCACCTAGAATATTTTGAAATCAGCATGAGTTGCCCGCTGCGTTTATGAACTCATATAAGCTACGTACGATGATATATAGAACAGTCATGAGAGAACGGCGTTGCCTCTGACCCGGATTATAAACTATATCACCGTTCTTCTTATATGAAACTGCTCACCCAGATGAGTTCATGCTACAAAACCATCCTCGTGAGATGATGATGGCTGCTCGGCAATGGAGCAACCTACCTCTTGACCGAATGTCAATACTGGAGAATACCATAATGTCATCAATAACACCTTCCATAGGAGATCTTGCTCACCCCAGTCATAGACCACAGCAGCAGATGATGCGACTGCGAAACCACAGTCAACAATAGAGCGAGAAACATAATCAAACATTGTTCTCTACGGACCTACAAAATAGTTGGAAACACGATACATATTGAATGACCATGAAGTGGGGTCACTTGGGATAAGGGGCATACTGCAAGTGAAACGTCTGCGGGTAGCGAGCTCAGTGGCAGGTGTATAACTTAGTACGCACTGGATATTTCAAGCGATTGAATTATGTGGTGACAGAATGTCCATGTTTTAAGTTGTCCGTAGAAAGCATAGTAAGTATGATGGAATAATTGCTCCATTCAACGACGCTCAGGCTCGTTCAGGTTCAAGAGCTAGTGTTTGCGCGACCGACCATCGGTGAACTGTACAAATCGGTCGTAGTACTAGTACCGTATGACCTTGACATGCAGATCTGTGGAAGGGTTCACCGCAGTCCAATTGAATGGCAGGGTCAAAAATTAAAATCATCACCATGCATACATATGTCCGAGAAAGAATCGTAAGCGTGGTTACTAAGCAAACCAGCTGCTCAAATTCGACTCCGAGGCTCGGAGCAACCTAACATGTATCAATCGCTAACCGTACTCCCAACGCCACGGCGTGACACAGTCTTAATTATGGGGTCTTTACATGTTCCATGCGTGTCTACAAGCCACTGGCGAAGAGGTGAGAATCTAGTATCTTATTGTGACACGCTAATAATGCGAAGGGACCAGCAGGATAGTCTCTCATGGACAGACCAATTAGAAGGAAGAAAGATGATAATCCGACTCCTTTTAACTTTTCGATGACGCGCGTCAGAGACATAGAGTCCTGGTAAGCAAATCAATTCATAGAAGTGTGTGACTTCCGAGTCGGCCTTTCCTTCCAGGTTCAAAGTTCAGAACTGTCATCGAAGGTTCAACCATACGTATAGCAATTATGTTGAACACCGCGATGTATACATGCAGCCGGCCATCTGTGTGTCACTTTGACTGGTGCTGTAAGTAGTATATGGTATGTATCCCTGCCTGTCAATGATATGGCTGATTTGTACGCCTCAGCGCACCCAGAAACGGTACATTGCTTTCGTGATCTATCATGTCATGCTCCGTTCCTTTTGACCACGATCACCTGGCAGCGTGTTCCTCACAGTGCTACTGCGGTTGAGGTAAGCCAGGGTATGGAGTTAAATTTGAACTGACTTAAATTTTCATTCCCACTTGGCACGTCAGTTCTAGTGTGTAATACTATACTCACTGCCGTAGCAATCAGTATATCTTCGGGCGGTGTAGTGTTGGTGGCGTTCTGGATCTTTTTATTCAGTTTGAAATCATCTACAGGGTAGCCTGGGGGCCTAATTTCGTCGGCAGGAACCTTGTTTACAGGATTTCGTATAGTATCCATAACATAGCATCTGAAAAACACCCAAGTTCTCGCTTAAGTCGCTTAAGCTGCCAAATAAGTTTGATGGGTTACGACCTGCACCCTGAAGCATCCGATTGGTTGGAGATGGCTTCTGGTGAGGTAAAGTAGCAGAGATCTACAAAATTCGCGTTCATGACAGCATCATCATCTTGCGGATGCAAGAATACTTCGAAGAGCTGCACATAAAGAAATGGTTCAGCAAGTTCAGGAGGCAGTGCAAAGCCTCTCATTGACAAGCTAAATACCATTCGAACTTGCGCGACAACAACATCTAGAGGACCAGATGAGTACAATGAGGCTAATGAGATATTGAAATCTCACCATCATTCTGCATCTGCAGGAGCACAATATCACAGTTTCCAAGGGGATAAGCTTCAGATGGCGGATATGCTTGTACTTGCTGACTTGGCATCACAAGACGTGGGCACAGGTCTGGATGTAGCTGCAGACTGAATTTGTTCCAGACCTTGAGGAGACGGGTCTGAAAGTGGGACTCAGACCCATTGACGTGCTCGATAAAGGAGCAAAGCTGATTAGTGAAATCTGGAAGGTGGTATAACTGCGCCAAAAAAGTAGATGACTTGTCGGCCAGATCACTACTTACAGTGACATGGAAAGCAACACTGCTGTCTTCAGAAAGAAGACCCTTGAGGAAGTGGTTGCGAATGGGACAAGGGCCACAAAAACAAGAGACATCCTCAGGAGCGACACACATGATCCAGCTGAATGCCGGGTCGATGTCAACAACTTCCTTGAATTCATTGTCAATCAAATTATTGATGGACAAGGTTTTCGAGCGGAGGAGAGTGTAGAGGTCGAACTGGCGCGCTGCATCTTCCCAATCCAAAAGGCGGATGATTTGCTGTGTGAAACTTGCACACTGGTGACTGGTGTGCACAAAAGGACTTTTGCAATGCGTTATCAGCATGCGTTCGCTGGTCTCAGACGTGAATTGGATTGGGGAGCCAAGATTAGGCATCACTCAAGCGAATAATGCAAGGAGCTCAAGTTTGGGTATCTCAAAGTGATTGATAGGACCTGAGGTCCCCCTGCTAGCCTCAGTGTTGACAATCGCTCCTTTGAAGCAATGGAATTCTGCAAGTGAGGACATCATGGCAGTAATTGAAGATGGTGTAAAAGTTGGAGATTGAGCTTGGTAGATGAAATCGACGAGTGCACGGACTGCATGAATAAAATCTGCTTCGACAATGCCCACAATTGTGGCAACAATCGTGTGCTGGATATCCTGATGCTCCCGCCCAGTCATCTGCTGAACGTGTGAGACACCTTGAGAGAAATGGTGAGTTCTGATCCATTTATGCTGTCTATGAAAGCGGGAATTGAGTTCATCTGCCCCAAGAACCTCCTTGCACCACTTGAAGACATGATCAAAAAAAAATTTGTGGAGAGTATGAAGGATGTCAGGTGCAAGGAACAGCACAGGATCACTGAAGCGCCAGTTGCACCAGAAGGGAAGTTGGACCCCACTGAGGTAAAGCGCTTTGGCTTCCAAGGATTGACGTCTTGGGGTGTCGCTGTATTGCACATTTTGGGAAGGAAGAATATTAGGATCAATATTATTCTGATGGGAGATACAACGAGAGTGTGATACAAAGGCTAGATGCTACTAAGTATGTGGGTGAAGGCACGCAGTGCTTCCAGCCCCGATCAGAGATCTGCCAGAGAAAAGAGTGAGCTGCGAGGGTGGTGGCCAGCCTCGTGTGTAAGGTGTCTCCGGGAAAGATTTGCTGATTAGGACCACAAGAGCAATTGTAGGTGTAATGCAAGGCTCATCACTGCGCTGAGAGGTGTACTGTGATGCCAAGGGAGTGGTGGGTGGGGAAAAGAAAGAGCTCGAAAGGACTTAAGTCTACAAGCAAGATGGGAGAGCGGAAACAAGAGATGCACACGGCGTCTTCCGCTCGCCCAAAGACTATACTCTAATCCTCTGCTTGTGCCTCACTACGTAATAGAGTGGCAATCTTGGGGTGTCGCTGTATCGCATGTTTTGGGAAGGAAGAATATTAGGATCAATATTATTCTGATGGGAGATACAATGAGAGTGTGATATGAAGGCACACAGCGCTTCCAGCCCCGATCAGAGATCTGCCAGAGAAAAGAGTGAGCTGCGAATCCCCGAAAGTGTAGGAGTCCGCAACGACGCCTCACAGCAAAGTCGCAGAAACCCAACAAGGTAGGATGTGGAGGACTACTCACGATGAGTTTAGCGGGTTTGGATATTGTTTGAGAATCAGATGAATTTGCTGTGGGGCACGGGTGTAGCCTGCATGAATGGTGCCAGGATTTGGGCATGCTTTTGCAGATAGGACTGGAATGCATCGCTTGCCCAGCAGCCCTTTGTTTTGACGACTTCGAAAGGGACATTTTGGAGGAGGTATTCTAGAGTTGAGCTGATCTGGATTCCGTGGCCTTGGAGAGGGTCTACTCCTGTGGCTTTAGCTAAGCGGGAGATGAATTTCGATTTTGTGAGGGGATGGTGACCTGCCCCATGGTGATATGCAAAGAGAGCAGCATTGGGTGGCGGGTCATTGATCCTAAGATGGTGAAGAAATGCGCCTTCTGGGTCAGAAGGACCATTCTGTTTGGCACAGGAGACATCTTCACCTTCTAAGGAGGTCTTTGTTTGGGGAAGGTGGAAGACCCTCATTTCAAAGTTGTTTCGGTTGTGTTCGGTGCGCATGTCTGCTAGCTTCACGTGGAGGTTAGGGTTGAATGATGTTAATGTAGGGACAGTGAATTCGCCGAGTCTGGCGGTGCAATAAAAGGAAGTAGTCAGACAACTATATACTGCTGTGTCAAGGGGAGATTGGAGATTAAGGTGGTCATGAAGTGTACAGATAAATTGGATGGTGTAAGGGCGTCTCTTCTTGCATTTTGATGAGTTGGGTGTTAGGTTCTTGGTGGCTTTGAGCAAAGCGTCTATCTCCTCATCATTCAATACCCAGCGAAGGCCATGTAGAATGTGCCATGCGCGAACCCCAAAATGTAGTCGGCTATTGTCTTGCCAGAGTAAGATCCTGCTGCAAAGGCAATGAAGGTTGAAATCAGGTCTGAGTCAGCGGGTGTGTGATCTCGTTTGGGAATTGAATGGGAGTTGCAGAAGACGTGGAACACTAGCAACCTGGAACCATATGATTCACGAGTGCTTTCGGCCCAGGCAAACAGCATGACCTCCTGGATACTGGACATGTCACTGTGGTTCAGGGCCTCGTGGAAGGTTCTAGGGATAAGTGGGCACCAAAGACAAAGTTGGTCCTTTGCTGTGCAGTGTGGACGCAGGACAGATGGGTTTGGGGTCAGATCAGTCCGATAGGTAAGCTTGCGACACTCTGAAGAGTTCCTCTCCTTGTTGTTCAAGCTGGGCGTTTGTGAGGGTGCGCTCTGCGAGGTCTGGTTTGATGTAAGGTTTGGAGGGAGCAGGAACCACGGTGAAGGAGAAGGAGTGACCGACTTTGTTTGGGTGTAGAGGGGCATTGAAGTCGACAATGAAGTCCCTGAGAGAGGGATGGATAGGAATGGGGGGCAGAAGTAGGGAGCTTGGAGGGTATTTTCCCCGTGATGGGTCATTGGCTGGGTTAAGGGCGCTAGGTACATAACGGGTGAGGAAGGAGCATGATGCCGCTTCAGCAATGCTGTGGATGCGCTTGAAGATGCCATTGGTTGAACAGTTGTGGCTGTGGCCTTTCCACCAGCCCTCAACGACGCCTCGATTGTCTCCGTATACCTTAATGTAAGGTACTGGTATGGATTTGAGGGATTGGGTGATGGAGAGGGTGAGAAATTCGAAGCCGACAGCTTCAGCCTATCCAATGTCGCAGTCGCTAGATTTCCAGCCAAGAACGAGGCGCCATGCTCTCCACCAGCCACTGATCCAGATTGCAACGCCCATGCCTGAGCTAGCATCTGAGAAGCTGTTTGGGTTGAAGACTTCATGCGGTCCGGGGATGAGGCAACTGACTGAGGGTTGGAGCAGGGTCGTGGACCACCATCTAAGATCGGCAGTGCAGTTCTGAGGTGGGGAATGTGGCACACGAGGACGTGAACCAAAGATGGAGAGCATGGCCTCCAGCTCTGTGAGATAGGCTCTACCAGCGGGAACAATGCGAGCAGCGTGGAGGATTTTGCCGTAGAGCTTCTGTGTTTCGACGAGGGTGTGGCATGGTTTTGACTCCCAAAACGATATGGCTGCCAGGTATTTCTCTTTTTTGTTTGATGGGATCTCGATTGTGTGAGCATCAAGATTCAAAAAGAAACCTATGAAGGGTGGAGATGGGCTGAACGAGGTGTCTTTTGATGGTTCCCAGGGTGTGCCTGTCTGCTCGGATAGGAAGTCAATATTGTCCAGACAGCAGGAGAATTTCCTGTCATAGGCGGAGCGAGGGGATCGATTGGAGAAATTGAGAATGGGGAAGGAGCAGTCTTCATCGAACTCTTCGGAAGTGCCATATGGTAGGTAAATCCTGCGGTACCATTTTCTTCCGCCATTGATGTGGAGACCTCCATTTGCCTGGATCCCCTTGGCCCAGATTGCCCTTTGTTCATTGTACCTTTCAAGGTATTTAAGGAGAATCTGGAAGAACAGGTGATTGTCGACCCACTTTGAAAGTGGACCAATGCCCTCGCTGCGCAGCAGGTCTGCACCTGCACTGGCCAAACCCCCGTATGACCTGGCTGCTGAAGAGCAGCCAAAGCAGAAACTAGTGTTGATGGTGAACTCATCTTCTCCAGTGCACACCACGGTGCCTGGGTACTGGGAGGGGTGGAGCGGTATGGTTCTGTAAGCTTCGGCAACATCACGAGTGGCACCTTCTGATCCGGGTGGTAGGCGCCAGACCAGTAAGCAAATCGTGGCAAAGGTGCCATAGGTGCAGGGGTATAGGTTAGAGTCAATGCATGAGTTTATGGATTGGATTGGTGGGGAGAGGGACATTGAATAGTGTGAGAGGTTCTGGATGAGATGGAATTTGCCGGTTCTGCCCGGTTTGGGGATAAGTGATAAGGGAGCAGTTTGAAAGGGACCAATGAGAGCATTGACCTCAGCTGCGGACAGTGGGCCAAGGTAGCAGCCAGTTTTGAACTCTCGGGAAAGAATTGATGTGAATGCAGCAGCATTCTCAGTGATGGAAGCATGATTAGGAGGAGTGTATGTATTAGTAATAACAGGGATGCTACCAAAGAAACCGAATTGTAATGAATGTGGTATGTGCAGGTATCTAAGAATGAGGCGGGATCTAGTAAGTGCAAGGCGCCATACATCGGCCTTGTAGGGGGTAAGGGCCTTAAGCCTCCTGCCCTTGAGAACAGCTCTGAGCTCCATGATCCGCGCTTCCGCATCCCAAGCATTGGTGGATGTGTTCTTTGCTCCTGTTTGAGCAACCATTGGGGCGCTGCCAGTTGTAGCAGAGCTGCATGCCTTGTGTGTTGACCAGCCGACCTTCTGCATTTCGACGGCAGAAGGTGGGGGTCTTGCTGTCCCAAAGGAACTTGCTTTTGCACTTGTGGACATTGTGAGCGAAGCGGCCGAGACAAAGAGCGCAGGCAAAGGGGCCGCTCGGTGCTGCGCTGTTCTGAAAAAAATGGTTTCTCATGGCTGGGATGCTTGTGGTCTTGGCGCAAACATTGATGGTTAGGGGAAGCAGGATGGGGAGGGAGGCGTGCTGATGGATTGCATGCCAGGGAGCTAGAGCAGGAGTGCGTATGCCGGTTACCTCCATGTGTTTGGTTGCGGTAAGAGGGGTTGTGGTCCCGACTAGGATGGCATTGGGTCTGGGATGCTTGTTGAAGCTGGGATGGAGGGAAAAGTGATGGTTTGGAGGGAGCAGAGTATAGTTGGGAGCAGGGGAGGGAGGACAGGAAGTACAGATGATGATAGTAGCGTGGGAGAGGTAGTGGTAGTGGTAGAGGCAATAGAGGAAGCGATGGTAGCAGCAGCACGGGAAGTGGAAGCGGAAGCGAGGGAGGTAGCATAGTTGGATGTGGTAGCAGGAGTAGAAATAAAATGAGATTCATGGTACTTGGCAGGTTTTGGAAAAGGGATGACTGACCTCTGTGAGCGACTCATAGCAGGCCTTGTTCCAGACCTCCTCATTCATGCTTTTCAGCAATGCGAGGTTGAAGGCGCTGATGTCGAAGGCATTGTTGAGGGCGAGTGTGTCGTGCCAGTCGCGACGGACGCGAGCTGCATACAGGAGTAGCACTTGCTCACCAAAGTGTTCAGATCAGTAAGGGTGTGCGACGATGTTCATGAAGAACATGGTAAGGGCTCGTTGGTGCTTGTCCGGCCAATTGAGCTTGTTGATGTAGAGGAGGAAGCTGTTCTTGGCGAGGTCAAATTGGCGCCATTCAAGGGTGTGGTCTTGAATAGCTTTGCGGGACGCTTTGAAGGAGGTGACTGGTTTGAGGGCTACAAAATCATCAACCTTGGTTAGGCCAAATGCATCGTCAGCATTGGTTTTGGCATCCTCTGCCATCGTCTTGCAGCCATCTGGGCTAAAGTACCAGAGTTCGACATACTCAAAGGTCTTTAGCTTGTGAATAGCGTATTGGGAAGGGCGGGGGGTGAGTGTGTCACCAATGACCATACCTGTCTTGAAGTCATTGATTTTTGGTTTTTTCTTTTCTGCTTTGCGGAGCTCGACTTCTGCCTCATGCTCTAGCTGTAGGCGCTCTTGGTCTGCCTGTTCCTGGTTTGCTTTGGCAACTTCAGCTGCCAAGCGGGTGTCCTCATCTGATTGTCTTGTCCAGGCAAGGACTCTGAGGTCATGGTCTTGCTGCCAGGCAGTGGTCAGATCTGCAGCAACGTCTTCATGAGTCATCTGAGTGCCTCCAATGATTTGGTCCCTTAAGCCCTTGAAGATGGGGGTGGAGAAATCAGGCTGAATATCGAGTGCTGGATCCAAAGCAATGCAGGCCATGTTGGAAGATATTGTCATATACCATATTCCAGACCACATCCGATGATATTCCCACGCCTTCCGGACGCTCATCCGGACCTCCATAACCTTGTCCATACCTCCATACTCCTAGTCCATGCCTCTAGACCTCTAGTCCACTATTGGTTTGGATCTGTACACTATCGTACATCCATATATCCATACCTCCGGACCTCTGTGGCTATGCCTGCTTCATCCACCTTTGGTCCAGTCAGATCCGAGCTCATTCCATCCAGAACCTTACCTTGTCTAAGATACCGGACTATATCCTTGATTCATATCCTAGTCCACCTTCACTTAGATCTCCGGATCCGCTCATCCGATAGCCAGACGTCCGATCTGATATCCACACTTCTCCAGACCTCCGGATCCATCCTACACTTCATATCCGAAGCCAAACCTTAAATCAGTGTCTATCCCCATATGGTAATTCACTTTACTCCGGACTTCAGTTATCCTTGTTTCCGTCTTGCTTATTAATCCTTGTACTCTGTTTCATATCCAAGTTCATTTACTTATGTTCCGTCTTACTTACTAACATGTTTCCACATGCTCGTACATAGCCTTAGTCTTTTGCTTACTGATCCTCTCGGATATCCTCCAGTATATAAACCTCTGTACAAACTCCTGTAGAGT
>MU177896.1:926999-1034520 GCA_016695465.1 Suillus americanus
CTCTGAGACTTAGGATCAATTCCTATAGTCTATCCGTATCCGCCTCTGTCCTCGGACAGTCTTATCCGCTAGTTTCTAGTTCGGACTTCGTCCGGATTAGCCGTTACGCTACTCGTCCGATATCCGTAGGTCTTAACGGATCCGGTACGATACCCGTCCGATATCCGTAGATCTTAACGGATCCGGTACGATACTCGTCCGCCCATAAGCACGATACTTTACTATTCAGAAATAAGGGACAATACTCGGGAAAGGGGCACAGCGCACGAGCTGAGGCCAAAGTCCTTCGGATCCGATACCTTGAGTACGCTACTTAACACTCTATCACCTTAGACTTGCTCTATCATCTTAGATTCTGCTCATTCTTGTCTGAGGACCTTTGGTCCATCTTAGTCTTGCCTTTCATTAGGCCTAGGGAACTCTCCCCTAGGCCGGACATCCAAACCTTCAGACATGTCCTTCCGTCCTTATCCATGCTTAAGGATTGATTCCTTAAGCCGGACCTTTGCCTTTCCGGCACTTCCTGTCTTTCCGAGACTTATGTCTACTTCCTGTTAACTCCGACTCTACCTAAGTGTAGTCTACCTCTGTCTGTTTCTATTCCGGACCTAGTCCGTAGTAGCCTTTATTCTCCTGTCCTATAATCCTGTCCGCTCCTCCGCTCCTCCACTCCTCTGCTCTTCCGCTCCTCTGCTCTTCCGCTCCTCCGCTCTTCTGCTCTTCTGCTCTTCTGCTCTTCCGCTCTTCCGCTCTTCCGCTCTTCCGCTCTTCCGCTCTTCCGCTCTTCCGCTCTTCCGCTCTTCCGCTCTTCCGCTCTTCCGCTCCTCCGCTCCTCCGGTCCTTTGGATGTCTCAACCTTCGGACATCATAACCTTTGGATGTCCTGTCCTCCGGACCACTCCTCCTATCCAATCCTGCTTTGGACTGTGTCCCTTGCAGCCTCCCTCCACATGTTTCCATCTAGGAAGTTTACCTATAGAAGTCTTACCTTCGGACCTTATGCAGCGGATGAAACTCCTCTGGAGTTTCCTATACTTCTCTAGAACTTTCCGATAATCCTCCGGAAGTTTCCCACACTCATCCGGAAGTCCTTCAGCACTCTACAAGAGTAGCCAGCCTCCGGAAGTCCTTCAGACTTCGTCGGATTCCATCCGGACTTCATTCTGAAATTAAGGGCACATACTCGGGTAAGGGGCACAGCGCACGAGCTGAGGCCAAGCCCTTCAGATCCCGTCCCCCTTGAGCACCGGTCTTGACAGATATTTAGGAAACAGGGTGGTATATGCTAAGTAAATTGGAATGAAAGGGTTGTGTATTAAGGAAGTTCTGAGGATTTGAGATTGGTTGATATGGAAAGTAGAAAAGAAAGAGCTTGAAAGGACTTAAGTCTACGAGCGAGATGGGAGAGTGGAAACAAGAGACGCACACGGCGTCTTCCACTTGCCCAAAGAGTATACTCTAATCCTCTGCTCGTGCCTCACTATGTAATAGAGTGGCAACATTGGCAAAGTTGGTGAAGGGTTTCAATTGTGACGTTCCCATGGTGAGGGGGGGTACAATACACCATCTCCACACTGTGACTGAGTGGCCAAAGTAACAGGTGACGCATTCTTACTCACACACGCAATCATTTGCTGTTTGGGGAGGTCGGCAGTATACGCGACAAGGGGGGTGAATGAGTAGTGTAAGTGACCGGATGGGTCCACCATGTTCGTGCCAGTTGCAGTGGTGATTTTTAGGTTTTCAAAGACAATATCTACACACCGGTGCCAGATGCAGGCCTGCAAGAGCAGAAGTCTGGGTGGCAAACAAATTGTGGGATAGGCATATATGCGATGCATGACCAAGCATGCATGGTAGCTTTCATGCAGATGTCTGATCGAATGTTTGTTGTAGTGAGGAATATGGGATGCATCTCTAGTCTACCTGTTTGGTGGGTGACTGGGGTTTTGTCGGAAGCAAGAACGATAGGCACAATAATAGCACCTGGTGGAAGCTGGTCCTGGAAGTAAGGCAGAATAAATATGTTGTGTAGAATAAAAAAAATACTGCATACCTGAATATCATGAGCCCGTGGACAGGACATCCATTCACTATACTCTCGTTCTCCATTGACCTGGATCTCGTATGGATCAAACTCCATGTCATTGGCAAACACCGGGTTACCAAAAATGTGCTGTGTCACCTCCAGGGCATCATGCCAGATGAGGTGTACAGGATGAGTAGTAATGTAACCTTCAGTGTGGATAGTCGTACAATGCCACTTGGTCCCTTTGGCAGGGCATCCATGAAAGTGAACAAATGGTGAGCGGATGTATATGCCGGTCATTTCTGTGTTTCTGACCTCATCTGCTAGTTAGTCATTAGGGGTAATTCAGTATAGCTATTCAGGCCAACTGACCCACAATAGCTTCAAAAATCGAGTGATTTGACCCAGATTGAGATTGTTGCTAAGAAACTTGGCCAACTCCCATTCCTCCCTGTCTGCAAATGGGTAGTACACATTGTGTGTACAATGGGCCTCATATTCATGAGCCTTCATATGCTCAAAGGTGTTTGGCTCATTGAAAGCATAGATAGATCCCAAATTTTCATAATAGCGAGCCGTGCGCTCCTCCCCTGGACCACCAGGTTGGCGAACCGAAAGTGGAACAGGTACACCGTTGCATTGTGGATCGTCCATCAGACGGTTACATAGATCATCTACTGACCTGAATTGTGTTACACAGGTAGGACAATTATACAACACCCCTCTATCCAATGGAGTCATTCAATATTCAGTAAGTAATCGATATCCAAAAATGCTTACTTTCCAGCCCTAAAAGACGCCTCATCAGAGATGAAGTTATAAGGATCCGGTGAGCCATCTCTTTCTACACTGAAAGACATTGAATTAAGGCAACTGTCGATGGCAGCTTGAAGTTGGTCGATGCAGTGCAGCAGCGATTGCACATTTGCATGAAAATTGTGCTAAGTCCTTCAAACTCCGATGTGCAGCATCAACAAACGGAGTTCTCAGTCACATTGCTCATCTACTAGCTTGCCACATATCATGCCAGACGTCCTCATCATGAATCACACACCTGGACCTCTGAATCCTCCTAGTCCCACAAGCTCTGCAACTTATGTCGATTATCCTTCTCCAAGTCATAAGGCTCCAGCATATCACATGAGCACTAAGGGGAAATACAAGTTTACCTCATCTGCACCTGAGGATGAGATATACAGGCCATCCATGGACATATCATCAAATGGGGTCGGTTCTGATGCCAACTTTTTGGCTCAGGTAGGATTTGTACATTCATTTCTTGTGTTGTGTCCCTATTAACTACCATATATGTAGGTGGAAGCTATCCTAAACGATTCTGACATCCCCATGGATGTCATCAAAGAGGCTATTGCAGCTCAGTTCACTACCTGCGAGAAGTACTGCACCAGCCTAATGTCGAAGATGTGGGAAGTTGAAGAAATTAACCAGTGGAAGAGGTTCTCAAAACACACCGTTGCTACCTTGCAGAAAGAGCACAGGGTTGCCACATCAGGATTGCAACTATGGTTGGATTTAGCAGATAAGCATATTTTGAAAGATTCAGACCGCGCCATCCAGACCTACTGCAAAGAGCAGGAGACACTAAGTTCTGTACGAATGGACCTTGACAGCTTGGAAGGACTTGGTGCTACTCGAGGTATGACTGATGGAGAGTTTATCTGTGATGGCCTGCGTGAAGATGACTCCAATGAAGATTCCAACATGACAGACGACAATGATTTAGTGAGTTCGATGTCTTCTCTTCACATAATTATTGTTGAGTGCGTTCATTCTTACTAGGAAGGGTATTAATATCGGCATTTGCACATAATAAATTATTTGTTCATGCATTTGGTAAGTCTAGTTTCCCCTCCTGGCGGGATCAGTCACTGATCTGTTCTTTATGTCTACATCAGGAAGCGCCTGTTGTGTGTAGTTCAATAACCTCAAGTTGTATCAGTTTTGTAGCCTTCATATAACATCATTATTACCTATCTCGTCATGCCTAGAACAAAGTCGCGCTGATCGCCATGCCTCATGGCATAGCGCATGGATGTTTATCTTTTCATGGATTGCGTTAATGATACATTGATCAGTGTGACCATCTGCGTGTCATTTGGCAAGACTAATTATGAATTACTGATCATTATCTCTTAAGCCCTTCCCTCCACCATGCCCCCAAAGGCTACTGCAAAAAAGGCATCCTGCATGAAAAAATGCAAGAGTAAGTGCTGTGAAATATTTTATAGCTATAAAAATGCTGATTGATGCATAGGCAATTAAAAAACCAGGTCGAAAATCAGATATTAACCCTTGCCTTCAACCAGACAGTAGCCAACTCGGACTTCAAGATGAATATACTCAGCTCCCACTTTCTTACAATGACTTCTCAACGCTGATTGAAGAACAGGAGGAGGAGGAGGAGGAGGAGGAAGAGGAAGAGGAAGGGGAGGAGGAGGGGCCAACCAGTCAGCATGGGCTCCACTCAGACTACCAGCGACTTTCATATGACAATCCATCTCAGTCCTATCTGTCTCGGTCCTATGATCAGCTCCAAACCTACAGTGCATCTCAACATTACAACCCTGGAGCTCCTCAACATTACCAGCCCCTTCCATATTACCCACCAGTTTCCCATCAGCCACAGATGCGCTATGACGACCTACCGCCTTCCAGTCCCCTTCGTGACTACCTGCCATTTGATACCACACCTAGTGACAATCAGCGCCTCGATAATGTTCCATCTTCCAGTCAGCGACCTACTCTCCCCACGTCATCCAATAGCTACAACTATCTCCCCGATGTGCCTACATTTGGAGACCTCGTACCTCCTGGAATCCGAGACCTCGAGCCCATTACAAGCTCGAGATTCAGTGGTATCGAGCGAATGTGAGGGGAATGCCTCGAGCGCCAACGGGCTCAGTGTGTAACCCAAGCAGGTGTCAATCTTCCCAGCATCCAGAGGGTATTCATTTATAACCTGCGCCACCATCCAGCAGAGGCCCAACGAGGCGAACTTGTAATGACAGGCATAATCAGGGTGTGTTTTTGAGTTTTCAACTGTTTATTTTCTTTATTTTTATTCTTCAAACATAGCCTACAACCGAGATTTCTATTACAGCGCCGGTTCCCTCCCAATGACAACTACCGCCTCCTTTCCACCCCATTTCCCCTACAACAACAACCAGCCCTCAGCCTGATGCTGATCCCACACCCCGATATTTGACGACCAAAGAGGTAAAAAGTGTAATGAAGGAGGCGAAGCAGGTGATGCACCAAAGGGTGCTCCTCGGGAACGCAATGTCCACAATGGAACAGAATACTGAGATTGTGGAGGAAGCATTTTTGGAGGTGGCAGGACGTGTAATGCCAGCTGTATTATTGACTGCCTCACAAATACCGAATCACATTCAGTCCTGCAAGACACTATCGACAATCATGACCAGCATGCGTGGAGTCTTCAAGAAGGAAGCATGGCGTGTTCTTCTCAGCCACTACTCCCTCACTCTCGAAGCTGGAGACTCAAGATCATTGATCAACCAGAGAAACTATTGTTGCCCTGCTTCTCATTGATCATGCCTATCTGTTTGTGAGTGCGTTGTTTTGTTCCAGGGCTGCTAGGCTAACTTCCCCCAGACAGAACCAACGATCTTGTCCCCTGTCAACCACCCCGCTGTCATCAAGACAATATACCATGCTGTCTGGTCTACCTCACTTCATGAGGCACTCAACTTTGATGAGCTCGACGATATTGATGATTTGTTTTCAATCGGGGGCGCTGCAGTCCATAACACCCTACTGGAGTTCCAGGAGGGAATCTATAAGCCAGTCCAATTTTTGCTGGCATCTTCATCAGGAACAGAGTACAAAGCTATTCAAACTCACAACACTACAGTCTGCAACATGCCTGCATTGCATTCCGCTTTGCGGTTGATAAAGTGAGATATGATTGCTCGAGGGATGGCTTTGCGTACACGTTGATTAGCATTACTACTAGTAGTAGATAATAGTGGCATTCAAAGTAAGATTTGTAAGGCTGTGAAAATGTTGCTGAATTCTTTCAGACTCTACAGAACATTCGGCAGACCCAATCAAAGTCTGAAATCCAACTTTGATGTTAAGCGTACAAGATGCCTGCAGAACATCCACAACCTTTACAGTGTTCACTACGAGTCAAAGTGCACACCAAGATCACTTACAATTCACTAATGTCCACTGAGAGTCCTCTGTGTGGTGGTAGAGGGAGGGGGTCTGTAAATCACGGTATGAGAGGATGAGGGAGGGCTGATCTAGCCAATACCCCCCAAACCATCCCTACCTCTACTGCTGTCCATGACGACACCCCAGATGGGACTCTGGACGTAGCAATACCCTTGTCCAATTCCTCGACACCCACCCTGCCCACTGTTGTGTACTATTTAACGAATCAAAGAAGGCCCGCGATCCTACCATCAATGAGCCCTCTCCTTCTGGCAACAAGAGCAAAATATGGGCGGATATCGCTCAACAGGTGTTCGAGAATGATGCGGAGTATGGGAGTATGTACGCTGAGGAGAAGAATAAATTTACACAGGCGGTGAGCAACCGCCTTTCCTAGTGCGCACCTTTCCCCCTCTCATATGCATTAACTAACCACCAGATATTAGTCTTAGGACCAAATATAAAAAGTATCACAGCCACTTCAAGCAGACTGGGGCTGGTGTTAACCCCCTGGATGCTAGTGGTGCAAAAAACTTGCGAGGTGCGTTTTTTGTTTAAATTTATGAAACTAACTATAAAATATTACAGAGCAAGTCTTGCTGGAGTTCCCATGGTTCGACGTGCTAGATGGTCTCTGGAAAGACAACCCGGCATACGCGCCGACAACGATTTCATCTGCACCAGGGTTAGACCATGCAAGTGGCATGGCCGCCCTTACTGCTGGGAAGGGCAAGGGCCAACAAATTGTGCCCCCCCCTCCTGTTCCTTCTCACATTGATGGGGACTCTGCAGAGATCCCTGATGTCTTCCTCGACAATATCCCTGGCCCAAATGCCCAAGGGAAGGGGAAGGAGAAAGCCCCCGCCGTCCCTGATTTTGACGATGATGAACCAATGGACTTCGTGGACTCTGCCCCCCACCCTAATGATGCCGACACTCACAATGTTCCCACAATGAATCCTCCACCTTTGGTCATTGTCCCACCCACCATCCTATCATCGAAGATGCCATAGATGACCAGTCATGGCAGGAGTTCAAGGAGCCGCAAGATGAAGTTCTTGCCAGTGAACTCAATGGTGAGGAAGATGGGTGCACCATCCGTCATTCGACTAAACACCCTTGCCTATCCCCCTCACCACCCCATACACACCCACCTGACATCCCGACATTACCCTCCCGCAGAAAATTCCAATCACACGCTGATCGCGCCATCAATCGCAGTGCTCTCCACTTGTCAAAACCACCTTCGTCTATCGCGTTGTCATCATCTTCATCACTGCACATGCGCACTACGTTATCCACATCATCACCCTCAGCATCATGCACTTCATCCATCTGCAAGCTGAGCATTGCCGCCCATGGAACATCGCAAAAATCTGGTCTCTCGAAGTGCATGGATTCCGATATGGAGGATGTTCAAGGACAGGTGAAGTCACTTACTGATGGCATGAGCTACATCTACACTGCGAAGGCTGCTGCCTTGGAGTACAAAATTGCCAAGGTAAATGCTAATCGTCACCAACGTGACATAGAATTTCAATGCAAGCAGGCCGACAAGGAGCGGGGTGAGGCTGCTGTTGTCCACCAGCATGTCCAAGAGGCAAAGGTCCTTGAGATTCAAGTTCTCGAGGCCCAAGCCAGGGTTCAGGCCAAGACAAAAGCTGCTCTCCAGCTCGAGATTGAGCTTCTGAAGCTGAAGGGGGGCACAGCATCTGGTTAGCATTCGTTATCGTCATCATTTTTTTTGTGCTTCGTGTTTCATGTTGGATGTAGCCATTTGTCCTTGTTGTTTTAAACATTTCATGTATCACTCTTGCAGTCTCTCATATATGCCTACATGCCATACATATGTACATATGTTTTACATGCCTCCTATGTTTCTTTATCAATGCAATACACTTATCTTCTCTTGTCTTCTCTTGGATCCTGTTAAGTCCCCCTATCTTAATAAAAGCTCCATCAACCTTGCACGAGCTGCATGGCCAGGGGTACCATAATATGAAGTATCTCCTACCAGACCCACATCAGAGTCTTCTGGTTCTGGGTGGGGGGATAAGGTCTGATCCCTGATTATGAAGGGCCCAATCATTAGTACTGCCAGAGCCACCAAAGATGCCATGACGCTCTTCAAACCGAATGACCATATTATGAAGGATTATGCAACACATGACCCAGTAGGATGTGTACTGAAGGTCAGTTTCATTTTGCATTGGGTGTTGAAGCTCTCGAAGAGATTGGAAGCGGCCCTTGAGGGCAGCAAATGTGTGCTCTACCCGCACACGGACCTAAGTATAAATATATATATAAATAGATGAGGAAAAATAAAATAATACACATACTTTAGAAAGGGTGGTGTTGAAATCCTTCTGGTCACTGGTTAAGGCCCCATTAGGAGGTTTCTTGAAAGGGGGAATACACCAGGGCTCCAGGGGGTAAGCACTATCCGCCCAAATCCAATGGTTATTCCCAAGAAGTGTTGCATGATTTTGGAAAATGTGAGTAGATTGGAACGCAAATGTATCATGTGCACTGCCAGTGTGGCCAATAGAATAATCTGCAATAATGAGATTATGAGGCATGATGACTGCCTAAAATAATTTTTAATCAGAGAACCAAGTGTCAAATAAATAAATAAAATACCTGGCAATTGAGGGAGTATTGTGACTTCCTGCTATAAAATGATTCTCCATAGTGACCTGGCTTTTGGTGAAGATTGAATAATGACCCATCAACTGCCAGAATACCATTCTGCCACTCTGGGCAGGACTTGGACTGAACATAGTGATGGGCACATGCAGCATCATTAGAGTTGAGAGTGGGGAATGTAATAAAAGCACCATGCTGTGCAAGCAAGGCAGTCATAACACAATTAGTGCAGTTTGTGACAGATCCAACACCAACACCTGCCCACTGGCAGATATCCTGGTTCAATGCCGCATTGCCATAGTGGCCAGCACGATTAAGAAAGATGGCAAGTTGCACAGCAACAGGAAGTTGGGGATTATTCGACTGATTATGGAAGATGGGATGGTCATCAATCTGATCGAGGATATCATCAAAAATGTCAGGATTGACACGTAGCTTCATGTGGAATAGGTTAGGGTGATGCTGAGCAAATTGGTCAAGAAGCTGGATCTGTGGTGCCCACATAGGAGGCTCATCAGGAATATGGAGAACGTGGGCCACCTGCACCTCATCCAGAAGAGCAGTAAGAGAGCCGATAATACAAGTGAATTCTTCATGAATCAGAATTGAGCCGTCAGATGTGCCTGAACCATCAGATGTCTCAGACATAGGGGAGGGTGGGGAGGGGGTCCTAATAACACTGTCCTCAGAGATAGAGGAGCCATCAGATGAACTAATATCTCCTTCTGCTATGGCATGTTCAACCCAGGCCCTTGTAACATCCAAGGTAGCAGTATCTATTTGGTTGAGTAGTTGTTGACAGCAAGACTGGCGAGGCATAGCAGTGGGTGGGTTGTTATCGTGTTATCTCACATTATCTTGCATCTGATCTGATCTAACCGAGTTTTACGCAGAGTTTGAATTCTATGCGGTGTGCGTGTCTGCTATCTGCACTGTGCCACGCAACAAGCACACCACTGCTGGTGCCATGCATCAAGGCCCACATCACACATCTGGTCACCAGTCTATGCCCACTCCACCTCACACCTCATGTTATCATGTTCTGTCTAGAGGCAAACCCAGAATATTCCCCACGGCACCTCAAGATATCTGCTTCCCCTTGCCTCCACCATTCCAACAACCTACTTATCATACACTGATGCTGCACTCCTGTCTTCTTCTCGAGCGTCTTGATCATGTCATACCTCTTCCATGGCATCTTGAAGTCCAGCATGAGCTCCTTGCCATCCTTACCCTCAGGGTAATACTTTACAATCATGCTGCCGCCATTCAGGTACTTGGCCATACCCTCAAGAAGGTTCTCCATCATTTCCATCAGGTCATACATGTCTGTGTTGGCCATGTAAAACTCACAGAGAGTGAACTCAGGGTTATGTGTCAAATCAACCCCTTCATTCCAGAAGACACGTCCAATCTCATACATGCAGTTGAGTCCGCCTCGGCCTTGTCCTGCTCTGGTGTTCTTGTCTTTTGACCTTCTCGGTGTGTGTTCACATCTTTCGGCCTTCTTATCTGATGCTGACTGTGGCTGTGGCCATGTCCTGCTCTCAGATTGTGGGTTACCTTGTCTGTTGACGGGGTATTACCCCATGGGCTCCTGCCGGTTGATTTTGTATTACTTTACCAGTACATTTTACCGATGTTTGCTAGCTACAAAATATAAGCTTTTTTTTGTATGTCCATGCATCTAACCCTAACCCTACATCAGAACTTTGAGATTTGAAGCAATTGAAATGCACTAAGTGTTTTGAACAGAGTTTAAAATCAAGCATTTCAAGCAATTTTCAAAACAACTTTTAGAGCAGTTCTGAATCGTTTCAGAGTGTTTCAAAACCATTTCAGAAAGATTAAAATTTTACTTTGAATACCACTAATCTAGAGACTCGGAGGCCCGGCATCAGTAACTTGTAATCTTCGCTCTGATAATCTTCAAATCTCTCCAATATAACTATTTTCTGCTTGACTGTTAAGTAGCGTACTCAAGGGGTATCAGATCCAAAGGACTTTGGCCTCAGCTCATGCGCTGTGCCCCTTTCCCGAGTATTGTCCCTTATTTCTGAATACTAGAGTATCGTGTTTATGAGGCAGACAAGTATCATACCAGATCTGTTAAGGTCTACGGATATCAGATGTATAGAGTAACAGCTAATCCAGACGAAGTCCAAACTAGAAACTAGCGGATAAGACTGTCCGAAGACAGAGGCAGATATGGGTAGACTATAGGAATCAATCCTAAGTCTCAGAGTAGACAAGAGCACAAACTCAAGTCCGGACGGATAACGGAAGGTGAACGGAATGAGTGCAAACTAAGATGATATTTGAACTAAGGTTTGACAGAGTTATACATGAGTTTATATACTGTAGGTATCTAACGGAATGATCAATCAGCAAAGTAAAGGCTATGTACGAAGCATGTGGAAAGTCTATTGGTAAGGAGGATTGATCACAAAGCATGAAACGGATATGAGGGATGAGTAACGGATCAGTAAGACAAACAGAAGATAGATAACCGGAGTACCGGTAGTACAAGAATCACCGAAAGGAGATAGACGCTGTATTAAGGTTATATGAACAGGAGATGAAATAAGAATCAAAGCAGATCTGTGGACCAGATGACGGATACGGATGGTGGATCTGGATCAGATCTGTGGACCGGATGTTCCGGATCCATTCCTAGATTATTGGTATATGACATTGACAAAATTTACTTCCGCAGCGAAAATCTTAACTGCCCATGTACAGCGTCAAGCAACTCGGGTAAATCAAAGTTCACTCAACGAGCGGTTTCAAGTTTTAGATGCTAGCGGGGGTTTCGACATTTTTCGACATTTTTCCACTAGTGAAATCAAATTCGAAATGCAATCTAGAGCGTTCCAGGCTAGGTCTAGATCTGCTTTTGATTGAAATTTTGCAAGAGGTAAAATGTCCAAACCCCTGATGTGTAGGTTAAAGTAGCCTGGTAAATATAAATCTGGGTTTGAATTTGGATGTCGAGCGGATTCTCACAGTAACGTGACGTGTAAGGGCACAGCAAAACCACGTGAGCTTTTTGCTAAGCCCTTGCAACTTTGAGAGTCGCTCAGTCCTTGTCTGCGATCGACTTCGACGACGGAACGTGTTAGCTGCCGGGCAGCGTCGTTTTCACCGCACATGTAACTTATTTCTACTAATTTTCTATATTGCTGTCTTCGGTTTATCACTGCCTGCAACACCATGCGAGACTCTTTGATCATCCTGGATAGTGATTTCAATCGTGCGGTGGACTCTGGCTTCGTTGATATCACAGCACCATGCACACCTCCGAGGCTGTTCCGACTTCGTCAATATGCACACGCTTAATACGTCGAGTGAAGGTATGATCTTGTTGAAGAAGTCATGCACGTCGCGGAAGATTCGATGACCATTGAACATTGATAATTGTTCAGGCGAAACAATAACATGAGTAAATTTTCCTGCGCGAATCAACTGGTAGTGAATGTTTTACATTAGCTCAAGTGCACAAATGACAATGCATGACCGAGCTTTGGTTTTACCACCCAAGGAGGTGGATCAGCTGGAGTATCCTCGTTGATCGAGATTGTAAGTATCTGTTACGGTTAACAATGAATCCCCCTAGGCTACCACTGTAGGCTTATAAGAGAAGAAGTGAAGGGTAAACGATGAACTGTAACAGTATCATCCTATCGACAGTTTGCCTCGTAGGTCACCAGTCTGGACTTCAGTAGGTAACGTACGTTTCCAACTGACAAGTTTAACCCTCCTTCACTTCGGTTCGGGGATTGGGAAACCCAGGTAGACCCATCCGAACTTGTTATGTCAAGTATTTGTTATGTGCATGAACTCTTATTTCCTCTACCTCTTGGCTTCTCCTAGAGGCTAGTACTACCCTATTGTCGTGAGAATCCCGATTCGCCAGAAACATGTAACTTATCTTGAACTTGACCGTCACCATAAGAATTGAGCACGCTTATCCTAGAAGCGCGGATCGATCAAGATAATCACTGATACTTGCTCAAGTTGCTAGTCTCAGTTCTCCTGCTGTATCTCAGAAGAGTCAAGCAGGTCGGCCTCTTGGCAACAACTTATTTTAAAGCCTATCATCCCGGTCAATATCCGCTGCCTTACTAGGCTCCAATGCGTCCTACTGTATCTCGCTCTCTGCTTTGGTCACTCGACTTAATGCCATAAGGGGGCAAGGAAATCACCCCAGTGGGTGTCCAATCGGTGCAGTCTTTCCTCCGAAGTCCATCCTCCGAAGTCCACGGCGTCCGTCTCGATCAAGGATATAAAGAAGCATAAGAAGGCTGGTGCGATTGGAAAACGCACTGAATCCATTACAGCCAGGTGATTCACGTGCCGGATTGATAATCCGTGCTCTGCGGCGAGTTGGTACTACCTAGGCCCTACATAGGTCGACGTCGCTGGTTACCATTGAGAGCTGGCATCGGATGTTGTATTGTACCCGGGCCAATGATCCGATCTTCACTTTACGGCTGGTACTTGTTATTTAAACCCACATCCTATCCTCGTTCATTCACACTGATACATTTCCCCCATGGGTACTGTGGATAATACGTGCGTATCTTTCAACTTCACGTGCATCACCTAGCATAACTTGCGCAGTTTTGGAGCGTTCTTGATCGGGGTTGTAGTCTCTGCCATGTAAGTGCTCTTTTTGGATCAACAATGAGCGTAGATTGGAATTTGGATGTTGCAGGCTTTACGGAGGTGTGTTTTCGTGCTTTTTTTTGCACTAGGAGCTCACAGTCACACAAAGTTACTTGTGTGCAGACATGGTACTACTTCAGCCGGTACTTCTCGGATCCTTGGCACATCAAACTTTTAGTAGGTTTACAAAGGTTCAACATGCCCCGCTTCTCTAACACTGTATAGGTCGGCGCTATATTTCTATCAGACTCGATCCATCAAGCTCTGATTACACACACCGGTGAGTGCCGGATGATGCAAGACGTGTTTGTTCTGTGACTTGAGTATTGGACGGTAGTATATACGTACCTTGTCACCGACTTTGACAACATTGGTAATCTCGAGAAAATTGTGTGGAGTTTATCTGTGGGTTGCGCGTGATAAGCGCACAATTCTCATCTGAATTTTCATTTGCGTTACAGATTGAAGTTTTGTTCAATGGCTTCACGGGGTTCATGGTTCAAAGGTTGGTGTGATACCTTCCGAATAGAACGATTCCCACTGATCGTCCTTCCAGCTTCCTGACCATGCGTGTTTACCAACGTATGTGATCTCCCGCCAGTGGACGGTTACTTACTTTCAACCAGTAAGCAGGAAGAACGTGATTGCAACCGCGTCAGTGCTGTCTCTTGTCATCGCGGAATTTGTCGTTGTTATCAGTGAGTGTGCGTTTTTGCTTCTCCTAGATTTGTCTACTAATGTGACATCCAAAGTTTATGTTGCAAAAGCGTAATTTGTGCGGAAATGATCAAGTAGCAGTCTGGCTAATGCGACCCTCTTCAGTGTCAAGTTAACGACCTTCGTTCAAGTTCCCCAGATCAAGTCATTATCAATGTGTGTGAACGCCGTAGCAGCTGCCGGAGATATCCTTATCACCGTCTTCCTCTGCACATTCCTCCACCAGTCTCGCACTGGTTTCCATCAATCGGATACCTTGATAAACAAGCTGATGCTGTTCAGCATCAACACTGGTCTACTCACCAGTGTTTGTGCGGTTATGTCCCTCGTTTCTGTATGTAAAACATCACAAATGACTCGTTATTTCGTTCCTGACCCAGATATGGCACAGATTATAGTATGGCCCGATACCTTCATTTACATTGCATTCTATTTCTGCCTGGGCCGTCGTAAGTACACTGTAGCCGAACCATTCTGTTCACGGGGTCAACGAGATCGTTCTCAGTTTACTGCAATTCCCTGCTGGCAACCCTCAACGTACGCAAGAGTATCCGCCGTGATCCTTGTGACGAGCATATGTCGCTCTCACTACATGGAGCTCGGAGACCTATCAATAGTCCCATCGGCTTATCGCAAATGGTGAGTTCCGCGATTTGCACAGTGAATATTGCTCATGTGCAATCAGAGGATGCCGAACGACCTTTCAATTAGGATAGATACCACGCAAGGATACATTGAAGACAAGGTTAGTTATGTTCCGTACCAGCACCGCGATCTAGTGTTGATATACATCTGCGCCAGTTTCGATCCGCGAAAGACCTTAAAAGCTCTCATTCAGTTTAATTGCTATGCGGATGAGAATCGCAAAATGTACCTATCTATAATATCACTAGCTCTTACTCCTAGAAGAGTAAGTACGCTGTGCCTTTTGACAGCGTGCAAGTTCTTTTTGGTGGTATATTCTTCACATGGACTTAGTAGATCTTTCAGTCCAATTCATCCAAAGCAACTTAACGCACCCAGCAGTCTTCACTTATCCATGTAATAGTCACTTACACTGTTATTAGCTACAGAAATAATGCTCTCACGTGATATATTTCATTCCATTATGTTCGGCCTGTGAACAGGTAGCAGCGAGGAGAAAACGAGAAATTGCGAACTCAATACCACCATTGGCGCTTATTCAGAGTTGATTTGGAGATGAGGAACGCGACTTGACGCGTTCGTTGATCAATTACCAAAAACGCGCTTGTCACAGTGACATGTCACGCATGCCACGGTGTTGAGGGCGTTCTCAGATTACAGCAACAAACAGCCTCAAGCCGGCATCAGCCAACACGCCCGTTGACCGCAGACGCCAACATGTCCGCCATGGATGTAGACCAAATTTCCCCAAAGTCATCTCCCGTCAAGCCTATAAAACGCGCTCCAGTCACGTACGGAAGGCGTAGGGACACCCAGCCTGAAATACGCGACTCTTCTGTAACACTCGCCGACCACAGCTCTCCTCGTGTAGAATCAGAGCCCTTAGGCGGTAAGGAAAGCGAGTCCACACATGAATTGGCGCTCGACACACTACAAAGCTCACAATCCTCTTCAACGACTTATACAAACGATAACGGCATGGACGATGCCAGTCCTAAACATCAGTTTGGCTGGAGAGCTCAATTGAAAGCGCTAGACGAAGCCTTCGATAACGACCAAGAGCCACTTGCACAGCCTCAAGTTGCTGAACAGTTGTCATCGTCGCCACCCTTTCAGGCTCAACCCTTTGTGGAGAATCAAATCACTCATGTGGATGCCACGCCTCTTTCTCCAGTACCACAAAATTCCGATGGGCTTTCTGATGGCACACTGCTACCGCCTACAAGCGACCCTGCTGCCTCCCCAGTTGACGAGTCTCTTGAAGATTCACCCATTATTTCTCGCAAGGTCAGACGCTCGAGGAATTGTATCGACTCTGACTCTGAGCGTGAAGAGTCCAAGAATTCTTCCTCGGTATCGCCTGTTCACCATCCAATCAACACTCCTCTTCTGCGATCTCCTCCCACACCTTCGACATCAGAGTTAGAAATGCCTTTAACGAGGCCCAAGGCTAACAAAGGCAAAGGGAAGGCGCCTGCTCGGGATGTCCCTCCGCTTCGATTTGAGAGTGAATCAGTTTCTACGGGTGCCACGTCAAAGAAGGGTAGCAAATCCAGGCGGAAGGACGAATCCGCGCGCCTCACAACCAAGGTAGGTTGGCCTTTGTCACACCTATTCCATTTCTTACTCATACGACATATAGGCTCCGACTAAAAAAGACCTACGTGAAACTGTTTTGGAGAGTTCGCGCATTACTGCGAGCAAGAATGTCCAGGTGGCGCGTACTCAGCACTCGAAGCATACTGTGCATCGACTTTTTGAGCTGGTCAAGTGGGTGGCGCCATGTTTTTATCCAAGAGAATGCTGCTGACTTTGGCCAAGGGATGAAGCCTTGCGTAAGGAGAAAAAGCAGCCTGAGCCTCCCTCAGATCCAATATCTATTTTTTCCTCGCCTTCCGTACCACCCGCTGCTGAAGCACGAACAAAATTCACGCAAGGCACATCTTCATTCGGTGTACCTGGACGCTTACTTGGATCATCTGCTATCGTACGTCCCCGTGCACAAACTCCTCCCAGAAATCCTCCGCGGCGTGCAACTTCTCAGCCACGGTCAGTGTCATCTGACAGCACTGACGAAGAGATGCCGAATCTCACCGACCTACTGAGGCAAGAGCAAGCCAAATGCAAAGAAGCTGACGACAAGCGGGCTCTCGCGGAGTTAAAGCAACGAGCCCTTCAAGACGCAGCTAGGCGGTTATCAAGGGCCGGAGATAGCGACGATGATCTAGAGATTGTTGATAACAGCATGCATGTGACAGCTCAAGAAGAGGCAGCGAAACGCAAAGCTGACAAGTTGCAACATCTCACTCCTTCGAAGGGGAAAGCGAGACAGCTTGCATTGAGCCGGAAATCTATACCAGGACCGTCCGGTTCCCGTGCGAAATCTTTTGCACAAGACAACATGTCCGAATACCTCAGGGAATCCGCGAAGTCGTCATTCGGTCGGAAGGGAAGGGGCAAGGACACTAAGGTCCCGCTCACTGCACAGCAATTAAACAGAGCGCTCATGCAGAAAGCTGAGGCCAGCAAGCTTGCAATGATTCAGCAGCGAGAAGAGGACTGGAAACGAAGAGGAGGCAGGGTATTAGAAGAGCCTGTAGAAGCTGGGGAGAACGCGTCATTCAGAGACAGGCTTGATGTATATGTGCAGAAGGGGCTTGAATTAGCAGAGCGCGACGACTCTACTGTTGGCGACATGGAAGTAGACGACACGGACGAGGAGGACGAGGATTACGCTCCCGAGGAGCGGGGTTCTGCCAGTCCAGAGCTCCTGGATACTGATGGCGGCAGCAGTGATCAGGAGAACCAACCAGGTCCCGATGTCGATGATGGCGCAAGCCAACAGACGGACGTTGAAGATGAGGGGTGCCAAGTGCACAGGCGCGGTGCTCGTCGTCCCCTGATGGTGGCTTCTGACGACGAGGATAATGCTCCTAGGATTCTCGTCCCAGATTCCTCTATACAAGACTTGGCCCCCGATGCCATAGTGACACGCAACTCAGAATCGGACCAAACGGAGGACGAGAATGACAAAGAGAACAGCCAAAAGTTGATGTACGACAGAAGTGAAGACAAGGAGAACAAGGCTGTTGTTCGACACTCGCCTTCATTCGCGAGGCCTCCCTTGGGTAGCAGACCGGGGTCGCTTCTTGACATCGAAGATGCTGTTCACATGAGATCATCGTCCTCAACATCGTTGGGAGGTTTCGGCGGTCCCTCCGATTCTCCCGAGCAAGATATACGTTCGCCGTTGAAGGAGATTGCTCAAGATGGTTCCCCAAGCTCAAAGTCCCCATTTACCGCTAGACTTCTCCAATCTACATCAAAGCATCCGACAACCCCACCAGGAGAATCGTTTTCCGACATTGAGGACGAGGAGAACATGGTTAAGGGTTTTGAACCCCGCACACTATTACCTTCCTTTTCCGAAACCCCGAGCAAGATCAGTCCTGCGTCCTTTGTACCTCAGGATCCTCTCGCAAGCGGAGGAGGTTTTTCGCAATTTTTCTCAGATGAAAAGGTTTGCAATCTCCTTCCATGCAAGTCAGTTTATAGAATGATATGTGGTGGTTATTTTAGGACGAGCGGCCCAGCTTCAAGAAGGGAGACTGCAATGAGCTCGCTTTGTCACTTGATGTTGGACTGGAACCTGCACTAGAAGTTAGCAGTACCCTGCGCAGGAAGGCTGACAATATTTTTGAAAAAGAGCAGGAGTATGTTATAGAGATCGCAAACGACCAGCAGAAACAGGACAATGACCCTGAATGGTTTATCCGAGAGAATGGGTGAGTCTATCAAAGTGGCATCTAATTCGTTCCTGGAATTTTGGCCGGCCTTTCAGGTTCTTAACTCAGACATCGGGACCTAATGCTGAACAATATCGCATCAAGTCTTTCCAGAGGTCACCACCTCTGGCATCTCAAACATTGATGGGTGATTTAATTCCGTCGTCGAGTGAGCGTGCTCCACTCCAAACGTTGTCCTTTAAGGCAAGGGAAGAATCACCAGATGTACGACCACTTCTTCACCGACTAAGGCGGCGAAGTAGCTCGCCATTGGAGAGGAAAACCGCTGTACAAGACGACGGCTTCCTTCTACCCCCTCTACTCATTTCTCAGCTGCCCAAGAGAAACGCGTTTGATATTGTGGGAGGGCATCCAAAATCCAATGGGCCCAAACGAAAGCTGGAGAAGTCTGAATTCGTTGCTGCGGAGGCCGAGGAATCAGACGAGGACGAACTGATTGGCTTCGGGCCTATCCAGAAAGACGACGACGAGGAGGCAGAGGACGACGATGAGGAGAAAATTGTGGAGGGTCTTGTTGATGATGCGGTCATGGATGTCGAGACAGAAAGGGCCGATTTGGTCCAGGAGAAGTTCAGGTGCGCATTCAAGGCAGATTATTGAGACAGCCAGCTGAATTATACATAGAGAGCACGAGGACGAGGACGACAAGAAATTGGAGAAGCTTCACCAGGATGCCATTGATGGTAAATTTAGAACGAAACGTCGCGACCGTGGGATCGGTTTTGAAGAGGATAGCGACGATGACGAGGAGGACGAGAATAACAGGCGAATACGGCGGGGTATGAACAAGAAGCGCAAGATTGATGGTGATACTCTCGAAAACCTAGGCAAGTGGTGCATCGTTACAGCTCCATTTTTGAAGCCAACCTCTCCCTCCATAGGTCTAAATCAAGAAACAAAAGCATTCTACGACGCATATCAGCATGATTTGATTGATGACGACCTTGAGTTCGCCCATTTGCAAACAGATACGCGAATGGTTAGCGAAGATGAGGATGGGGAGACGGGGGAAGTGGTATTGACCGAGGATCTAAATGCTGAGCTGAGGGAAGCGGCCAGGAATAGAGAGGTGAGCCGCACGGCGCTTCTTCTACCTCTAATATCACTGATCTTTGGTAGACTTTTGAAAATCTAGATCTGGAGGACACATCATGGATCGACGGGGCGGACGAGAACGATAACCATGTTCCTGTCAAAGTAATGGCAGAACGCTCCAGCAATGCACCTGCAAAACGACCCGCACTGTCCCACGCAGACTTTGGTCTGGAGGTCTGTTCTGCGCTCGATGAAATTTATTGCAATCTGACAATCTCCTTTCATAGCGCCCAAACCGGATATTGGAGAATGACCAAGAGAAAACGAAATTGCGTTCATGGGCAAGAGGCCAAGGCGGCGGAAACCAGGGGACTGGTCGGTCTGTTGTTGGTGCAGCTATTACAGGACACACCAAGGCCAAGGTCAAGACAGGCGGCGGTTCCTTGAGAACAACCCAGGCAGCCACTGGAAGCAATTCTGTCTCAAGCGCACCTGTTCCTCGTAAGCTGGAGAAGGGGCGAAGTATGCTCTCCAGTGTGTCCGATAGGAGTAGTCGATTTGCGTAGTATCTGTTGTTAGCATCTTGATTCAGGTTCAGTCCTATCATACCTATGCGTTCACCATTGTTTTCCCGCCAAAGGTCTATTCTGTACATTTGTTTTCCACTTGTAATAACCTGCGACATCACTGCAAACTAAAGATGCAAACAAAGAACATGTATGTTCACAAAGCAAAAGTCTTGACAGAAGTGCAAAGAGAGGCATGTACACCCAGAAAAAATACGAAAAAAGGTAGATATCTATAAGTGATAAGATGGGTATCACGGAGTGACGGAGATATAAATAACGGGCGATAAGACTACAGCCCAAATAAGTGTCAAATGATTGAAGATGATGCTTGTGTAATTTAGTGGTATTGGTTTCCAAAGTTTCTTCCAAAACGAACCCAGGACGCGCGGGGGCGAGTGGGTTGGATAAGTCCGAGATTTCGTGATTGGCGTGTGGGCATCGGTGATCTACGTTTGCGTGTACCTGTCTGAATCTGTTTTTGTTTAAAAAGGGTGAGTGGGTGGAAAGCGAAAATAAACTAGATATATTCACTTTATGCCTCAACATAATAAGTTTGGCCATGCACGCTGGAGGGCCTGATTCTCTGAATGGATTGCCTAGGACCATTTTAAAAAGGTAGCCAACACAGCTCAAGAACGGGACGTACGGGATGCGACGAGAGCTAAGCCTGACTCGTGGGCATCAAGAAGGTCGTCACCAGCCATGATAGACCTTCTGACTGCAGGTGAAAATAGACATAGCAGGATAATAGCAGAGAGAAAGGTGACGAGAAACATGGAAAACATGGCACTTATATGTAATAGAAGGCTCGACAGCGGCGCTGAGCACCAGCAGGGGCTGCGCGAGCGTCGCACGTCGTGAAGGAGAACGGGAGGGAAATAATAGTAGGCGGGTGGGGATAACAACCAAAAAGTTAAAGGCTTCCAGCAAACTAAAGTTGCTTAGAACACAACGCTTAGTCAGCAAGAAGGCGTATCACGATGATGCCGGCATTCTGGTCGGCTGTGATATTGTCATCATTGATCAAATATTAATATTTTATTAATGACCTAGAACTTAGAAGTGCTTCAAGTTGTTCTCAGCGTGCGACATGGCCGAGCTGTTATCGACAGCCACAATCACAGCGACGGGCCTCCTTTGCAAAGCATTTCTCAACTCAGGACTTTGCTCCATCACCGTTAGCAATCTTCATATACTTTTGGATGCTCTACGGAACGATGAGAGGCGGCGACGTAGACAGGGCGTGGTAACAGGTGTGTCTTGTAATTCACCGTAATCAACGTTCACTTATTCACGTCTAGTTGCAAATCATATTTCCACGTCTGTCTTTCGAGCTTCTCACGCGAACATTCATACTGAGACTTGAGCCTGGTCACAGACTAGATGATCCACTCGTGTGGGGAACACTCCCAATGGAACTCTACTTGAACTCCAACACAACCCGGTGGTCGCTTGGTGCATCAGATATCATGTTTACCAACCCGTATGTTGTGCGGAGATAGTCAGCAATGTAGGCGACTGAATGTAAGCTTCGGCCAGGAAGTCTGTTCTCCGCTTTCTTCCGTAAGGGTCAGGTGCTAGAGACATTTCGCGGAAATGGAATCTTTCAACCTTCCGTAGATATTGCCATCAAGCAACTTAATGAAGGGCATTGGGTGGGTGCGAGTTAACCTAACTTCTGTACCCGCATTAACAGAAACCAGGTACATCTTTTTGGAGAGGGAAAAGTCAACCAACCACCCGATTATCCGCGAACAAATGGAGTCGCTCGCTTGCCGCGATTCAAATGGGGTGTGTAAGTCACTCTTTTCACCCTTTTAACATCCAATCCTCACTCAAAACGCTCAGTGGACGAATCCTAATGGAAACTGCGGTTCCCCCTCTTATCATACCGATGTGGCTCACTGGTATGGCATCTGAAACCGTCGATGCTCCATCCTCTCTAACGGTGACGTTAGGTTTCGACAAATTGATGCCCGAACACCGCTCGTCTCCTTACAAGTACTTCCCAAGATTAGGTATCAGACTTGGTGTGGTGTTTGGCGATCCAATGCCGGCTGAGGAAATAACGGCTGCATTGCGTGCCCACTTGTATGTGCCACTTGTCACGAAAGATGGCGTGGAATCGAAGCTTGGCGATGAGCTTCATCTAGGTGTGGGTCGCACAGCTATGCAAGCTGAAGAGTGGTTTGCGCCAGGATGTGAACGGAAACGACAGATGGACATGGTACGGAGCAATGTGACCGCGATCGTCCAACGAGCGGTGGAAGCTTTGGGTAAACAAGTTTCTGGTAACCTTCTCAACAACTCTCGTTGATAATTCCTCGGTGCTTGTTCGTTTGCGCAACAATCGTGTATATTGTGAAAACAACAGCCACTCGGACATGAGCAACGGATTATACACTACGATTTGAAAATGGTATGTAGGACGTGATTTGCATAGGATAATGTAATGAGCAAGGAATATGCGAAGAATGTAAGTATAGGTTTGCAACTTGGATTTCAATCACTCGTGGCAGGCTGTCCCGGACAAAGTACTAAACTACTTACATCAGATTCTCCCGTGTAGTACCAAGTACAAAGAACCTAAACATGGTTGACTGGATTGAACTTCTGCTACTTTGAGTGGAGAAAAACTCACCATCATGGCATAAAATGACAACAAAATGAATCCCTCTGCCCAGTTTGTTTTACTGTCCGCAGTTACGAAATTGACAAGGAAGCAGGCTCCTAAGAGTAGTGCGACTTCAAAGAAATCTGATGGGCTCTTCAGCTTGGTGTGCGACAGCATCATACTCGTCAGTAACGCACCAAATAGCAAGTTGAAAGGCTTTCCGGTCCACCAGCCAAGCAGAGTTAGGAACGGCATCCAGAGCAAGATAAACTGAATGCTCAAGTCGATAGCCTCAGCTTTGGCTAGAGTATTGGGTGGTTCACCGGGATCCCTGGTCTTAGACCATACTCGGCGAAGAGCCTTGTGGAAAAAGTAGCCTGCTGCAACGACACCATCCGCTGAGAAGGAAACAAAGGGTAAGACGACCAGGCCGAACCACTCCGACGTGATGCCGGAGATATGCCTCACAGGCTCGATGCTGTCCACCAACTGCTGAAAGTTAACGAATATAGACCCAGTCGTTCGACGACACTTACCCACTCCGAGGTCACAGCCACAATCGCAATGTTGACAATCAGGACGCAGATGCAAACCCATTGGTTAACCTCAGGCTCCTCTCGCTCTAGTTTTGCCTCATAAGCCTTGAGCGGGGCGGGTGTCAAAGAGTGGGTCAACGAGGTGTTTCCAGCACCAGGAGGGTTGTGATAGAAAATCCGCGAACAGATGTATCTGACAGCAGGTTTGTCACAAGTCCGATGCAAGAGAAAGAAAGGAACCTACATAAGAAGGAGCAACACTGCAAGCCCTCTGCTCATGTTCAAGAAATCAGTTTGGGTGCCGCTACCGAGGTCGGGGAGATCCCCGTTGGCCAATATTGCTTCGGAAGTACTACCACTTATAGCTGCATAGAATGAAGCCGGCAATAACAGGGCCAACACCCTGTGCATGCAAGAAGCTGTCATTCATAGCACCAGATGATAAAGAAAAACGTACCCAACAGTAAGTAAGGTATGATTGAGTTGGGTGTGAACAGGGTGCAGGTCTTGTTCCCATATCCGAGCACCGCCTGTCAGAAAAGCGGCTCCAGGAACAAGGAGGAGGTGCAATAGGACCACACCTGCAAGATCACGTGGTTTGTGGTTTGTCGATGCCGTAAAATAAAACAGAACTTACCAGTGATGGTCGATTGAAGCAGCTTGAGTCTTGTAAAGTATGTTTAAATGACGCGAATGATTCCATGTTAGCCAACAGATTACTTACTCGCACTTGAGCAGGAGCAGGATGGCAAGAGTCGCCTCAACCGCACTGCAATTATCAAGGCTGTGAATACGAAACGAATGAAAGAGGGTTCGCCTTACTTATTCAAGGTGATCGTGATCAAGTCGCCAAAATCCTTGCCACAATACAAAGCCATCTGTTCACCGCAGTAGTCGAACAAGCATTCATGCGGTATCATTGCCAAGAAACAGACTACATAAGAAAATGAGCGCTGCTGATGGATCATTCCCTGAAAAACATACGTGTAAAGACAACCGTATGACTGTCAGCGAGATGTCCGTCGAAATGCGCCCACCATGCTACCGGCGTCAGAAGGAGCAGCAGATTGAGCCCTGTGACATCTATGAGGTACTTCAAGTTAACTCGCACAGGTGGCGGAGACGCACATGAACATCCATATATCTTTTTTATACTCTGTATCACGCCGACAGGCTTCCTGCCTCGTCCAATGAAACGGTGCCAGGTGGTTTTGAATCTCGGTTTCAGAAGATTGCCACCAGTCTCGAGATCCTGAGGATTTACTGAACTGGTTTCTGTGGTCGAGAGCAGTTTGGGTTCGGAGTGTTGCTCGATGCATTCCTGAGAGATGATTTGACTGTCTGTGACACTGGTGCTTTGTCGAGCATGGGTAGCCCTACGCTCTGCCATGGACCAAGTACGCTAGAAGGGGTGAGGAAATTTAACCAGGGTGTGTACCTCATTATTATAAAGGGCATGCGTTAAGTAGACGCTGGTACTACCTATGTGAAGGCTCGGAGTCGCGAAACGACATTGCCGGGGAACACGGGCTTGGCGTATCGGATCTGATCAAAGGGCGGTGACAAGATACGTCGGACGAGTCCACTTGGTTCACGTCACTGGACAGTGGATACAGATCGCGGGCCCTGATTAACTTAATGTTTATATCCCCATGGTCAACCAGTGCAGCTACAAAGAGCTGCGAAGCCCATCACAAATACTCAGTGAACTTGTTCGACTATCCGAATACTGTCCGGAGCCTGCAGACATGCGTGGGTAGCTAGGAGCTCAGCCAAGTGCCTCTTGGGGGCTGTGGTCACTGATCTCCCAGGCCTGCCAGTGCAAGTGCGTTCCATAATATAATTAGATCAATAAGTTAGAACTATAGATCCATCGTACGGTAGTCATACATCATGAGCACGTCGTTTGCAGTCTCGTCACCCTGGGGTAGCGAGTATGTGGACTCGGGCGCGCTCGGCCTCTTACTAGTGATCACTGACGCGAGTTAGCATGCGAGGGCATCCTCGTCCCACGGATCTCCTTCTTATTCCCAAAGCCAAGCATTCCTGCACGCGCGAGGCGAATGGTGGCGAAGTTGAGAATAGAGTTGTACAGGCCGCCTTGGTCCATGTGCGACTACTACGGAGGACACGCTTTGAATCAAACTTAAGACGCACTGTGCTGCATGCATGTGTATCCAGTATTGTTGTATCCAATTGTTCAGCACTCGAAGAAGCACCAGTCACAACATTGCATCACTATTAGTCCCGTTCCCCAGACGAGTCTTGATTAATTGATTCTTGAACTCCGGTTAGGAATGATGGCACTGGTTAACCGAACTAATGATAATGGCGTGATATGCACGATTCTGATCTAGGTTGCCCTAGCTATACCGTACAAAAAGTCGTTTTTTCAGATTCAGAGGCCTTGGGTCAGCGTAAACATGCATACTGCAGGAATTTGTGAACCACTGACCTTCCACTTTCCCGAAGTCACCAGCAAAGGGCGGGCAACACATCTTCGGCACCTGTCTTTCCATCCCTCCGTTAACAAACATCAATGACCTTTGGATGATGCCAGTAATGGCGGCCATGTTCTGGTCAGCAGGGGTTCTTGGGGTCGCCGACGCTAGGGGATCATATCATGCACAGCGTTCGCCAAGGGCGTGCGCAGCGCCATACTTAGCAGTCCGAGCTATCCTCTTGTTTTCGACCAGAATGATATTCGCGAGATTAGTAGGAGGAAAGGCGTAGTCAACGATGGTGTCCATGGCTTCGCATCGCAACGCGCCATACCGCCGTACGTTTGGAGTTCAAGGGGCCTGGCTCCCTAGGATACAACTTTGATGGTGACAAGTCTGGGGGCGATAAGTAGGTGATGGAAGGTGACGAAAAACTTCTGAATTGCTGTTCGCATAGTATCGTAATGAAAAATACATCTGATTGCTGCTCGACTGCTGGTCTTGTGCACATGAAAGGACCGAATTCTAGTTTGGTCCCACTTGCTACAAACGTGTAGTGAAACATTCGTCCATCTTGTCCTCCCAAAATGCTTTTAGAGCTTTAACACAGTTCAAGTGCGAGATGTCAGATACCGTCGAAACTTTCTATATGCAAGACGCAGAGGAAATCAGAGGTGGTTGACTAGTGGTCGGATGGGATGTTCCCCACCGTTGTCCGAATTCCGTAAATATTCTAGGCTTGACCACGCGTACCACGGGCACTTCAGAGGGCGTCAAGCACATTTTGTGCAGTTGGAGAGGCCGTACAGCCGGAAATGGCGAGTCCGCCTTGCCTGTTTCACAATCATCGATCGTGTCTTGGTGGAATGTATAAATTGGATCAGTTGAGCTTCCATGTGCCATTAACATTCAACTTCGGCTCCACTCCCGCTGTTCCATAAGCCACGCTGATAAGTGGCGCCATCTCCAAATTTGCGAAGACACATTTCGCCCTTCCAGTGGTATTGGACAGCGATCGGACGGCACGCCCGCCGCGAGGATAGGGTTCACAACCAGCTTTGCTGTAGCATTCAATTGGGTATAAGTAGGGTCACGGAAGAAACGCAAGCTCGTGCTTGCTCCCAGTTCAGACGATCCCGCATGTGCTCGATATGTTCAAATTCGGTGGTATGATATCCTTTCGATGTAATCCACAAAACTGAACCCAAGATGAGCATGAAAAGGTCAAAAAAAAAAGAGTCCAGATCCGAGGAGTATCCCCGGGAGCAAGTCGAGGGGCTTATGTTTCAGGATAGACCGAGGATAGGTCTGATTTTATATTTTGTGACTGCACGAATGACGTCGACATTTTTGGGAGCTGCGGCGGTATTTGTGTGCCATGATGATGACGTAGATCGGTTCGTGGATTGATCGCAAGCTTGAAATACCAGAAAAGGTGAGTGCGTTATATTGTGGAGGGCGGGGACGGCACATTGTAAATGGAGCAGAGCTGTTTAGACACAACATTTTTTGGCATCCATCTGATCATGCAGCGGGTTTCAAACTTGCGCCTTTGGCATGCGGTAACCACGCGAGACGGACTGAGTAAGGTCGGATCTGAAGATATGGGCGCACCATGGAGATGGAAGTAGGGTGAAAAGTGAGTACATGATGGTAGTAGGGCTTTTGAATTCGATTGTTTGATTCCCAAGGTGTTGACCAATAGACCACAACAACCGTCAATAATACTATTATGGCTCTTGTGCAAGTCTGAATGGAAGTCTTGTACCGTGTTGTTCCTTCCCATACCCAGTTTGATACGCTGGGCCATGGATGTTGTTACAAAGGTGGAAGTATGGATCGCTAATTGGAGCAAAGAGGGAGAGTCTGAACTGTGCGTAGCTGTCTGCTTATTTTTTGTGGCGCCCAAACCTGACGCCCTTGATTCGCAAGTCGAAATTTCCTCATTTCACCTCACTCGAATTCTTCCGACCCTATTTGCGCAGAGGCTCTCACGACCGCCTACCATGCCCTTCTTTTGTCTGTCCTCACAACCTGGCAGCCCAAGCAGAATGCCTTAAACGCGCAGGCTTTCGTGGCCTTCATCCAGTCTGTCCTCCTTGCACTTCCGTCCTCCTCCTCTGCACGTGCAGGTCCACCCGTGCAAAATATTGTATTCGGAGAGATTCTTGTGGATGTTCTATGGGCTACAGATGCTCAGCTGGATGAGTTCTTGGCAGACGCGAAGTCTGCTTTAGTGGGCTCTGAGCAAGCTTCTGGAAGTCAACAAGTAAAGGACACCCTCAAGAAAGATACTACGGATGGTGCAGGAAAGGCAGCTCTGCTGAAGCATTTTGTCGAACAAGACAAAGAAACCTTAAGCGAGCTCGTCAAAAGACTTCTGGTAAGCACCAGTACACAATTTTACAGCATTCTGAATTTATCCACAAATAGTTCACTGGCATCGTTGATCTCGCCGTATGTCGAGAGCGCCTTGACTTGACTCTTCTTGCAAGTGCCGGTCTATTTTCGGATAGAATGGCGTTTGACAGGAAAGAAATACGAACTCGCACTGGGCTTTTGTGAGTCAAATGTAAACATTGAATCATCAATGTCGTCTGATTCTCGTGCACATAGCTATAAGCAGAACAAGTTCAACCTTCTACGTGAACAGTCCGAAGGTTACAGCAAGCTTTCGGTGGAGCTCACGAGTTCCTTGGGTCCTGCACACTCACATGCCGATGCTAGGCCGGTGGAAAGCTATGCTTCTATCGAAGACCGTGCACGCCAAGTTTGGGAAAAAGTCATCAGCCTCATTGGCTATTTCGACCTCGACCCAAATCGTGCCTTGGACATAATCTTGGATGTATTGTCGGTCAACGTGGCAACCCACTACACATTTTTCTTGGCGTTGCTCTCATTTTCTCCATGGACCGGACTATATAGACGTCCCGCAATGTCCACTGCTAGCCGCATGGCTGTCGATCCCGTTACCGAAGAGTTTGGGGATAAGAGCCTGGACGAAGTGTTGCAGATCACCGAAGCAAATGCTAGCGATCAGTCGACACCACTATCAGAAAATGATCGCGGCACAGAGTCTCGAGTGCTAGCACAGGTGCTTGGTTTCAAATTCTCCCATTACCAGGTCAGTCTTTCGGGATGAATCACTGCTTGCAATTCACTCGTCATACAGTCTTCAGAAACCCATGAACCGCCCCTGAAGAACCTCTATCTAACTGCTGCCATCTTGATCAGGGAGGGTTTTATTACCGTAGAAGATCTTTATCCCCATGTGAGGACATATTTCTGTCGAATGCCCGTTGACTTCCTGACAATGCAACAGCTTGTTCCAAGGGATGCGGACATTGAAACATACCACAAGGATTATCTTGCCCAAGTCCAGCAGCGCATTTCCGATGCCAAGATTAGTCAGCTCGCCATGGCAGCTCCTTTGGAGTCTTCTAGCTCAAGCTCGCAACCTCGTGTAGAACCTACGGAAGTTAAGAAGAGCACCGTCGAGTCCAAACCTCCCAACCAAATCGCTGGGCTAGTCAACGGCCTTCTCTCTGTAGGAGCTTTACGCCCGGCGATCGCTATTCTGACGAGGATTCCTTGGCTTGTTGACGCTCACCCCGAGTTGGCCGACCTGATCCTGAGGGCTCTAAAATATTCCATTGCTCCTCTGTATGATGCAACATTCGTCCTCAAAGAACGCAATCCGAGTTTCACGCAACCTCGTACACGGTTCAGCCCTACTGGAACACTGGTAGTTCCAATTCGTAAATATCAGCTATCGTTAATCGCTCCCACTCCTCCCAGTACTGCGTCTGTCGATTTCGTCTTTTTCTTTCCCGACTGGACCCAGCGCATCCCACTTTGCACTTCCTTCAACGACATGGTAAATGTGATTGAGCCTTTGATGAGTTTCATCGGGTTGCACATATCACGCGACGCCTTGTTTGTTACGAAAATCACGAGGCTGGGGCGCTCGCAACTGTTATCAACTGTAAGTTATATGTTCGCCCGTCTAACCGGTCTTAACTCGATCAATCACAGATTCCCTTGGATCCAATTTCCAGAAAACCGTCAGGTGAACCCGACGCCAACCATCCCGTTCGACAATTCTGGTTCAAACTTCTTCGGTTGTACTTTCTTCCTGCGCTCCCTCTCATTCGAGGCAATGCAGTTTGCACCGTCGACATTTGGAACGTCATTCGACAATATGAAACGACTGCAAGATGGAGACTATACGGAGAATGGAAATCCTGCTACATATCCCATCCTGAACTTCGCATCCGACAAGTGCAAGCTGACCGCGAAAGCAAAGGCATATTGCGACGTCTATCGCATAACACAATCGAGACGCTATCTGGAACAGTGGCGAAACTGGCTCATTCGAATCCCTGTATCTTCTTCATGAACGCCGTCAACCAGATCATGGCATACGACAATCTTGCCAATGTCGTTATACAAGCATTGCGATATGTCACCAATATGGGATTCGATGTGCTCGTGTATGTCATCCTCGAGGCTCTATCAAATCCAAATAAGAACCGTGTCAAGGATGACGGAGTCAACACTTCTGACTGGCTTCAAAGTTTGTTCTATTTTGCTCCTTTTTTTTTTTACTGTTCTCAGCACTTATTTTAGGTCTGGCATCCTTTACTGGCATGCTTTTCCGGCGGTATAGCGCTGACCTGTCGCCCTTGTTGAAATACGTGGTTCACCAGCTGTACAATGGCCAGACAACAGAGATTGTCGTACTGCGGGAGCTGATTTGGAAGATGGCAGGCATTGAACCCCTTCCGAGCCTTTCGGACCCGCAAATCGCTGCGATGGCCGGAGGACCTGCTCTGAGAATTGAAGCTGTTGCCTCAACGACTCGTGGCGCTCGCCTTGATCCAGGTGACGCTGTTCTCAAAGGCCCACAACGGCTCGGGAAGACCATGTTAGAGACGAATCTAGCATTACCTCTCCTCATTCAAGTGGCACAGCAGAGGCAGTCCTGTGTTTTCAAAGCTCCTGATGCTCACTTGAAGTCCCTCGCCAGTTTGTTTGATACTGTAAGTTGCTTCATGTCATATGCTATACGCTCTCATCATCGCTCTAGACTCACGGTGTCTTGCTGCAATATTTGGATCTGCTCACCTCCCCAGCTGTAATCTCGCCGAAGGACTATGCAACGCGGATCCTACCTAGCCTCGCAGATCTTGGGGAGTTATACGGGATAGCGCCTCCTATCTGCATGCAAATCATACGACCTATGCTGAATGCTACGATACTGGTGAGAAACATGATTGTCTTTGCCATATACGAGAACTGAGCACTGTTGTAGAGTGCCGCCCAGGAGAAGGAACGACTTGCCAATGAGGAAGCGGAAAAGAGGTTGAAAGCACGTCTATCTGCGGCAAAGCGCGAGCCTTCCGCCGCCACCCCTAGGGTGGACTCACCCACTGGAGTAAACGGGGCCAACACTCCACGAGACACTGGTGATCAGAAGTCGTCAACCGACGGTGTACCAGAAGATGCAGCGATGGATGCCGAAGTGACTACGGCGACTCCAGCTCCGTCGGAGGTAAGCCACACTTGAAATAAGAAGAGTAATGTTCACAAGCTTTTCTTGGCAGAGCCCGTGGATACCGGATCTAGAAACTCTTTTCGACGACGTTAAGCAGATTGCCAAGAACAGTGCTCTCGATGTTATTGGGTAAGTTATGCTTCTGACGAGGCACCTGCGATATTCAAGACTTTACACAGGCCTGGTTTTTACCTAACTTTCTGGCAACTTTCCATGTATGATCTGGCTCCTCCGGCAGCCCGGTATGATGAAGAGTGTGCTGCTTTACGGACACTCAGCCGTCAAGAGGACTCCAAGTATATAGCGGCTGACCGTTCTGCTGACAGAACGAAAAGGCTGTCAGCGGGCTCTCATCGGGCTAAACGAGACAGATACAATGCTTTTGTCAACACTCTTGCTCAGGAGTTCAAAGAACAAACTGCCTCGAGAGTGTTCACGATGAAACGACTTGCCCGAGAGAAGCATCATTGGTTCGCCCACAGTGAGATTCCTTCAGTCACATCTATTTCAAATTCTAACATAATTCTAGCCGAACATCGCTCGTCGGTCCTGGCTTCCGCAATCATCGAGCATTGCATTCAACCACGATGCCTTCTATCGCCTATGGATTCAGACTTTTGTGCACAATTCATCAAAGTCATGCACACACAAGGAACTCCAGGGTTCCCTACTCTAGTGGTATATGACAAGGTATGTTATTTTCGCTCTGTAGTCTACTGCATACTTAGGAGTGCTGTTAGTTGCTCGGGGACCATGTAAAAGCAGTTGTCTTTTCCTGCAGCGAATACGAAGCCAAGAATTATGGTAAGTCATCTACATTTTATAATAATGGCTATCTGTAACTGTAGTTGTCAGGGCGCTTTTTACTGGGGATATTGACAGATCTCTGGAAGTGGGCTCAAGATGAGCAGCTCTTTTTAATGGAGAATCGCACGAAAGTTGGTGGAAAGACTATTCTGCTTCCGGGTTTCCAGCATAGATGGTCAAATAAAGACCATGGCAGTATTGTTTCCGAGGACCTTCTGTCATGGACTGGGTTCAAGCAGATTCTCCGTAAATGGCATCGAAAACTGGGACGGGTATGTTTCTGGCAGTCCTCTGGTGATCAAACTGACATTTATCCTTTTACACAGAGTCTTTTGAGCTGCATTGAGACAACGGAATTCATGCACGTCTACAACGCTATCATTGTGTTGAAAGAGATCCTTCCCGTTTTCCCCCTTGCTGCAGTGGGCGACGCTGGACCTGCCATCGACACCGTAATGGAGAAGTTCCTGGAAAAGGAAGAACGTGGTGACCTCAAGATTCTAGGCCGAGCGTAAGCCTGTTGCTTCAGCTGTCCGGAACAATACTCATAGTTAACAGTTATTCCGCGAGCCTGAAGAAGCGAGAGCCGTTCTGGACAGTGCCAAAGACAATTGCAAGCAAGGTAGCATTCACCTGTTGCAGAGAAGAACCTTTTCTAACGTTTCTCTACACAGTCTAATGGAGATCCTATGTCGCCGAAGCCAGCAAATTCAACGGGTAATCTTCCTGAGAAGCAAGCTCGCACTCCGGCTCCCCCTAATGGTGCTGCAACACCTGTGGCAGATCGAGTTGGCACTCCAGTCTCCCTCACCTCTCTTCGTGCCAATGGAGCGGCCTCACAAACCATCGCTGATCGACCTTCCACACCAGCAACGTCCACCAGGTTAGCCATTGACAGGCATGTATAGATTTTCATTTTATTGTACTAGTTACTCATCGCCTGTGTAGTATCCCACGGCCAGAGAAAGTAAGACGAGTACGACCTGAGAAGGGTAGCGAATCGCCTGCTCCTGATGGTGACGCCAAGGGTGTTGCAAAGTCCGAAGCAATGGATATCGACACGCCTCCGAAAGAACTGAAATCAACGCAAGCTCCAATCCCCGAACACATTCTTCGCCCTACCCCTCGTCTCCACCAAAGTTCCTCCCAAAATGCCCTTCTGTCTACTCCGACCGCTAATCCTAAGGATGCACCCAAACTTCAACGGCCATCATCGTCGAGTTCTGCCACAAATCCGTGGGAACCCCCACACTCACCACGCCCCAGAGCTGATGAGAAGCAGACACAACCGTCCCCAAGTGAGGCTATGCCACCACCATCTGCTCCAAGCCAGACGATCTCGGCGCAAGAACTGCGCGAGACTGCCAAACAAAGTATTGGCAATCGCCCACCAGATCGGGCCGATGATAAGCGATCTCAACCAGGCTCCGGTGCACCATCACCAATTTCTCGTCGCCGCACTCCTTCTCCTCCACCTCGTCCTGGTACAAGAACTCACAGCATGGAGAGCCGCGGTAGTGGCCGACGTTCTGACCGCGGAAGTGGCGATGGTGATCGTCCTGATGATAGGCCATCTGATCGTGAGGCTCGGGTGGAGCCTCGTGCACCTACAGGACGTAAGGACGCTGCCACGCACCTCCGAAGTGATAGAGGCACCCGAGATCGAACATCTACCCGGGACAGTGATCGAGACAGAGAGAGCGAAAGAGACAGAGACTCTCGTCGGGACAGACATAGTGAAAGGGACCGTGACAGAGACAGAGAGAAGGAGCGGGATCGGGACAGGGAGAGAGACAGGGAGAGGGAGAGAGATAAGGACAAGGACAAAGATCGCGACCGTCGTGACCGAGACAGAGAACGTGATAGGGATCGTGACCGTGATCGCGACCGTCACCGCCGAGATGAGAAGGATCGTGATAGGGATTCGAGGAAAGATCGCGAGGTTTCCGGTCGTGGTCCTACTTCTGCAGCAGCTTCTGCTTCCCTGGACACTCGTAATTTACCCACTCGTCCTGATCCCACAAGGCACAGTAGCCGGTCACAAGTGGGCGATGATGCACTCGGCAAGAGGAGACGTCCTATTGATGACGAGGTACCAATCTCACACTATATTCACTGTCACGCGAGTGCTTACCGTTTGGCAGGCTGACCGTAATACCAAGAGGAGCTCCCGTAAGGAGGGCCATCGTGAAGATCGCACCCGCAGGTCAGAGAAGGAGACTCACGAACGACCTCGAGAATCCGATCGCCGTCGGGAGCGAGAAGCACCTGAAGCTGAACTACGTCACCCTCTATCTGAACGAGTACGTCGCTTTCGTACTTCCCATCATCATGTTGCTCACGATACGGCCTTAGCCTAGCGAGAAGCGATTACCAGAGGGTCCTAAAAATCTACCTCCTAGCACACCTTCTGCACCACGAGCGATGGCATCTGGGGATGCGTCCAGAGCCAAACCCGATATTCCTCCTAGCCGAAGTGGTGGGGACTGGAAGGGTCCGCGTGACCATGGCTCACACACGTTCCCGGCCTCCACCAGTGGCGGGCTGAGCCAGGACGTGGCTCCAAGTTTACGTTCGCGCATTGGCGACAAAGAGCCTCCCCGCACTCCTCAAGCATCGTATCGCTCTGAAGTTCCGCATAAGGATGATGACCGCGATAACAGAAAACGAACTCTAGCAGGTATGCGATCATTTTGGATTCAACGTATTCATGACTCACTCTAACGAAGATCGCGATAAAGATGTTGGCGAGGCCGCCATCTCCGCTGCAGGAGAACTCTCGTTACAGCCTCCGAAGCGACCACGAATCAATCGTAATCGGTACAATCCCCATGCCCTCCAGACTCACGGTTTAGCAAAAAGGACCTTGCCTATAGATCCACAGGCTGGGGATAAGTCTCGATCAACACGTTAGCCCGAGGTCCCTTCACTCCAGTTTGGCCTGCTATTTGAGTTCTGCAGTATATATCGTTACATTACATAGTACACAAATGAATCTGACTGATCAATGAGGCTCCACTCTACACAAGTCGTGAATTATTAGATAGTGTTGGCAAATGAGTGACTCCGAGTTGAATCGATAATATCCCGAGTTGAATCGTGGTAGGTGGCAAATAGCTGTGGTCATCTTTTGATCAAGGTGAGGAATTCCTCTCGAGTCTTTTGCTGAGTTCGGAAACAGCCCAGCATGCATGAAGTGACAGTGATGGAACCTGGTTTCTGTACACCACGCATGGTCATGCACATATGGCTATGTAGAACCGAAATACTGAGTATAAGAACGTCAGGCGTCGTAAACACTTACGTCGCTTCCATAACGACTGCGACTCCGCGGGGCTTAATTGCCTCCTGAACGGCGATAGCAATCTGTTTAGTTAACCGTTCTTGAACCTGCAGACGACGACTGAAAGTTTCGGCAATGCGCGCAAGCTTGGAAAGTCCAAGTACTAGCTGATTTGGGATGTACGCGATAGCAACCTATGGAGAATTCCGAGCGTGATTTATGAATGTCAATGGCACGCGTAATATCGGAGGGCACATACTTTTCCTGTAAAAGGAACCAAATGATGTTCGCAAAGGCTGGAAAAATCAATTTCACGGACTAGAACCATCTCATCGTGATCCTCTGCAAACACTGCATCGTTGATTACATCTAGAAAGGCGGAAATGAAATAATGAAAACGACGGGATTAGATCAGAGATATGCTGTATCTTACCTGCCAAGCGTTCCTCATATCCCCGAGTCATCCACATCATGGCCTGAGCAAACCTCTCTGGCGTCTTCAACAAGCCTTCCCGGTTGGGGTCTTCTCCAATACATTCAAGAATGGTTCGTACCGCAGAGACCATCATTTTCTCGCGCGCAGCGCGGTCTGTTGTGGTCTCATTCAAACGAGACACGGTGGATTTTGCTGTCAGAAAAATGAGTATCATTAAGATGCCATCCGAGTATCAGTGAGACGTACCAGGCCATCCAAGACCATGAGTGTCAGGAAGTGGGCTGTCTCCCCCGACAGCACGAGAGGACAGGGTGAGAGGCGTCGAGATACCCGAAGCAGGTCGAAAGCCATAACCCTCTCGGGCTTGGGACCGACTGAAATGTGAGGCATTGGCTGATAAAGGGTCATTCTCAGACTGCGGGTCCCCGTCTTGGTCATTTGACCTAGGATTCGTTTCGGACTGTTGAAGTTCTAGTTTTCGTAAACCATTTGACAAGAGCTCGACGTGAGATGTCATTTGAATAGAATTCAGAGACCTGCTCGATGCAAAGAAAAAGAGATAAGTGGATCCTTATCGCGTAGCGAGAAGGTGAGCCGTTGTCAGTACAGCTGCCAACTTGCCGGTGAATTGGTTTTTGGTGAGTGTGAACACTGTCTGGCACCAACGCTGTCACTGGCAGGACCCCGGCTGCTCCCCGTCACACACTCTACATTTGCTTCCGAGGCACGGGTCATGGTCAGCGCATCCAACGAGTGCCCTCCCTTCCGAAGTACTTCGGCTCCCAGGTACGTGCAGATCTGGCTTACCCGGTCGCGAGTAATAGGAACAGCGGCGGCACGAACGGGACAACTTTCTGGCGCTCCACGACGAAGCGCCACCTAAAGGTTGTCGGGCTCACTGGTCCGTCACTTTCGCTGCCTTGAAGGCGCACTTTTAGCGTCCATCATGCCCCTGTATGGCCATCACTGTCCTTCTTCGCCAAAGCCCGTCTTCCCTCCACCCAACTCATCCTACATTATAGTGTCCGGCTGACACGCCGTCACGGAGTTATTCAACATCGATGTTTCCGGCCGCATCTCCCAGGCCTCCAGGTATGGAGTATCTTATCGGCATCATCGCCGCCTGGTATTCCAAAACACGGGTCTGCACCGGTACCTCCGCCATCCTCTGCCACACCCACGAGCTGGCTTTGCATATTAAAAACACCAACATTCCCCTCGCAACTACTATAAAACAATCTTTTTACACTCGCGAACGGCAACTTGAACGGCAATGATGACTTCGACGTCACGGTATTGCCCATTTCGAGATCCCTTGTCAAACTTAGAACGTAGGCCTAAGTAATTTGTTTGGAAATACGATTTTCTCATGTCTCCATAACATCGTGTTTGTTTCTTACATCACTTTCCGTCGTGTGTGGCCTACAAAGTGGGGTAGAACTAAATAGACACTGACATTTTCCTGGTGGCCGGGCCAGAGCAGGAAGTGGTAGGGGGTTGGACCTCCGGACTCCGGATGTCACATTCTGGCGTGGGGTAGTTGTGAGGTTTCGAGGTGTGCCAGGGGCAGCGCCAGGCTTGGTGCAGTAACCCGGTTGCGGGTAGGCCTGGTACGTGGCGCGGATTCAAACAGGTTAGGTGTGGTAGGTGGAGAGAGACTGCAAGGCTGGGCGTAGTGGGCGTTAGCGAACGCGCGATGGCAAGGTGTTTATTCATACTTTCATATCGACAGACTCATCAGGGAAACGTAATTCGCTACAGAGTGCTACAGAGCGCTACAGAGCGCTCTGTAGCTCAATTGAACCCGCTGATGGACTTACCACTTCTATTTATGCGTAGAGCTGCACAAACAAAAGGGTCCCGCTTATTACGATACCTTGGTACTAGTAAGAGAGCCCCCGCCATCCAGCCACAGAGATCAACCAAGCACAATTTCTCCATTGGTTATGTACAAACTACTTATAGGCTGGGTGTAGCTCTTCCCACCCGCTACTGGAGAGGTGCGACTAGTAAAGCGCAAACCTTTCGAACTCAGCCAAACCTTCAGCACCAGCCACTGGCGGAGTGTGAACTAAACCTGCGCGCCGAAACCTTCGTAAACCTATTCTTTAGGCCTATGGGAACGACACAGTGACTTGCTTCAGCTGGCGAGGTTTAGGACTTGCGGGGGTTTCGGCGCGCAGCGCCGTCAGGCTTGGTTCACACTCCGCTAGTGGCTGACAATTGTTTGTGGTTTGCCGATGGGTAGGAGACCCGGACAAAATAGCAACCCTGGACACCATCACGTATACACTCCAGTGGCTGTCAAACAGCAATAGTTCATAGTGTCTGCCCACATGTCGCAGCTGTTTTGTGCAGTGGAAGCCTGTTGTGATTATGACTATGAAACTGTACAATGTACGACAGTTGTGACTCGGAGCTGAGCTCAGGGAAGCTGTCAGAACTGGCAGCGAATTCCCGAGTCCCTTGCCATTCTGGGGGTGTTCCGCCCCTGTTCCACCCGAACAGTATCATAAAAAGCGGGGCCCTGTTGTTTGTCCAGCTCCACAAGTAAATGGAAGCTGTAAGGAAATCTGGTCTATTGATATGAAAGTAGCTGTAACCTTATATACGGGCAGGAAATACCTCACCGAGCGGTGATAGAGGGCTTGACCTCTGCTGTAAGTGAGGTAATGCACGTGCTTGTCAACATTTGGCAGCCGAAGCACTCCGGAAGGGTATGTAGCAGGGCATCTACGACTCTTCAGAGACGCGTCCAGAAAAAGATAAAACCCAATCTGGCACTTCACCAAACCAGGCTGTGGAAAGGCAACTTGTGTTTTTGATGTAAGTCCGTAAAACGTTGATTTTATGTTAGTCTCCCCTAGAGCCCCTTAAGAAAGATAGTCGTTCCTTCTAATTTTATATTGACACACAGGTGGGAAGCTCCTGGACGGTAGCAGTGCGAGAAATTGTCGTCGCAATGGTCCCGAGAGAAGTGGGATCGGATGTCTAGTAACAAGCAAACATAGAGAGGATAGAGAAACAACCTGGGGAGTCAACGAAGCGAATGCGCTGTCATGTCGGGTACCTTTGATCGAACCGCTGCCAATGAGTCTTGTACGCTTAACAAATATAGCAGGCAAGTTGATAGTGGATGTCTTGCGATGCCCGGGAGATTGATATCAAGACGTGGCACAACTGACGTTGCGGTTCCCCAGTCTCGAGCGGGTGTTCAGCTCGCCACGTCGCCTATGCATTAGTCGTATTCGAATTCATATGAGTGGATATTCATTTGACACTCGCAGTCTAGTACATGACGTAATATCTTGGTCGTACGGGTGTCGGAGCTCCCGTTGTCACCCAAAAACGGCTATTTGAAAGGATCATATGTTCTTGATAGCTATGCTCAAGCAAGCCCACCGGAGGGCTCCTCCAAGTTGCCGTTACTAGTAAGTAAGTTGGGGATCAAGTTCCTGATACTCACTCGCGTTCTGTCACATTCCTTTATTGTCGTGTAAGAATTCTTATTCGCCCTCACGCAATGATTTATGCCACCCTCTTTCATTCCTAAATCGTTCTAAAGTTTCATAAACCTCAAGATGTGTCTTCTCACTAATTTCATGTCCCGGGACAGGTCTGCCAAACTCGTCTTGCCGCACCGCTGGTGAAATATCACCTCGGATCTCATCAAAGTAGTAAGGCGACATACTGTTTGTAGCGGAACAAAAAGCTTTGACGTGAACCACCGAAAGGCTGTGACTCGGGACTCTTCATAAACCGGGCGCTGTTTCCGGAATGGTTTCGTGGCTCACCGTTCGTATTCACCGAGAATGTGTCAAGGGTTGAAGCCTCGCGGTCTATGCTCACCTTCACAATTCAACAATGACAATCGTGTACGCCCCAACCCAAAGCAAATCCCCTTAACGTCATGCCGCTGCATCCAAAAGGCATGGCTAGCCTCTCGTGTTATTCCTCGCCGTAGGGGATCATACCTCATGCCCGGCGCACATCGCACCATCAACGAGGAAAACATCCGATTAGCTGTCACAATCACTCGTGGCTGCGTGTTTGACTTGTTTAGACTCCTTTGGAGTCTGCATCCAGTTCGCACCACGCTCATGATGATCATAAACGTGGTTCGGGGCATGTTTCCTGCGTTCAGGGGCTATTCACAAGCAATGATTGTTGATGAGGTTGGCGAATCCCACATGTTTTTTTTCGTGTCTCTAACTTGGTTCCAAAGTTGCAAAATCTGATCTCGTCTGGTTGCTTCACTTGGTCACGCCTACTGAAACTACTGATCGCTGAAATATGCCGAAGAGCGGTCGAAACGGCGGTCGACTCCTTTGCGTACGTTCACATCTTCAGACTACGGAATTATTTTCACAGTTAAAAATAGCTCTGCAAATGAGACCGTTGTTCATGATTCGGTGCGCTTTTTCGTGGAATATCAGCAGATTGCACAACGTCTGAGGCTCGACATCCCGACACTCGCGGATCCCGTCGTGAGGGACTGTCTGCAAGAGTCCGATCTCTTCGTTAGGTCATTTAACGGCATGGGCGGGTTTGGGCTACTTTCGCCGTTCGACTTTGTTCAAATTCTAGCGCAGATATCGGAGCTTGCATCGTATCTTTGGGTGCTGTTAGCCTTAACGGGTGGCTCTACACACATGGGTGCTTTATTGCTATCTATTCTTTCCGCCTTATTCCCTCTTTTCTTGAACCGTTGTGGAATCGCTTCTTCACATCCCGACTCGACTTATACAAGCAAGGAGGCCCGTACTGCGGAACGTCAGGAGAAGCTCCGAAATTTAGCCTATAATGATACCCATCGACCGGAAGTCCTGCTCTTTGGGCTTGGACCATGGATACTGCATTCCTGGGCAAATGCTCGCAAGGCGATGATGTATGACGAGCATTTGTCGCCACTTAATCAGCCTTCATTGTCACAAATACTGCACCAGATAAATGTATCTGACCTGCTATTCGCACTTCAAAATGTGAGTTGCCACTCTTTCGACGGTCCACAGGAAGTGTCAATTTTTCGTAGATTCCAATGTTCCTGATGTTTCAGTCCTCATCTGCGTCACTGGGATCACTGGCACTGTATCGGAGCTCAATTCAGTCGGTGGTGTATACTGTTGGAAACCTGGTCAATACAGCCCGAATGGCATTCCAAGGAATATTTTTCATGGGTGCCTTTTGCGCCGCCATGAACATTGAACCTCGACTAACACCTCTGAGCGAAGACGCGGAAATGTATCCTAGTATACCTAATGGCATGAAGATTGAAGCGAGGTATTTGAAACAATCTGCCCTTACAAGTGTTTTTACCTTCTATTTCCGCAACAGACATCTGTCATATACATATCCAGGAAGCAAGGAGCCATCACTAAAAGACGTTACATTCAGTCTAGAAGCCGGCGAGAGTCTTGCAATAGTCGGGTACAATGGTTCAGGCAAGTTCCGCCAGAAATTTCATTCATGTCCATACACTCATTAGAAGATGTCCAGGAAAGTCCACCCTTGCCAAGGTGCTACTGCGAATTATAGATTTCGACCAAGGTCATCTCCTTGTCAACGGTGTGGACATCCGTCGGTTAACTCCGAGCGATTACCACCGACATGTCACCACCGTCTTCCAGGGGTTCTCTAAATACAGCTCGACCGTCAGAGAAAACGTTGGATTGGGCTGTGTTCAAAATATGCAGTCGCCTGCGGCTATTGAACACGCCATGCGCCTTGGTGGTTCAGATACATTTGTAGGCGCATTGCCAAACGGAATGAAAACCAAGCTGGACGCCTCGGGTTTTGAGTTCATGCCGTACTCACCAGCGTCAGGTTCATGTCATGGTATGTCCTCGCGGTTGCAGCATGGCTTGTCTGGTGGCGAGGTAAGTTCGCCTATTGCCATACATGCATAGAATCTTGAACTAAGTGTATTCTCAGTGGCAGAGAATAGCCATTTCTCGGGCATTCATGCGCGCAGATCGGCCGGAAGTTGATCTTTTACTGTTCGATGAACCTGTGAGTGTGTTACATACCTGCCACACTGATTACATCTCATTTCCGAGGGTAGACGTCATCATTGGACGGTTGTGCTCAGAACAAAATATTTGACACTATCGACAAGGTGTCTCGCTCCCCCAAAGGCGAAAGAATCAAAACAGTGATTTTCATCACTCATCGTTTGTCAACTGCCCGTCGGGCGGATAAAATCGCAATGATGGAAAACGGGGTAAGTCAATCACCGCATGGCGAGTCTCACGGCCTAACGCCCTTCGTGTGCAGTCAATAACTGAGTTCGGCAGTCATGATGACCTATTGAAAAAGGATGGTTCATACGCCACACTATATAAAGCATCCGTTTAAAGCGGCAGATGTTCTTCCCTTCGCTCTCACCAATTCATTTTTCCAGATGAACTATTTTACATACTTCATAGACTGCAATTTCAAACAACACTCATGAGTTTACTTACACATGTGGAGCTGTTAATGTACCTTAGACATAGCTGTGCATCAAAACTGATCGCTCGTAGAATGGTCCATGTATACTACGATGCCATCACGAATGTATGCGTCCACATTTTTACCTTCCAGTGGCTCAGCGATGGCCAGTGGACTGTCGCAGAAACCAACTACAAGGCCAGCGTCTCTGATTCCTTGAATCAGTGAAGGGACCTGCAACTGGAATTACATCAGGGGGGTGAGAGAAGTTATGGCGCCACGTGGTTGGTATCTCACCAATAATTTCGGATCGAAGAAAACACCCAAAAGGTTATTTCGCTTTGCAAAGTCGACGCCAGCAGCTACGCTGGATGACCAATAATGACATCCGGGACTTATATCATCAGCACGGTATCTCGTCGACGCTCGTTGCTCCTGGTCAATTTGGCCGCATTGAGATGAAAAAAATACCGGATCTGGTCATATAATAAGATAAGATCTGGCTCCACAATACGAGTTGGGGAAGTACTGACAATTTGGTTGTTTCCAATTGAGTGCTACACAGACTTGTGGCGAAGATGAAGTGAAGGCAATTCGGCGACGAGCGAATGCTCCACCTAAAGCCGAAGAAGTTTGCCGGATTGTGCGCAGCACGCTATCAACAGCTTCATTCAGGTCCACCTGGCATCTGATGGAACCACGGTCTCGACGCTTGGCGGGCAAAGCCAACTCTAACGTAAGGCCGAGTTTCGTAGGAAGAACCTGCAAAGCAAATTACTTCAATGAAACGATCGGGCATCACGAGATTAAGCCCAAACCTGCATGACATCCGCAAGAGTAATCATACTGTGTGACAGCATTCTGGACCATTCTTGCGCAGATACTGCTGTTCTAAGCGACTTATTATCGCGCTCCAATCGACTTGCCAAAGCCTGGAACTGTTCCAGATTGACATCGGAAACGCCAAGGTCAAAAGAGGTTTCAGGTAGAAGATAGTCGCCGAATATTACAGAATGCAGGTCGCGCGTGACTTGCACGGTGATATGCACGTGATTCCCGATCAATGATGATAAGGTTAATGTGTGCAACGGGGAGGCGGCGTTGGAATGTATGGAGGGTGACGTATATGTCGAATCCAGCGAGCTGGGAGATTGCTGCCACGGCAATGATGTTTGCGAATTGGAAGGTGTGCCTCTGGGTATTGCCATTGATTTCCAGTAGGTTTCCACCGCTCCGCCCACTTCCAACGTAACACCTTGAAATGGCGTTATGACATTGATTGAGACAGTAACCTGAAATGAATGGTCAACTGAGCGCCTGGCAAGGTAATGGCTAAGTTAAGCCTACTTCTCCGATACTATGAAGACGAGTGTCAAGGATAGGAAGTGTTACATCTGATACGCCATCAAGACCTTGGAAAACCGATGGATGAGCAATCGCACGCCCAATCGTTTTGGTTCCGAAACTGGGGTATATCGAAAATTCCAAGCTCAACCCTTTCAGCGACGGGGATTGGAAGACAAACACATCACAGTCTTCCCTTTGAGGCAATAGAATACTGTACGGAGCAGCATTGACGCCAGGACCAGCGGTAATTACCATTTTCAGGGGCTTTGAAGATGGAAGTGACAAATTGGGCGCAATAATAGAGCTAGTCAGACGAGGATGGAGTGTTACACCCGCGCCTTGAAAAAGGTTATTGTTGACGGTGACTTCGACGAGATAGTTCCTGTCCAGATAATTATGCCCGTATACGCGATGCGGCATGATCGGGGGAGGAAGTGATAACGAAGGAATCTGATCAAACTCGGAATCCACTTGCATTTCTGCCTCATCTAGGGGAGACTTGAGGCCGAGACTAACGATTTGAGTGGCGTGGGGTACCTTCGCCGCAGCTTCGATGAGGATTTCTACAGACTCCCGATGTCCATACCAGGCCGCATAATGAACCGCCTGATGTCCTACTTCATCAGTCAAGTCCATTCGAACACCAGCCTCCAGAAGAATTCGAAGGCAAGATGCGCGACCCTGGCGCGCGGCGTGAAAGAGGGGCGTCCACTCATGGTACCTGTCTGGAGTATCGCAACCTCCATGGCCCAGAAGAAGCTTGACAACTTCGGCATGACCGTCCCGTGCGGCAAGATGTATAGGGTATTCGCCATTGCTATTTGGCATGCAATGTGCCCCTCTTTTCAGAAGAAGAGACACAATATCCAAATGTCCACGCTCACTGGCCAAAGCCAAAGGAATCAGATTGTCACTCGGCGCAGTGAATGACGGCAAGATGCACTGGTCGCACAACAGCACTTGTACACATTCCGAACTTCCCCGCAAGGTGGCATAGACCAGAGGGCTGCAATTGTCCACATCGAGAACGTGTGGAGGTATGGAAGCTTCCAAAAGCCGCTTGCAGACATGCGCGTACCCATGCATCGCCGCATAATGCATGGCAGACCGACCATAAACATCAAGCTTCTCTGGCTGTGATGACTTCTCCAAGCACATATTAACGAGGCGAAGAGCCCCCGCGGCAGCTGCTTCGTGGATGCACGTTCGCCCATTGATATCGTCAACGAAGTCGAAGTCGAACGGTACCGTGATGCTGGCGAGTACTAGATCCGCTAACTCAGGTGGCGCATCGACGATAACCCTCCACAACACGCGGGTGACATTTATTCTGCCTCCATTCTGTATACCAAGAAGATCCGAGTGGCGAACAAGATCCTTGATAGAGGCTTCATCCGAGTTCTCCACGGCTTTTCGCAAATCATGTTCAAAATCGTGGAACGGTCCTGCGTACATATTTTTCTCGATGAAGCTCACGACATCATGGGCAGCCGGACCTTCAACCTTCAAGCTGACAGATAGGTCCGTGATATCCAGGAGGCAGGATGCTACAGTATCAGACAGCTCTGATATGAGCTGTCAAAATACATCAGGACACTTCAATGGCAAACCAAGAAATTACGTCACTTGCCTGCCTATTGAACACTGGTTGCACCTCAACCTGCCTGGCGAGGTAGAGCTCCTTCGTTGTTGACCGCGACCTCTTATCCCATTTCTTCAAAATCTTCCTGAATCCTGTTGCGTTCATTTCGATAAATTGCTGAAAGGAGTTAGTTCAGGGTGACACAAAACAGTCGTGTGATCATTGAGGTACCTGGAGTTTTCCAAGATCCCTTTCAAGGAGCCGGAAGCCCTCCTCAACAGCACTCCACTCGACATGGTTCACAGTCATTTCTTCGGACGTATCAGGGAGCCCGCGCATTGCTGCGGCACGCCTCTTGGAGAGCAGGGTCTCCAACCGGAGCTTCAGCTCTGCTTCTTTCTGCAGGTAGAATGTATTGATCTTTGATGACCCGATGACATTAAGCCTCGTATAGTAGATCATTTGGTAATAGACACACCTTCTCTAGTTCACGTTCTAACTTGAAGAAGAAAGCGGCTTTGTGCGCCTGGAAGTCAGAACCACGATCGTCGTCCTGTTGAAGAGCAGACAATATAGGTGGTTCCTCCGGCTCATCTTGCGCTATCAGCTCGACCAGAATTGAGGTGTCTGGTTGGGCCGATACTGGCACTCGGATTGCTGGGGTGCTATCCTGTGAAATAGGTTTCAAGATATCGGCTGGGCGGACACCAAGGGCTAATGCAGCGGCTTCGGACGCAGGTCGATTAGCAGTAAGGGACGAGATGATCTTCTTGAGAAATTTGTAGTCCAGATAATATGCAGACCATCCAGGGACTTGTTCTGCCTGGATTTGTTTGCCGAACTGTAGATCGCAACGTCGGTAAAAGCTCAGATTGGCAAAAAGGTTGTATGGGGAGCCTGACCTTCATAATGGTCGTTTATTGTTCAAGCTCAAGAACAGGGACTGCAACAAGGTGGTAGTAGCTGGTCAGACCATGATGCCAGTGGTTGTCCCAAGAAGGGTTTTGGAAGAGCTAACCTCAACTCCCTGAATTTCGTGCACGTGCGTTAAAACTAGTAATGTTGTAGAGTCAAAGTGCACAGATAAATATATGTCGCGGCGATATCAAGAGCCAATGCGATATCGATAATTTTGTTTGGCAGTTCTCCTGATAGGCTTTCGCGCGATTCACGCTCTTTGAATTGTGACGTATTACTTGTGTACTAGTAGATGGCGATTCGGAATATGTCTATTCACATGATCTCTGAGAGAGTCTCTCAGGCTACGACCCTGACGCTCACACCAGCCTCATTGTCATTCTTATAGCACACGTTTGCAGTATAGAGACATCCGCGACTCATTGCTTAGTATTAGGCAAACACCCACAACCTATAAGCACGGCGGTTTGAGCTCGTACATGCAGGTACTTTATCCAAACGCCAGTGAGTGAGTTTGGGATTATTCTGAATGTTGAGAGTGCACCATTGTGTTATTAGAATCGGATTGACAAGTGCGAAACTCTGGCCCAACAGAGACTTGAATAACTGAAGACATGTTTGAGATTCAAATAGGCGAGCCTAGAAGCGGATCTGTTATGTACTCACTACGAGTAGAGGCCGGAATCGAGGAGTATCAGGAATTGGTCAACGATCCACGAGAATGCTGGACCGCCCCTAACATTGAGAATGGAATAATGTTCCTCCACGAAGAAATAAGCCTTATCCCGATTATCAGGATGAGGTAAAATGGCCTCGATAGGATTATCAAGGCCAACTTTGTGAAGGGCAGCCCAATCATGAACAATGTGCCTCGGTTTACAGAGCGAACATCAAGAAGTCTATAGATTGTTCCGAGGAAGAAGTACGCCTCGGATTTGTTATCTGGATTCCGCTACACATCGTCTACTCGATAAGAATATCTCCAAGGAAGAGTCAGCACTTGTCAGTGCTCTCCGGAGATTCAACCAAAAAATCACCGGCAGGAGACGAGCCAGGCTGGAAGAGGTAAGTAAGTAAGGAGGGTCGTCTGAAACTGGAAGAATGGCATCTACAGAATCCAATCCTGCTTGATGCAGTCTCTCTTGGCCCAGCAATGGGCCCAGGATACTCGTTGTTTTCAACAACGTATCAAGTGCCTGCGAAGAAAAATACCGCATCCAATTGTGGGACACTCCGTGTGATTGAAGGATGGTCAAGTCACAATCCAAGTTTCCGTTCACTGAAGGTCGCTCCCCTGGCACTCGCACGAGAATTGGAGTCCAGGTACGAGTGCATTTGAATGTTCAATCAATAATATGATATCTAAAAGGCGAACGATCTACTTACTGGTATAGCGCGCACGAGTCCAACCTTAGGGGTAAGTTATGGTTTGTCACAAAATATCACAGCATGTCACAAATGATAAAAGGTCACAAATGCATCCTTGTAACTTTTCTATAATATTCTTAAACGCAAATCTCCTAGCTCAGGGAAGGCGTGCCGATTCCTGTCGAACCAGCCCGGAATTTCTCTACCCAAAGAATCTAAAGCGTGCGCACTCCACATTTGCCAAAACCTAAATTGCAATCAAGAATAACTTGCGGTGTCATGCTTCCAGTATCCTCTTTCACGCTGGGAACGTATTGGGAACAACTTGAATCATGCACTGATGGGGAGTTTCTCCGCGGGTCCCTTGCAGCGCTTAGTTCAACCAATTTGTCATGATTATATGCGACAGACTTTATCAGTCGTCTGCCCAGCCCTGAGAAGAGTATCTTAGAATTGCAAAAAGTGGTGCTCGCCACATGGCCCCAAATCCTTTTTACTCCCAAATTGCTCACCCTATTCGGTATGTTGATGAGTGGGCTACCAGTTGGTACCTTTAAAAATGCAACTGAAGAATCAGGCAGAGAATTACGCGCGCCGCAATGTGGGTATCATAGGGAAGGCTGCCAACGCTTGTGCCATTGGGGAAGAGTGAGAGAGACAAGTGAAGATAGTGTTCATTCGACAAAGTACCTGCCAAGGCTGAGCGCGGAATTTCGTAAATGAAGGTCCATGTCAAGTTCATGTAAGCACAACAACATTCTTTACCACTCTAGCGCTAATCCTTGTCAATCCCCGCGGAAAATATCTGCGAGAATTCTTGCATTCCCCAATTGTTCCCCAAGTTTGCTAATTCTGTTTACATTCGGTAGGAAGTCACCTTACTGTTTGGATCTTGAACGACTGCCCTCCTATAGGTCTGGCTAGGGGAGACTAGGAAAGTCGTGTTACATGGTAAACGGTATGCGACCCTTGGGTGAACGTTGTCCAGCCGCATCTACCTGCAATTTAGGAAGAAAAAAACAATAGGATGGAGGAGCTATCTAAGATCTTGCCATCGTACCTGGGTCCTAGGGAGAAGCCCTCGAGGGTAGATATGATTATTGCCTTTGGGGTGTAAGCCGCTGATTCTTTCATCAGAATAATCATTCGGGCAGGTACATTTATTTTCACAGGTTGCCGTGGTGCGTTTGGTTATATGATAGTCCAATGGAAATAAGCCATTGCCGATGACTCGATCTTGAGATTACCCAGATGATACGGAACTAAGCCGAGTCCCTACTCCCTCCCCTATAAATGGAACTTGGACAACAGACATGCTTGCCGGTATGGCCTTATCCTGGTCATTTCTATCTTGTCTCTGTCACATTCAAACATTTCCTTCTCGCACTCGCTGTTGGGTTCCTGTCCAGTTCGAAATCATTTAAGACTATTCTTTTGGCAAATTTACTTTCACCGCTCAACTGCTGGGAACACTCCCTTATGAACCAAGTGAGTTCTCGTCGTCTGTGATTCCTCTTTAAGGAACGATCTTAATTATTCGTCGATGATCTCTCTAGGGGAGATATCTAAGCTCGATATGAGGATCGATGAGCAACGGCCACACACACGAAATTCTCCCCGCAAGCGCGTTATTTCCCCTCATGGGATGTTGCCACGTCCCTGCTGCCTACATACATCGAGCAGCGCATTCCCGACATGATGTGAACTAGGACGATGTACCGAATTCTGCCAGTGTTGCCTCTCCAAGCTACACAGGCTCTCGCCGGTATGAAATACTCGCTCCCGAGTCCTGGTGGCATTGGCGTCAATCATAGTTCAGTATTCCAGCCTCACTTGGGGTTGCGAAGAGTTGCGAACGCTCGTCAAGTTTATGGGTGCAAACTATCTTGACGATAGTTCACAACCCAGATACTTTGCGAGTTACTCCTCGAGAAGGACAGATATTTCCTGTGATTCTTGGGAAGACACTTGCGAAGAGTTGCGAAGCAAGAGAGCACATACAAGGATCACGAGGATGTCATTTGAATAGAGATGGATGATGCGGGAACGAGTCGTTCCTGCATTGCCCGCTGTGTCATTGAAACCTATTTCTCACCGTGACAGAAGAAGTATGCCTCCATACTACTCTTTCTTCTGTCGGGAGTCTATTTTTTATTACAAGCCCATACCGGTCGTGTATGCGCAAGTCCAGCACAAATACTTGTTCACGGGCCAAAGGACCTCAACAACTTGGATTTGCCGACTCGATCTTGTTCAGTAGTAGGATAAGTATCACATCCTACTAACCGAGACTGGTTAATTTCAAGTTTCCGAGTACTTTTTTGACTACATTCCTCCAGATCTTTCAACTTGATAACAATAGTCACAATCCTATTTGCTGACTACGAAGTAGAGGTCTAGCTAACGTCGCTTACTGCATGTATCTGTTCTACATTTCTGTGCGTATTTGATTTGATGTCCGTATCCAGTGGTGTAGCCAAACCTAATCGAATATAGTGCAAAATGTAATCTTGGAAGCCCGCCTTCAAGACTACATCATGGACTATATGCAGACTTATTACGCACGACAGTAGGATAAAGCATCGGTAATCACGATAGACATACATACATTTTAATGAGGGTAGGTGGGAATCTATCTCACGCGCTCCAGGACCCAGTGACTAAGAACGTCGTAGGAACATTCTTCGTATGATTCTCGGTGAACTACTGCAAACAGGAAATTCATACAATTAACGGATACGATGTACCGATGCAAATACTATGACTCAGGCAGCAAGCGCCAACTATACCAAGACCTTCCTGAGCTGCCACGCCTTCGCAGGGAGGAGCGTTATCGGGCAATTACCATGTTGCTCGACGTGGTCATGTGCGCAGCGGTAGCAGAATACGTAACCAGACGGCAATGCTGTGGCATTGTGAATAGGCTCTTTGCAAAGCGGGCAGTGTCCGTATTTCGTGCTGTCGACGGTGATTCCTGCGGGGTGCGGTGGAAGGATCTGAGGTGGAGGGATAGCTGGACCGAGAGGGGATATGGATAATGACCGCGCAGGGGAGCCCGGGGAGTACCACCATTCCAGGAATTTGATAAAGAAGATGGCTGTAGGCAAGAGAAGCCTCAAGGAGTCGAGTAATAATCGGGGTGATCGCAACAGGAGCCGTCGAACTATAGCTAAAAATCCGCTCTTTGTTGGGGAGATAGCATTTTGCTTCGCTTTGTGTGCGAGCTGCCCAGACGGTGTGAGTGCAATGCGGATAACTGGAATACTAAGCTCACGAAGTCGTCCATATTAAGTCTTCTAAGATCAACTCCTATCCAAGCTAGCCATGGGCGGTAGAATGGCGTACGATCGAATAAATAGGCCACATTATGAGCGAGAAGCCATACTTCAAATCCGGTATTGAACCACGGGTATAGTGTTTTGAACATTCTGCGTAAAACGCCTGCGATGCTCTGGGAATATCTGTTAAGCATTGTGCTATCGTGAAAGAGTACTGCTCACCTCATCTGTGAGTTCTCGTATGTGTCTTTCGCTACCTCCATCCTCCAGGATATCAGAATCAATACCTCCGCCGAGCGACTCGTAGTAGTCCTGCCCTTTCGCTCGTAGATAAGGTATAGCAATCTGGGTTCACAGGGTGAGGGGTTGTCTGGTTGTCACTGAGGATTCTCACCAGGAGAAATAACGACCGCCAGATCTCGCGACTTCTGAGCTTTTCACCAGCTGGTATTCCACCAACAGCAGCTGTTGCTCGTTCAGTCGCTATCCAAGGTTTTCTGCGTCTCTTCAGACCGTAAAAATTCTCAGAAAATGATGCATCTAGTAATCGTACTTGAGTTCACTATGTCAACTCGCCAGACCAATAAACCCACTGTGTTTGCGGAGATAATGGCGTTCGACGAAAAGCATGATGAAGGCGTAAAACTCTTCATGGCGGTTGACTATACGAATCAGATAACGGGGGTAGCGTTGAGCGAACACCTGGAAAGGGTGAGTGGTACGGTGATGTAGCACATTGGGAGGACTTACTGCGAGTACATACTTTAGAGCAGGTTGAAGCAAGTCACGGAGCTGCTCTTGAGCGACTAATTCAAACAGGGAGGGCTTGAGCGGATCTCCGCCCACGTCATTGAAGAACTCCATGCATGTAGAGTGGTCGTCTTGTTCAAGTTGTTGATTCCGGTTATTCACAAGTTTCACGTGGCGTCCTGGACGATCACCGGGAAAGGAACGATGGCAGACGCCTTACCCAGTCAACAGTGACTGAAGTTGATGACGGTCGAACTGCAACAGTCTCTATCCTCTGTCAAAGACTCGTTGCAAGCTTGCTTTTGTGGTGTACTACTGTCTATACGCCAGCAGGATTGAATTTATATATCCCTTCGCCTGAATTGTCTGAGCATGTTCGAGTTATATTTTCTTGCATGTAATTGCCTCCATCTGGTATAGAACTATCTCTGCTCCCAAGGTCCGTGGGGCACTCCGCCTCTCATTGTTCTTCTTGACACCTCATTGCATATTTTTCATTCTCATGTTTACCTCCTTCCACGCGATGATACCCTCAGACGCTGAACTTGCTTCTCAAGCACTCATCGAGGAAGGCAATTATCGGTTTCCATCATTCTCAGCGTCTGACGCGGTCACGCTTGGTTTGTCCCTACGCAAACGCTTCCGTGCGTCCTCTCGACATTCAAAAGGCAAAGGCCTCGTCATCTCTATACAAACTATCGCTGGTCACACATTATTTGCGTGTACCGTGGGCGACCTTGGTCATCCAGCCGGTGTTGGGGATGTTAGTTTGAATAGTTGGACAAGTGTGGATAGCATGGTTGAAGTCGTGAGGCAAACTGGCCATTCGAGCTACTATGTAGAGAAAAGCATGAGCGCCATGGGCAAGTCAGCAAAACAGCTGGGTATTCAAGGGGATTATATTATTCACGGGGGAGGTGAATAACTTTCGCTATATACTTCTTGAAACGACGAGCTCAAATTTGCTTCCGCTCAGCGTTCCCGATCTGGTTGGACGTTAGTATATGTCTTACTCGTTTATGAATTTGAAGAGTTGATTGAAGCTGTACAGAACGCCCATTGTTGTCCTATTGCTGTCGTTGCCTGCTACTCAGGTTCAAGCCAAGAAGACCACCATGTATGTCCTCTTCCAAAACTCACTCGATCCAACATTCACACACCAACCATTAGCTTGTGGTAACAACTGTACGGGATTATCTTCACAAAATCAACAAATCAGAAGGTGCACGAATGTCAACCTCATCTGCTCTTGGGACAGAGATGCATGCGCCTCTCCCGTCTGTACCAATCCGGGAGAGCACGGTAAGCTCATATCAGCGAGTCGAGGTTCGCCAGTTCATTAGCGAGTAAAGGCATGGCTCACAGATCCGTCACACAACGCACTTGGTATAAGAAGGCGGTCCGAGTCACCATTTGACCACCATGACGAATGAGATACCAATAAATGTAATATAGATTATCGAGTGGGGTGAGCGGTGGCGTGTAATAGTTATACCAATAAGACGAGTAGCTATGATGGGCATAGAATGACATGCACTACTCGTGGGTCTCGCTGTGCGAGGGGGCCTGCCTGATAACCCGTATAGTTTCTACAGATAGGAGTCAGTTACGCAAAGGTTGAAGTAAGAGCAAAGTAGTATACCGTGTCTAAGGAATATCTGTCTTTGAGCCTGCACCGAAGATGAGTCTGCGCTTGGGTCTGCGTCACGAAGCTCAAAGTTCGCCTCAACGTATACTTGGGCCCCTTTCTGGAGAGTACGCAGGTAGTTGGTCTGACCGGGGTTGAAGCAAATGACATGGTGCCACGTTGTTCCAGCCTCTTGACGGCCTAAAGCAAGAGTTCAGGGGATAATAATGCACGAAAAACCAGGTTCACTCACTGCCATCGGGGTTAGGAGGTGGAGGGGGGTAGTTGGTAGTTGCAACGGTATAGCTGAAAACAAATTCAGAGGGACGTCTCGGGCAAGGCATAGAAAACTTACGACGCGTATTCCTTGTCACTCTTGGTGGTACGAACTTCAGGGTCTTTGCCTAATCGTCCGATAAGGATGAGCTTGGAGACGTCGTATGCACGCGTCGAAGTTGTAGAGAAAGCCTTGAAAAAAAATCGTCAGCACAAAACCATTCTTAGAAACACATCAACTTACGCGATGCGGCGCACGAGCAAAAGCATGACGAGCAGAGGAAAGCATGATTTTGGTCTTTCAAAACGCGTTCTAGCAAAGCAAACTTGAAGTATCGATTTTATGTGACGGTATGGAGGTGTTTTATTTGTGCTTGCTTGGTGACTCGGACAGTTTACAGTCGCGGTAATTAGGTATTCAACTATTTCTCATTCAATATCCTTCCCAAATCTCTGTACATATCCTTGTATCCCCATCTGTAATCTTTGACATGTCCAGACATAGGCTTGTACGAAATATGAACATTCATGGTATGCACGAATCATCCTGATGCGCAGTTTGATTTGAGATTGATTGTGCGACTAGATGAATTGGATGATGATGCATTATCCGATGGAGGGGACGAACTTACTCCCGAGCAGCATGGCGAGTGGCCCGATATCTGTGCTTGTGATGCACGCTGAGAGCCTAATGCAGCTCAAATGGCTTTCTGTCTTGAACAAATCAGAGAGGTCATCGGAGATGAAGCAGTCTCAGGCTTCGACGATAACTTCATCAAAGAAACCCTATGGGACCAGTACTTTAGTGTAGAGAGTAGTTTATCGTATCTGTATGGTGCGTAACACATCCTCTTTGTCCTCGTGTCTTTCAACTGACGTACTTTTGACAGAGGAGAAAGAACGGAGAGCGTCAGTCAAAATTCGCAAAGGTAAGTTCCGATGTGATCTCTCATTTGTAAATAGTCTTGCATTCGCTCTTCTACCATGTTGTTGTTACCCCCCGTTTTGGATCCCGTTTATGGAACCGACTACGCCGTAGACGAGACGAAGAACAGGAAGGTGCATGTCATCCCCACAATCCCTGCGTCAGCCTTCGTACAGTCAGGAGCTAAATGTGTTTCAGTGCTACCGGACAGTAGTGATATACTACCACCAGAAGGCGAGGGGGCCTTTGATGAACCACAATACGTGGCTGGACCAACAGGCTACGAGTATTACGATGGCGACTTGGACCGACCCAGAGTTCCCCTCATAGTATTAGCACAGCAAGGCCAACATGAGGTCTACTATCCCGAGGAATATCCGGAAGAGGTTGACTCGGATGATATACCATTGGGCGTCATGTCACGCGGCTCGAGGCTCAGCACTATTACGGAGATTACCGAAAGGACTGAACCCTCTCGCCACTGGCCTTCACAGCAACAACTTGTAGCTTTGAATAACCCACGTGCATCAACGATCACTGATACCACAACATCGTACGGAGAAGTTATTGGTGCGTAGTATCAGCAAGGATTCGATTGATGTGACTGAAGCTAGGGCAGATACTCGCGAACGCAATACCGTAGCGGCGGAATATCCGGAGACCGCGATGGACCCAAATGTCATCCCTCCATCTCCATCGCCCTCTGCAGTACGACGTCTTTCGAACTACGAAGCCGCGCCATCACTTGCTACATCAGTATCACAATCTGATGTACGCACAGAGCCGCTTCCACTTCCAACGGAGCGCGCAACATCGCGTGCAAAATCATCAGTTATTCCTGTACCACCCATGGATACTCTTCCCGAGATTTCCGATTTCCAGTCGAAAGCGAGCGAAAAACCGCTCCCTCTGAAGCCTCCAGCCAGCATTAAACCCTCGAAATTGTCCATGCTTGCGAGTTCTCGTGCAAGCACGAGGAGTTCTCGCTCATCGGATTTGGAGACGACTTCAGTGCTCACTTACCCCGCCTTGCGACCTACCGCTGAAAGTCGATTGTCATTTGCAACCACTATAAAACCCCCACCTACAGAGAAGACACTTCCTTCTATAAAGGCTCCGTCTACCACCCCTTCTTCCATGTCTGGGCATGTCAAACAAGCTATCCAGACAGCTCTGGAGCTAGAAGCTCACGATCGTGAAAGAGTTGCGAAACTTGCTCCAAAAAGCGAGTTGAGCGCGGCGTCTAAAGCATCGTCAGTTTCTATCGTCAAGCCAACGGTGCCACATTCGCCACCTCGAGCTGACGCCACTCCAAACTTGCCCATCGTGCGCCAAGAGATTGAAGCGAAAGCTCGCCCTCAGTCTAAACTCGCAGCGCTTGCCCTGGCGAAAGCTAGTGCCAATACTAGTCTCATGTCAAAGCTTCCAAAATCCCCGCCTAGTTCGCCTCCGAAAGAGCTTCCTAAACCTCACACACAATATTTCACGCCAATCGCAAATGGAGCCACAGCTACTACTGCTATAACCACATCCTATCAGTCACTCCAAAGTCTGTCCAAGCCACAGGCTCAAGAGCCTGCATCGTTAGTCCAGATGCCTGCAGAACCCAAGCAATCTAAATTGGCGAAGAAAGTCAAGAAAGCGAGTGAAAAACCGCAGCCTGCGCTACCCGACGACGATACCGATTCCCGTGTCATCATGCCGTCTCCTCTATTCATACCAAAGCCAACTAACCCTCGTGCGTCTCCCTCGGCATTCGCTTCTTTGCTTCTAGATGATCCTCTAACACCCCCATCTCCCGAAGACAAGGACACGCATTCAGCTCTCAAGTATGGAAGGGAGGTGCCGCATCTTGTAAAGGTGTACGAGGCTTCCCATTCACAAAGCCACTCCAGCCTTGGTCTCTCACAGTCCCAACGACACAAGTCGTCTCGCCCTAGGGCTGCACCACCGGGGATGAAGTTGAACTCGGGATTTGCATTTGACGTTCCAAGCCCTGACGATATCGTATTCAACGCACGTCGGGGGACTTCTCTTGCCCACAGACGGTGAACAAAGCATTGTTCCCAGCTCCACCCGCCATTCCTCTCTTGTATTTCTCTACTCGCATTTTTATTTTATCCGTTCGTTTCTCTGGAGGACTTGTTTGTTTGTTGTAGACTAAGTTATGGGCTCCAATGGAACTTTTTGCTGATTGTCACTCCAGCCGCGAAGGAACGCGAGAAGGCCGAGAAAGCAGCGCAGAAGAAAGTAGCGAAGGCACCTTCTTCGTCTGGCTATACCACGCCGGTTTCTCAAGCGATGTCTCCTGTGAATACACCGAGTAGGGCCTCAAAGAAGGCTGGTATGGGTGCGAAGAAGTCGGGAGCGACGACTCCTCGCGATACAGGGGGTTTGGATGCACGACTACTCGACATGGCCGCGTTGAATTTGTTGCCAAAGAAAGAAGAGCCAATCAATGAACCTCCTCCGAAAATAGCACTAGAGCGCGGAAAGCTGTTGCAGGAAGTTCGGAAAGTCCTTGAAATTCAAGGAGGTCACAAAAAGGCTGTCAGCTTGGTCGTGATTGGTACTATGTCTCGCTGGTGTTTGCAAGTGATTTTTTGTTGATGTTGAGTGACAGGACATGTCGATGCTGGAAAGTCGACGCTTATGGGTCGTTTGCTCTACGAGCTGGGAAGAGTCGACGAAAAGACCCGTGTTGCTAATGAGAGAGGCAGCAGTAAAGCGGGGAAGAGTAGTTTCAGCTGGGCATGGGAGTTGGATGGGACCGTCGAAGAACGAGAGAGGTCTGCATTTCTCGGTTATTTCACGTGCATGTACCGACTGATCGACAGAGGAATCACGATGGACATTGCTTTACAGTCTTTGTCAACTCCTCGACGACAGGTCACCATTCTAGATGCCCCTGGACACAAAGACTTCATCCCAAACATGATTTCCGGAGCCGCGCAAGCCGACTGCGCATTACTCGTAGTCGATGCTATCACCGGGGAGTTCGAGGCAGGTTTTGACCGTGGTGGTCAGACTCGTGAACATCTGCTGCTAGTTCGGAGCCTCGGTGTATCGCAAGTTATTGTGGCAGTCAACAAATTAGATCAGGTTGGTTTAAGATCTCACAACTCTGCGTCTTTTATCATCGCTGACAGGGTTGCAGGTCAATTGGGATCCGAGTCGATTTGAAGAAATATGTGGGTTGTTACGTGCCTTCCTTGTCCAGTCTGGGTTTCCCCCCCCGAAAACGAGTTTTGTTCCAGTAAGTGCCATGCTCGGCGTCAACCTTGTCAACTGTACGGACGCCGATGCTTCGGCGCTGTCTAAATGGTACAAAGGCCCTACGTTGGTTGACTTGCTTGGTGGGCCATTTTGCACTGCACCTGCATTGATATGCTCAATCGCATCCAGATAAATTGGAGCCCCCCACTCGCGAAATCGCCTCCCCATTCAGATTGCCAATATCCAATGTCTTCAAAGGACAAAATTCGGGAACGGGCGTAACTGGTCGTATATGTGGTGGCGTTGTGCAAGTTGGAGAACGCCTTCGAGTACTTCCGGGAGATGAATCTGCGATCGTTCGACGTGGGTTTTTATACCTGTCGGTGCTGTTGTGCGGATGTTGACCAATGTTCAGTTATCGATGTTGAGGAACAGAGCGTGCCTTGGGCAGCAGCTGGAACCAATGCAACTCTGTACCTGACTTCCATCGACCCTATCCATCTGAGCATCGGAAGCGTTCTTTGCCCGCCATCGGATATCGTGCCATTGGCTACAGTCTTCACAGCTCGAATCATAGTATTTGATATCCAGCTCCCAATCATTACCGGTGCATCAGTACGTCGTCTAAGCCGTCTTTATTGCATCTCATAACTCCAGGTTAGATCGAGCTGTTCCATCACTCACGAGATGTACCTGCCACGATATCAAAGTTGATAGCTACTTTGGACAGAGCTTCTGGGGTAGTGACGAAGAAGAATCCTCGGTGCGCTTCGTGCCTTCTTTTTGTCTTGCCAGGGAATTATGTCTGATCTTGCACTCAAGGGTACTGACCAAGGGTATCTCTGCTGAGGTGGAGATTAGCCTGCGTGCCGGGACCCTATCAGGTCCTGCACTCAGCGCTCGCCCTATTCCATTGGAGCCATTCTCTGTGAACAAAGACATGGGAAGAATTCTCGTTCGACGGGGAGGTGAGACGATAAGTGCAGGTAAGTTCTTGACCCTTGTAGCCATAAAGGTTCTCAACACTTTGCCAGGTATTGTTGTGGACATTATCTCCTGAAATTAAGACAGCATCACGTTAGAAATGCATATATATAACGCCATTACTTATGTACAACAGCCACATAAATCCCACAGAATTCTCATTAGTCAAAGGGAACAAGTCGCATGATGTTGAAAGAAATGGGAAGTCCTGAGGCTGTGAAAGCGCGGGGAAGTGTGAAGAGCTTTCAACGTGCGGTAAAAGAATCTACTTCTTTGTCTTCTCCTTGTGAGAGAATAACTCTCTCAATTTGGCGAAGAGTGACCGTCGCTTCTTCTTCGTGCTTGCAGTGCTGAACTTGGATGATGGTATTGCAGTGGAGTCGGTGGCAGTGGAAGCCGGGAATGAAACCTCCTTTGAATCTTTGGGGTCATCGTTTGTCGAGGACATTGACAAGGCGGTAACTTCAGGGGTATCTTGAGGCTCAGGCGCCGGTAAAGATGGCTCTTTGATGGGCACGATAGGCCCAGCATCAATAGCAGATGCATCAGTTGTTTGAGCGGGATCTGGATTGACGTCAATCTCAGATGCTGTGGAAATGGCTGCCGCGTCTGAAGGGGGCGCGACTGTGTCCACAAGTAATTCTTCATTCTTCTCTTCGGCTGCCTGTGCCTCCAAATTCTCTCCCTCCGTAGGCTTGCTATCTTGCTCTCCAGCTTGAGCTTCCTGCGTGACAGAAGGTGCTGGTTTGGACAAAGGTATAAGAGAATGCGTCGACGGCTCGAAAACAGAAATTGTTGCATCCAATGAATCGGAGGACGAAGGATCACTTGCATCAATTTCCCCATTTGGTGACGCAGATTCGTTCAACATGTGATCATTGACAGGTAAGATAAGGATAGGGACGACGGGCGCGATTTGCGGCGCGACCTCAGTGACGTCAGGGGAGGAAACTCCCTGAGCGCTCTCTGCTGGTGCCTCGGCAACGATCGGCTCAATGACCGAAGTGGTTGATGATTGTTCGGTTGTACCCTGCGCAGTGAAGAAAACAGATGTCAGCGTTGAAAACAAATCCTGTGCTGTTGCGGTTACCAGAACGTCAACTTTGTCCGTCGAAGCACGGGGCGTGCTCGAAAACATGTAACTGATTCCTGAGGAAACATATTCTAGTGCGCTAGCGACTTCTTCTGAAACGTGCGAGGCCGCGCTCGTTGCAGTGTCCACAATTGTATGGAAAGTGTCAACCTCACCGCTCAATGCGGGAGGTTCAGCTGATTCGACGATAATGTCGGGAAGGTGGATTGACACAGCTTCCTTGTCAGAAACGCCTACATCGTCAACGGCGCTTGCGGCATTAATGGAATCAGATTCAGTGATTCCAGCTTGTTTATCCGCTTCCAATGCTTTCTGCGGGGATGTCTCGCTAGACAGCAACAACTCTTCAGGTAATGTGGTGGCTGAAGTCATGGAGTCGGTGGGACCTTGGGGAGCAGTGGTTGATGGGTGTTCCATTACAGGAGTGGGTTTAGAGGGCGCGATAAGAACATTATTAAGGTTCCCGGCACCATCTAACTCTGTTGGGCGGTCATTGCGGGTGACCCATTTCCCGTCCACAATGAACTTATATGGAACTTTCTCATTCCAAGGAACCCTGACATTGCCTACGAAACCAGATGTGCCCTTGGGCAGATGCATTGTGCAGGACCACTACCAGGATACAAAACTGAACCTGCGGCGGACTTTGGGTAAGTAGCGAAGCTACTTACGTGGTCGAATGAGCCAGTTAAGATCACATCCGAAGCATCACTGTAGGGCCTGAGAGTAGAAGGTGAACACAAGCGCTCATCAATTTGGAGACAACATACCACGAGAATTCGGCTTCATGCAAGTCGTCCATGGTGTCAGACGAAGAGTAGAAGGAGGGAGAGAACAACCTACAGGAAACCCTGCCGTAAAGTCCTCATGTTGGCAAATGGCAATGATTCAAGCCGAGGCGTGGGGTGTCACGCGGCTAAGTCGTGACGAAATATAAATGTACCTAGACCTATGTATTAAGTAACAACTTTAACGTTTGGTACAAAATGAAGAAAGCACAAAGGACCATATCTATTCACTATCAACGGCTTCCCTTCTTGTCCGCTCTCCATTCCTTGAACATTCCATCAAGACTCTTGTATAATAGGTGGGACGGCAGACATCGAATTATCTCACTCATCTTCTCCTCTGCTTCTGCCTTTCCCTTTTCACCAGAAGCCTTCCGCGCAAAGTCCACTGACATGTGGAACAATGCTAGCACCGCCAACGATACATGCGTCTGCTGGGCACCGTGCGACGAGGACTGTGAAAGAGCGGCCAAAAGTGGCCCCGACACGCTCGGGGCTGATATCGCAGGCGTAGATTGGGAAAAGGGGGTTGCTCGTTCGCCTCTGACCAGCCTGAGAAGAATCTCCATCATGTTATCTACCTCAGTCAAATGCGTCTTCACGAAGCGCTGTCGTTCTGTGGGAACACCGACAGGGGAGTTGACTGCCCACCCATCCAGCACTGTCCAGATCGTCGGAGCCTTAGAGACAAAAGAGTCAGGATCGAGACTCCTGTCAAGATAACGAGAACAAACTGGGTCAGGATCTACAACTGCGATCTTTTTTTCCCACCCATCAGCAGCGTCCCCTGCTACCCAGAACATTCTTCCAAACATGCTCTTCAGCCACTCCTGGACATCGCCCGACTTAACCCACTTAGGTTCCGATAATGGGCGCTCAGTATCAAGATGGACCATTAAAGTGATCGTTGAAGGTAGTGTAGCCTTCGAGAAGGAAGGTAGAGTCTCATCAGTGCTGGACACTTCAGATAGCGTTGGTAAAGGAGAATATGATTTTGTCGCATCAGAAAGTCCCTCAATCTATTAATCGTATTAGAGAAGATAAGAGTAAACAAACAGATAATCTTACCAAAACACCCTTGAGGCCATCGTCGCTACCTTTATCGAGGGATATGTGAACTTCGATTCGACCCTCAGCTCGGTAAACCTTCAAGTATTCGACCACTTCTGCGTCCACGACCAAACGCCTGCTGCCGGCAGCATACGATATTGACAGGCGATTTGCAGATGGCACTCGACCACCTTTCGAAACTGCCGTACTCGCTGGAGGGTGTGACGGATCGCCATATGTTGAACCGGAAGAGGTTGACAACAATGTATTCGAAGTAGGAGAGGCAGGGGGCTCAGGAAGGTGCTCTTGATCCGCAGATTCGTTGGCACCTTTGGCATGCATAGTGACTTCTTCGTGCTCGACCGAAATTTCGCCGGTAAGCTCCAAGACAACTAGCTCTTCTGAAGATGTGCCAACACCCATATCCTCGTCGATAATTGTTGACGCGAGTGACGTCTCTGTTTGAAGTGGCTTCACGCTGGAAGCCTGCGTGTCGGATACCTGCGTATCAAGGTACCCAGCATGATCAGCAGACTGTTTCTCGCTATGAGGCATATCAGACTGAACAACAGGAGGAGAGCCACGACCAGTAGAGGAACTCGTGTCAAAGGAAGAGCTCAAATAAATAGCATGAGAAGGATCAGCTAGAGTAGCTGATGCATCAAATAGCTTATCAACATTTTCATCATCAACAGGCTGGGTGACTGGCGAAACATCACCACCCTCTTCAGGTGCAGAAACCAAAATGTCCACGTTCGGCTGTGTAGCGACAGCACTACTATGGTTTGCACCAAGGTCAACAGCAGCGACATCTGAGGACGCTGACGGCTTGATTCCTTCAGCATTCGGGATAGCATCATGATTATCCCCAGCATGTGAGCCATCAGACTGCTCGTGAACACCTCCTGAAGAGGTAATTCCGTCCATGTCAGTACTATGGGAGCCTTTAAGATATACGTTAGTTTGTATAGCCTTGAGCCACGAATGGACGCTCCCCCCAAGCTCGAAAGCATCCACCCAAAGCGAAAAATAAGGAAGGTTCAACTCACCATTCCCATTGAGAAAAGTATTCGTAGCAGGAACGAAATGGGGAACATTTGCAGCATGGCTCTCCTCTTCATCCATATCATCAACAGTAGTAGCCGCATCGACATCGACATCGACATCGGCGCCTACGTCGCCTTCATCCTCAGCGATAGCGGCCATGAGCCAATCACCTTCACTGGCAGTTTCTGCTACACTGGGCGCTGCGCTTCCGCGGCCCACTCCATCCAAGTCAACACTAATATTATCGTCCATCTGGCTGCTGCGAGGAGGAGGCGGTCTTTCTCGACCTTCCTCTGCATCGCCATCATCATCCTCAAGCTTCTTGCGCTTGCCTTTGCGCGTATCTGGAGGCGCAGTATACGAAGCATTATGCGGAATGGGATGCGAGTCATCGGGAGAAACAGGAGTGTGAAAATAAATGCGGATGCGAGAGGGTGGAGGCGTCGTCAACGAGGACGACTGCTCCTGATAGGAAGCATCCGGCTTCGCATCTGCCGCGTCTGCTGTTGGTGCAGGTTCTGATTTTGGAGCACCAGCATGCATGTCTTCATCCTTAACTTGCTCCTGCGAGGATTCCAAAAGAGAAGCAGCGACCTCTTTTTCTTCAGCCTTGATAGGAGATGGTAGCACTCCCCACATCCATCCAAGTTCAGGCATCTCGAGGCCCACAATTTTAAAGTCAGTGAGCGTGCGCCGATTTTCGTCCTTCTTACCGCTGCTTGCAAATTGCGATGCATCACGGTTTCCAAAATTTGTACTACCATCCTGGCGGCCTGCACGACCTGAAGTATGTCCTTGACCTCGTCCACGGAACGCAGCATTGTTTTGGTGATGCTGATGTCCGGCATTGAACGACCCACCTCTGCGATTGTGAAAGTCCTTGTTGAAGCCTCCTCTCGATCCGTGTCCACGCAGAGAATTTTGTTGAGCAGCGGCGCCACCTCGTCCGCTGCCATTGTTCACGAACATGCTGCCGCCTCTGCCGCCGCGTTGTCCGGTCAATCCTCCCCGGTTTCCGCTCATGACTGCACCTCTGCCTCTGCCGGAGTTCATATTGCCTCCTCTTCCGCCCATTCCACCTCTGTTTCCACCTAGGGGCATCTGATTGGCGCCAGGCTGCCCTTGACCCTGTCCTTGGTTCTGGGGATAAATCCCGACACTCCCCGGCGGTGCAGGAGGAGGTTGAAACTGAGGTTGAGGAGGGGGCGGACCAAGTTGTCGGTTCTGACCGTGATGTTGATTCGGGCCATCAAACCGTTGGCGTTTGGCAGGGGGAAGATGTTGGGGTGAGGTGTGATGAAGAACATGGTTATGTCGAGGCTGCTGCTGGGGTTGGGGCTGCTGTTGATGAAAATACGGTTGTGGAGGGGCCATCGTTTGTGTAACATGCGGATACGCAGGCTGCTGCGGGGCTACGATTGGCTGTTGGGGTTGAGGAACATACGGTTGCTGATAGCCAACGGAAGGTTGATACGGATTGTACTGCTGTTGAGGTGGAGGTGGCGGTGGTTGAACCACAGGCGGTGGTGGTTGATACTGTTGTTGAGGATGACTATGTCTCTGCTGCCAATGCATGCCCTGTCCACCATAACCGTAATTTGCATACAAAGCACTTTGTTCAGGGGGAGGTCTTGGAGGCTGCTGAGGAGCGGACCATGCCGGAGTGTAAGCTGGAGTCGCCTGTTGTTGTTGCTGCTGCTGCTGCTGCTGGGCTGCCGCTACCCAATAAGCGGAATAATCTGGAGGTGCAGCAGGCGGTGGTCCTGGAGGAAGTGGTGGTTGCGGCGGGTTGTATGTCGGTTGCGGTATAAAAGGATTTTTATTCATTACAGAATACTGAAGCTGCCGTCGTCACCGTCGTAGTCGCCGATGGACAGCTTGTCGTCGTCGTCGTCGTCACTCGTATGCGTGATTACTGCAGTCGACACTGAAAATGCAACGAACACATTCATGCTTATGTCAGCTCCCAATGGCCTTTGGTGACGTCCGTTTTACATATTAACCTCGGGTGAAAAAAATACAAGTACAGTGTTAAAATAATGCCATAGAAATACAGAGATTGAGTTTGATATAAAATCGTCAATTACAAACTGTCTGATACTACGCCCTTTCCCGACTTGCACCAGCGGAGGCACCTGACGTGCCCGCGCTCGGACCACCGGTCTGGGTCGGCGGGCTTGAGTGCAGCTGACTTAGTTTATCGTGACGTTCACGCTGCAAATATTAAGCGATTGGTGCACGTTCCGAATATAACACACCTACATCATGATCATTCTTATCCTTGGTGACCTGGTCGACGTGTGTTCGCGCAGTCGAGAGGTCATGTTTGTGTTTCTCTAGCTGCTGTTGCTGAGTCTAGGATATTTAAGCGTCGAGGAGAGGGTGGACAAAGGCTACGCACATGAAGGCCCGCCTGTGCATTGTGAAGGTCTGCAACAGCTATATCATGCTTGCGGGTGATGGCATGGAGGGAATTAACGGCCTCCAGCTCCAACTTTTCCAGCTTCCTGACGGCTTTCTCTGCTTTGTCTACGGACTAAAAAATCTCAGGAGTGGATAGAATCCAGGAATCAATGCCCAAGTTACCTTGGAAGCCTTGGCTTCTGATTTCTCGTGCTTGTACATGTCTTTGAAAGCTGACTGCAATTTCTTTTCCTCAGATTTGGCTTCCATCGAGAATTCTTTCTCAAGCTTCTTCATGGACTCTGGATCTGCAGGAAGTTCTGTAGGCGCGGACATGTTTGTTGGAGATGATAAAGTTGAGAAACGAACGATATAGCAGTGATTACCTAGCTTGAAGCCCCTGAGGCAGACAGAGACATGTATGCCGATTTGATTTTTCACGTGGCAACTGTGCATAACAACAGAAATCTAATCGGCGATCATCGCCTGGAGTCTGGAAACTGGAGTCCTTTTCATCTTACGGCCATCTTGCAGATTCTACTAGCTCCGCAAGCGCGAGGTCATTGTTGATTCTGTTCGCTTTACTGGAAGACGCCTTGGAGCATATTAATATCTGCACCATATCCAGTTAGATCAAATAAGCACTTGCAACTCCTCATCACATCGCGCTCACCTGTTTCTCCCAGAGTCCCTGGTCGAACAAGCTTGTTGACTGATTTCAGTATCAGTGTGCAGCTAGGAAAGCAATATATCTGTCGGTAATTGCAGCCGATTCAGACTGCCCTGTGACGTGAAGCTGCCGATACATATATGGAGCACGATGAAAGACAGACTCCGTCCTCCCCCTTCATTTGCGCCTCACGATCCGTTGTTCGTCTCTGACAACACCAGCGAAGAGGACCATTTTGTGAACTCCACACCCTCGTCTCCTTTCCAAGCTGGTTCAAGCACCTCCCAGCTGGTGCTAGACCGTTATCCTTCACAAGACTCAGTTGCATACCGTTCCCAGGTCAATTTGATGAGCGACTACGAAAAAAATGTCTACGGGTCACCACAAAGCAACAGACAGGAAAGCGGAGACTCGCATCCATCTCAGGCCAGCATTACGCAGACAGGGACTCAGAAGCCATCTGTCCACTATCACGAGGATGTAATTTCACCACCCGCTAATGGAAGTTACTTTGGATTTCCCAAATCAGACTCACGTCAATCTTCGGACGATGAAGATGAGGAAGACGAATTCGATTGGAGCGGTGACGAGGATCTCAACAATGAGGAAGCCAAGTTCGAGAAGAAAATGGGTGTGAAAATCAAACCTCGTGGCTGGGGCATCATTAGGTATGTTTGCCGAAGACGTATACCTTCTCCGACCAACACGAACATTACAGGCTAGTTACTCTACTTTTCTCTTCACTCATTGGATCCACCTTCCTTGCGGCAGTCCTGATAACTCCCGCACTCCTTGTCCACTTCTTCTGGTACAAGCCACATCCAACGGACTACAGGCATTTTGTCGACATCAATGTCGAGGCTTGGCTCTTCTGGGCAGCAGCCAATGTCGTCATTTCTTGGGGTCTCGCAATGATCGTCGACATTATACCTGTCATTATACGTGTGGTGATTGCAGGCACATGGGGTCATGTCTCAGAGACCGTTAGAACGAAGCTCGAGTTGTATGCCTCAATCAAAGATACCATCAAACCTTTATTCTATGCCGCGAGCGCCTGGCTCAGTTGGAACATTCTGTTCCAGAATATCTTCAAGCTGAATGACTCATCTAATGCCCAGAATTATGCTCGCTACACGGACCGTGTGAGCATCATTCTGTCACTCTTCATGTTCTGAAGCTCATTAAAACACCAGGTCGCCCAAGTAATTGAATTCCTGTTCTTTTTTACCCTGGTGATATGTATTCAAAGGATGCTCTCCCATGCTATTGGTGAGCTCACCTGATTCGTATCAAAATCATAATTCTCATTGCTCCCAGCGTTTGCATTCCATAGGACTGCGTATAAGGAACGTCTAGACGAAGTTAAGACAGCCCTTCAAGCGATAGAAACGCTTCGCGACTACAAGCCCAAATCGTCGGCACGTCACAAGTCCCATAGCTCCCATCCGATGTTTGCGACCTTCACTGGGCTCAATCCGTTCAGCGACAAAGAACATTACAATATTCTCAGTAGCAGATTGCGCTCTGAGAGCTCCGCACCAAGTGAAGGTGACGAAGCGGATATAGAGGACGGAGCAAAGCTGAAGAAGAAAAAGGATAAAGGGAAGCATAGGCAACGCAAGTCGACCTTGGAAGATCTTGAGTCCTCAACTACTACGCCAGAACAATTTGCCACCACGCCAGCTACTCACTCCCCAGTCGAAAAGCATTCGACTCACACATATCCTCCTACCCCTTCCGGCCCGCGTTCTGTTGACCCACGCACCGAAGACCAGACCATTGTCGTTCAAGCAGCGAAGGCGTTCAAGACTGCTGTACTGCACGATGCCCGGAATGTCAAAGGTGCCACTGATGAGCTTGATGCGTTGGTCTTCAGTGTGAGCTCAACACACGAAGCAAAGGTAGGAGCATTTGAAACTGCGTTATATGTACGCTAAAACTAACTTGGGCGTCAGCGTCTTGCCAGGGCGATATACAGGACTTTCAGAGACCGCCGGCATACTTACATCGTGCCCGAAGACTTCTACCCCGCATTCGCTACGCAGGATGAAGCTAAAGATGCTTTCCGGGTTTTCGATAAGGACAATAACGGTGACATATCTCGGTCTGAGATCAAGTCGTCGCTGCTTCGCGTTTACAAGGAACGTCGGTTTCTGTCGCGCAGTATGCATGATGTTAGCGCTGCACTCAAGACTCTCGATCAAATCTTGCTACTCGTCGCTCTCATCATCTTGTTCTTCATCTCGTTGAGCATTTTCGGTGTCAATGTGACGCAGTCCTTGACGAGCGTGTATTCCCTCGGTCTCGCAGCCAGTTTCATATTCAAGAACTCTGCGAGCAATGTCTTTGATGCGATCATGTTCTTGTTTGTAACTCAGTGAGTCACGTGGTTGTACTTGAGTACCAGGATGACCCTCTCGTTTACAGTCCATTTGATACTGGTGATCGATGCTTCATCGATAGTAAGCCACTGAATCGTGGGCTGGGTGTTGCTAATGACGTTTTCATTTTCAGACGAGAATCTAGTTGTTAAGAAGATGAACTTGTTTGCAGTATGCGCATTCACCTGGAATGGATGCACAGTCCTCCTGATACTTTCTTTATCAGACGGTATTTGCTCGATCAGATGGTACTGAAACATATTACTTCAACAGTCAGCTATTCACGAAGTTCATGTACGCATCTGAGCATTTCTTATGCACCACATGATATCTGACAATGCCTACAGTACGAACGTCCGCCGTAGCGATGTACGGGCCTCTTGCACCTCTGAATATGTTGTACTAATTACTCTGGCAGAAAATGGCGGAGTCTTGTACCATCCAAGTTGCTTGGCGTACGCCACAAGCAAAGCTAGATGCGCTTGAGGAAAAGCTGAATACGTGGCTTTCCACTGAGGAGAACAGGTGGTTCCAGCCGACCACTTCGGTCGTATTGCAAAACATCAGTTACCAGCGCTATCTGGAGTGTACTATTGGTATCTCGCACAACTCGTACGTTTTTTTTTGTTTTTCATATCGGAAAGAAGTACAGAAGCTGATCATGTTTTCAGAACGTGGCAGTAAGTTGCGGAGAATGTGGTTTGATTGTGTTTTATTGATGACTTCCTGCAGAGACTGGGGCCTCCGGAATACGCGCAGGACCGCATTCCACGCAGCAGTTCAATACTACTGCCGGGAGCTTGAGATTACTGCATATGAGGCACCTATGCCCATTGCATATGCAGATACTCACACGCAACAATATAATCTTCCCCAAGAAGCAGTACTACCCAACATCTGTTCAGATATTCAGTCTCCTGGCAACCAACGTTCCCCCAATGCAAGTCGAAAGAGCTGCCTTGGTTTCATGCCTCCGCGGGATCAAGGTACTCATTTGACACGTGCACACACCCGTGTGCGCAAAGGCAAGAGTCGCAAAGCAGCTGTACGGGGAGTAGGTGCGGACGGTGGCGGAGATGGTTGAGCTTTATCCTTTCTCAGTCTCGACCGCGCAAGACGGTTTGTTCGAACACTTAACTCCCTGACTCGTAGAGCGACTCTGTTAAGGGGCGTGTCTCTGAACCGAATTGTCTATGTTGGTGGTGTAATTGAGATCTAGATCATTTTCTCCTGTTTTATGACTTGCGCAGTGACGCGGTTGTGTTTTGTGTTTTGTCAACAGTCATCATTTTTCGTCATCGATTCATCTTTTTGCGACGTCGAACACTCGTCGGTCACGATTTTGAAAACTAAATTTCGTTGTAATCTGTCTGACTCTTTCTTGGATGGTGCAGGTTCGAAATTTGAAGGTTGGTGTTTAGTCAAGCGGTTACAACAACAGATTAGATATCCGTTCGATGTGCGGTTGCAGGCTCGAAACCTGCGAATAACAGTTTTTTTTTTTTGCGTGAGCACACCTTCAACGTTCACTCATCGGTAGATCCTTTGACACAGTATTAACTATAGCGAAACTGAAATAGTCGCTTGACCTGGACAGATCCGAAACCTGTTAACAACAGCTTTTCTATGAGTTACTCGAAGGTAAGTCTTAACCAAGTGGTGATTTACCTCAACAGAATCTTAGAAATCTGTCCCTCTTACTCCGGAGGATGCTGGCTTGAAACCTGCCGATAATTTTTTCTTCTTTAGTATCATACCTTGGACATTTACTAATGGTTTGACCCTTGAATGTCTGTCTTCAGCGGTCACTACCGAAGTGTTTAAACATCGGATTTGAAATTTTGTCCTGGTGTGACTCATGCCAAGTGGTTAGTGCAACAGATTCAAAATCTGTTGAGCCCCCTTGGACAGCGCAGGTTTGAAACCTGCCAGTATTTTTTTTCCGGCTATGACTCTGACACCTGGACATTCACATATGGACAGAGTTTCTTAGAGGCTCATCTTGACCAGTCATAGTTGTCCCCCCAACAGATATGAAATCTGTTGTTCTTGGAGCTGGTGACTCCGTTCAAATGCTGTTGATCTCGATAGCTGGCTGGCTGCATGTCCATGACAAGGAATTCACCTTGCGGGATACTTTACTTCTCAGAAATATGATACGTCTACAACTCCCACAGTATTTACATGTCACCTGGGAAGTTTAGGTCTGGTGTTGTGCACCGCTACGATTTAGCATCATTGATTTTGATTTTTGGTACTGTAGTTTTGCCATGATTGAAATAAACCCTAACCACGATGTGAATCCTGTTATGGGGCGTGACATCCGATATCCGACACTTGACCTTGAACGCGTCACCTACAAACGACCGCGTAAAGCATCCAATATCAGTTCACTTCGTCTACCCCCATCATGGTACGTGCAAGGTCTATGCTCTCCGTGATCCTATTTTTGAAAGATTCCCTAGTTTCGGAACACATACGACTCTGATAACACTGTCTTCTCGCCACAAGGTCGTCTCCACCAGGTCGAGTATGCGCTCGAAGCCGTGAAGCAGGGATCGGCGGCAGTGGGTCTGCGATCGAAGACCCATGCTATCCTTCTTGCTCTGAAGGTCAGTATATTCTAATTAGTTCACGACAACTCTTCACAAAGAGTCCATACAGCGTTCCACAGGAGAACTCGCTTCATACCAGCAAAAGATGTTCCGCATAGATGATCACGTCGGCATCGCCATTGCTGGTCTTACGTCAGACGCACGAGTACTCAGGTGTTTATTGAGTTTTACGATGTACAACATGCAGTCTGACTTGACTGCAGCAACTTTATGCGACAGCAAGCAATGGGAGAACGTATGATGTTCAACAGACCTATGCCAGTGAATCGTCTCGTCTCTTCCATCGCTGATAGTATGTGCTCCAGAAGCTCGTGTGTAACTGATGCTCATATTGTCGCTTGTAGAGGCGCAAGTGAACACGCAGGAGTATGGTCGCAGACCATACGGAGTTGGGTTCCTCGTCATTGGTCAAGATCAAACAGGACCCCATCTTTTTGAGTTCTCGCCATCAGGAAACTCGTATGAGTATTACGCCATGTCGATCGGTGCTCGCAGTCAGAGCGCAAAAACCTACTTGGAGAAGCATTATGAAAGTTTCGCAGATTGTATGTGCTGGATCCATCTTACACCGTGTTCATGTCATTGAAGTTGTTGCAGGCAACCTCGAGGACCTCATTCGGCATGGTCTCCATGCCCTCCGTGAGACCCTCCAACAGGACAAGGAGCTTAACGTGAATAACACGTCGGTAGGCATCATCGGACCCATGGGTCAACATGAAAAGCCTATTTCGCCGTCAGGCAGCTTCCGCATCTTAGAGGGTGACAAAGTAGAAGTATACCTTCAGAGTATGGAGAAGGAGAAGGAGGAGGCACCCGCATCCGTACCTGATGCAGCACCAGCGCCCACTGGTGATGAAGATGTACAGATGTCAGGATAAACTAAGATATAATAACAGCCGCCTTTCTATTTGGTCAATCACAAAAATTGAGATACAAAAAACTCAACGACTGTCAGTGAGATACAGGAGTCGTGGTTTAGTTCAGATGCATAATGATAAGCGAGTGGTGATGTGTAGCTCTAAAATGTCGGGTTATATGCGTCTTACAAGCCAGAGCTCTTTGCCTGCATCCCAGCTTTCCTCCACATCTGTGCAGCTAAGCCTGGCCTACGCAACGATACTAGTAAGTGCACCATCGTGCTCAGGAGAGCAATGCTTCCCGCCTGATGAGCAGCTGCAATGGGCACAGGGACAAGGTATAATAATGTCGCAAGACCCAGAAGAACCTGTACATTTGCCATGGCAAAGGCTGCCGTGACAGATGTGCGAGCAAATGGTGGCAACAGCGCACGGATGACGGGGCGCCGACTGTAAACGAAGAGCAGACAAGTACTGAGATACGTAGTCATCGCCTGTAATCGAACACTTAAAAGAATACAATATAGGAAAGAACGAAACATACGAGAACTCGATGATCGAACTGAACGGTAGTGGGATTCTCAAAGATATTTCTCCACCAGATATCAGATCCATCGGCATTTTTTGCATAGGCGGACGAGAATAAATCATCCATGGGGGGTGCAAGTCGGCCACCCATGAGCGGAAATTCGTTGTATAGCAGACCGGCATCCAGCCCAGCAACAAACGCGCCTGCACATAGACTGTAATTACACTGAAATGAAAGCCGAAACGAACGAACCTGATAACGCAGTCAAGAAGACTAGTGCACTCAATCCTTTGGACAATCGAGAAAACCTCTTCACAACAGGATTTGAAAGCACGTTCTGCCAATTCATAGTGCTGGACCCGCTCCACGAGCCACCTCTGGCATATCTCCAATCTTTAATCGCCGCTAGCCCAGTTCCGAGCATCCCTGCATACAGCACCACGGCCGTTCCGAGATGAGCTGCTAGGCGGTACTGAGAGACGCGGGGTACTGCGCCCGGCGTGTCCATGATGGAGTCTTCCAAGCCTGATTTCACCATGTACCATCCAAGGAAACCTTGAAAACCGATGAGCAGTGCCATGCCCGTCAGTTGCATAGGCATCGAGGCAGTGAGCTTCTTCCGGAGACCAAAGTAAGCCAGAGGGACCACAAATGCAATTCCAATGAGGCGCCCAAGTACGCGGTGACCCCATTCCATGTAAAAAATGTTCTTGAATTCATCGAGGGTAATGGAGTGATTGAGGCTGCGGTGTGTTCACGAGATGACCCATGGAGCGATCATGAAAAGAATGCTCACAGTTTAAATTCGGGGGTAGCCTTGTACTTCTCAAATTCAACACTCCAATCTTCCGCATTCATAGGTGGAATAATGCCCGTGATGGGCTTCCATTCTGTGATGCTCAACCCCGATTCGGTGAGACGCGTTACTCCTCCCACAACTATCACCGCAAAAACCATTGCTGATGAGAATAAGAGCCAGCGCCCGACTGCTGGTGGAGCAAGCACAGGTAATTGTGATGTCTGCGCAGCACCATGAAAGGCGTTCGCAGAGAAGAATCGAGGCTCAAGGGAATGAAGAACAGCTGGCTTTCGCTGCGCGACGACTGAATAACACCTCCGGTAGAGCCATGAGTTACAGAGAGGTGAACTTGTGACTTCAGAAGCAAGGCATGACTTGGGCACTCTTCTGGAGAAGTTAACTGGAGCAGTTGAAAATGTGCGCGAAACACGTAAGCCAAGATGGGCTCTTGGACGCAGCAAAGCGTTTACGAAGCTCAGCTGCATAGGAGCTTCCCTCAAGCCCAGTGCCTGGACTGGTCAATGCGAATGTTCAATATTGGTACTGACCTACTCAAACGAATACTTACGTCGAAAATGCACATTGAATTTTTGCACAGCCACAATATGTTCACTGCACTTCCATCCACACCACCACCATGTTAACCTTAAGGAGGGGACTGGCAGCGTCGCGAGCTCTCCGGAGGTTTTCAACCAAGCCCCATCTAATTCCGCCAGCCAACCTTTCTGAAGGAGAGAAGCTAATATATGACAAATTGACCGACAAGTTTTTGCCAACTGAGCTAGCCGTGCAGGATATTTCAGGTGGGACTCTTTTGCATAGCCCACGATTAGATCGGTTGACCTCACTGATACTATAATATATCAGGAGGCTGTGGTGACTTCTATGCTATCAAAATAGCAAGTGAGGCTTTTAAAGGCCTTTCAACCTTGAACCAGCATAGACTTGTAACACGAGTACTGAAAGAAGAAATTGAAGGGATTCATGGGTTACAGGTCAGGCGTCGCCGTCATTACCAGAAGTTTACTGATACATGATCTGATCACCCAGGTCAAGACCATCCCACCCTCATCAGAATCATAACTTAGGCGGACAGTACTTCCTCGGACACTCATTGTATATCCGATTGTATGGTGCATACGTATTCAAGGTGTTGACGACATTTTATTTCATTTTCATAGAACAATACACGGGACATCATTGCCGAGAACGATCGCCTTCCAAGTTACGCATGCTACACTGCTATGGAAGTCTACGCCATCGGAGCGCTTATTGTACCGCATCTCTTGAGAAGCAACGGAGTTACTCTAGCCCAGAATAGTGTTAGAGCAGTCACTTGACAAGCCTCCTCTGGGCCTCATGGCCGCTTTGTAAGAGTTAGAAGCGAAACAGCTTCGCGATGATAAATTTCGCGATTTGGGTCGTCCTCCACCTTACGAACACTTGTTATCAACCTGTCGTCAGATTCGATGAGCCAAAAGGATTCATACCTCTTCCCAACTGAATTTCTTCTTCAACATTGTGAAGAACCGTTTATCTGCCTACAGTACAGTGCTGGTACGGACAATTCACCAAATTATAGATCTGATAGGCTCACCTTACGTCTCTTTTTGTAACAAAACAAAATTTCTGTACTGCCACCGACGGCCATCTCGGATAAGGTCTGAACCAAAAGAGGGAAAGCAGGCTCAAAGTAAACACAATCTGCTGCAAGGATCAGTTCAGGAGGAGGTATGTCCGAGGGCAGCGCTGCTCCCCTGGGCGAGATCAACGGTGCACAGCCCTTTAAGCAAGTCAAGATCATCTTACCAATTGAGTTCGCGAACGGAGACACAGGACTGCAGATTGTTTAATGTCACATTTTGTTGCATGATACCCAGCAACGGGCTGGAAGAATTATTGTTTCACTGAGATAGCTGAAATAAACAATAAGGGACGAACGCTTGATCGGTGATCCAGACTGTACCACCGAGTGCGCCTGCTACAAGACCGACCAGTCCCGTTCCACTCCCGAGTTCGACAATCTTCTTGCCTTGAAGATACCCAATACCTCGAAATGCAATATAATTTGATAGGACCTGCGTTGCATCCGATGTCTTGCTCTAGCATTCAAGAAAAAGTACCTACCTCACCGGCTGGCCAAGCAATGCCACCACAACCGTGCGATGCATCGACCTTGAGTGAAATCGACACAAGGGGGGAGTCCACAGGAAATATCAATCTGATCGTCTCACCGAGGATAGATTGGGGCTGCGAGGGTATGACAACAGTATCTTCGTCATCTCGAGCGAAGTCGCTGTCTGTCGTAAGATGTCGCAAGGGATCTAATGCATCGAGGGCCTCGTCTAGAGCAATTTCATTTAAGCTTGCAACTGGATCAGGTAGAATGTCAGATGATAGCAGTGATGTGGGTTGGGTTATAGCCATCATGATTGTCAAATATAATACAACTGGTCGGCTGTGATTTTTCTGACGAACGTTATCAAGTGCTAATATTGTCTGGCGGTCCTTTCCGGTGGCCCCAAACTCTCTTTCACTTTCAGGCACCGACTTACACGGGACCTAGTACGGGGACACCAGCTGATTATGAAGCTCTTCCTTGAACTCAACGTTCATCAACTCGCCGTCCACTTTGGTGACCGGACCCACGGGAACACACCAAAGTTGGCAATCTACACACACGAAACCAGTGTGACTGGGATCCGAGCGCGCACGAAGCCATGCGATTATCAATTATGATCCTCTGATCACAAGTCGGTGTTACGCCAGTGCCGCAACTATTAGACAATTTGGGGGTTGTTTCGGCAAGATGCGTTTCCTCAGCGTTGTGCGAAAGCTCGGCTTGGCCGAAACAATTATTGATGCTCACGACATCTTTTGATAGAGCTATTATAATATATAGCATTCCGATCCTCTTCATTCCCCGCTTTCATGACATTTGCAAAGATGCAGCCACCTCATGCAGATGATCTCGCACCTCTCCCTGTATTCTCTCGGCGGAAGACCTCTAGGTTGCGCGGACCTCGCCCATGCAGCTGGCTCCAAACGGGGATAACAATAAAAGAAGAAATTGAAGGGAGCTGGTCATGGACATGTCGGCAGGCAGACCTGTCCAGAGCATCAACATTATGCTCCCGCACCTCTGGCGACTCTGCTTCATCCAATCAATCCAGTATTAATTCCGAGTCCTCGTCCGGCTCATCGTCATATATTGATGATACACAGAGTTCGCCATGTGATCACATATCGTCACGCAGACATAGACGTCGCTCTCAACGACGGAAACCATCAGGTCCACGCCCTCCCTCCTGTCATTCTCCCAGTTCTCCTATGCGACCCGCACTTTCTGTCAATACATCATTGTCACCCCCCGTTCCCCTTGAGACGCCTGTCCTTCCGCTGCCCCTGGCAGAGTTCCCACATATAGCACCAACTGAACCCACGACGCCCGCACCTCAGTTACCTTCAGCAATTGCGTTTTCACCCTCAGAACTACTCGATTGGGACGCAATATTTGAGGTATTGGATTTGGAAAGCATCTCATAGCTTGAGCCTGGAGGTACGAGTTCATCACTAGTATTGCAACGACAAGCAAAGAGACTGATTACTTCGTTGGATAGCAATTTAGACCATAAAATTCTCGCACTCACTCATATAGCATACTCACACTTTCATCATACATTCATGGTCATGGACACTCCATTTTACGATCTCATGATTTAGTTTTTCTCTCCATTTAATAGGTGGTTCGTGGTGCTTGTTCAGTTATATCTTTTTTGAACGTGGGCCTTGACCAAAGTCTGTACATTATAGCATTGGCGCGTAAATCGAGGAGGAACGACTACGATCATCTTTCTATTGGTGTGCCTACCGGGAGACTAAAAATAATTTGCGCGAGATCATCGTGCTTTTAATGTACGGACTTGAATCCTGAACCAACCATAATAGTTGTAGTCTATGTCCCAAGAATACGTCACCTTATTCTAGGCAACATAGTCTATCGAGGGAGAAGGGAAAGTCAAGGGAAAGCGTACACTGCTTCCCAGATTCTAAATAATCGAATGTTGGACAGTTTGTGTACGCGGGAGACTGAATTATATCGTAGCGCCGCTGACGCGCAGTTTTCCGGCCACTTCCGACATCAGCTTCAGACTTCGTTGCTGGTGGGCTTTGTCCCGCGCGTTGTCCAATTTTAATAACTTTTGTTCGACATTCTCATTGTTCAATATTAATACAAGCTGCCATTCCATTCGCTGACGTCTCCAGTAGCAATCACCCTTTACAGCTCAAGTCAATGAAGAACATATTAGAGTTCACGAGTAAGCAGTCAAAAAAACGAAGACAAGATTGCAGCGAAATAAAAGTGCCTACTGCACAGTCTTGATTTTTCAATGTTCATTTTTGAAACCAATGGCAACCGGACTCGGAGTCCCGCGGGTGTGCTTGCAGATAACAGGTTTGCTGCAAGAACCTCATCGTGGGAGTCGGGAAAGTTTAATACCTGGCCACAGGATGGACAGCAGTCTCATGGTAAGGATGCCATTGACACCTGCTCATATGCATAGATATTAGTATGTACCCACCAAGTAGACAGAGCAGCTGTTGAAATTAGACTGCGGCAGACCCCCTAACTGGATGGTCAGTTAGAAGCCCGTGCGCGATGCGCATAGTTTAATAGGAATCATGGCAACTGCGCAGGAAGTGTCGTCGTGTGAAGGGCTCACCGGCACTGCCGAGGTACATACAAGCCTCCATGAGACCACTGGATTTATCGTGTGCAGTCTTTAGCACAGTCCAGCGGTGGAGCTTCACCGCCCTGTATCCGAGGCTATTACATATCTATAGTCTTTATGATATTGGCTTGTACTAGTATTGAACCGCCACAAAGACTGGAAATTCGTCGGCTGAGTTATTCTTGATGCTGCGGTAGATGGGAGACTACGGCAACTCATCGAATACTTTATGTGCAAAACTCCTGACAGTTGTTTGTCAAAAATTTTACAAACAATGACACGACTGCCATACTAGGCGTTGACAGTATGTGGGCGCTGGGCAGTTCTAAGGTGTGAAAAACGAGTGCCGCAGGACGACCGTGACCAAGAGTCGGTTGGGGGCATGATAAAGAGGGAACGACTGTCGTTCTTCTAAATATTGTCCCCAGGAATATATGCCTGGGGAAGAAGGTTGCAGCGCTGTGCAGCGGCGTAGCCTCTCGTAACATGAGGAATTCCGAGTCCTGTACTTGTCATTGGTCCTTGTCACGGTTGCACTGAACTCAACTTAGGTCGGCATTATGCAAATTTAATGTTGGCAAAAGTCACGTGTCAGCCTATCAAGTTGAACTTGATCCGTGCAATGAGGCTTGAGCGAGTCTTTATTCGTGATACTTTGACCAAGTACCAGGCCTTCCTTCTTTCAGGCTCAAGGTTTGATGTTTGACTGCGAGAGACTAGCTATGTTTGAGTTAGTCTTCCCGGCTTTGACAGGATCCGACAAGCATTGTTTTATTTCACGAAAACGCCTAAACTTTTATGTTGCGGATTCCGGAACCCCGGTCCATCCAGGTTCTAGTGTCCACGTCATACTGAACACCCGGGCCTGGGGCTTGGGCCACAGATATACAGGAGGAGCCGCCACCAGTCACATCAGCATGCTTACCTCAGGCTCGTTGGAGCCAATTAGCTCTGAACTTTCTGCTTCTGCTCTGGCCTCGTGACTTTATTCAGCCCCCGCCAAGAGCCTCGAGGCATCCCTGAAACAGATCACGATAAATTTATCGGTCCCTCATTGTTACCGTGACTATGTGATGCGTTGACTTCCTTGGAATTCACCGCGTTTTGAACTTTTTCCGTCTCCTCCAAGAATGGAAGAGGTGTACTGGGTTGGGTTGATAAGCGGGAGCGGGATGGCACGTCTTTGGTGCATGCGCACGTGTCATCTCCGATCGATAAGATCTTTGCCCAGCATCCCGACGCTTTTGGTTCAAACAAGTTAACAGCTGATTGAATCCTTATCTACCAAATATGCGAAGCCGGAACAACATTCAAAGTCATTATTGCAAAAATGGTAAGTTTTCGCATTGCCAATCTCGTCAAATCTAGCCATTCTTTTGGACGCCCGAGGTGTTCTGATCATTGGAATGGGTCTCCTAGCACGGTCTGGGCTCCAGATGAGCTGTCTTTTATCAAATGTTGCCGCTGAGGTCGTCCTCAACCTTGGTAAGACGCCAAGGATTCATATGGATTTTTGCACAAGCCTCGTCCAGGCTAGTTTCTCCTTACGGTCAGTCACCGGGGATTCAGATACATGAGATTATTTCATCCCTCTCGATTTTTATGCCTCACTATCCTCTTTCATGTTCCACGCCGTATCTCTGGCGATATTGAACTCACTCGCTGTCCGCAACTTCTTGATATCAACCCCACAAAACTATCAAGATATGACTCTCGGCATGACTCTCGTACGTACTCACCTTTTTCTTTTACATACGCGATCACTCCTCGTTACACGCCTCATACACGTTTACCTTTGATTCTCCGTCTCAATCAGCGTATTAATTACTCTCCCTGTGGAATATTCTCTCTCAATCTTTTGATCCAAGACTAAGGTGAGCTCTCTCATTCACAGTTCTACGTACATTCATTTCCCTGACTATTACCCTACTTAGTCCCTTTCCCGTTCCCAGTCCGAGCCTCTTCATTCGTCAGACCAGCAATCACTCTCTATATCACAGTATGCCAGTACCTGATCGTAATCCTAACAAATCATCTCTCGTAAGGTACGATCGTGGTTTACTATGCGTACATTCATAACGTATGTTCAAGATCTACTCTTCGATGCCTGCAATACTGCCCTAAATCTTCTTCTAGATCAGGGACAGTTACTCCTCGCGATACGTAGCTGTCTTCGCCAGCCGTGCAGTTGCCGGCGAGTGGTGTCGTGTCGTGTCCACTTCCACCAATACGAAGTACTCGGACAGTGTCAGGCGTGTTGCTCCTCAGTTCTTTACCTATGACGTCAGCAAAGCCTCCTCCATCACTGACACCCAAGTTGCATCTAGTTTCTTTGGCAAAGTGTTTTTCACGCTGCTGCCAAATAATGGCGGACTGAGCATCATTCCGATCCTAAATTTTGCGGATCACGTTAGCGGGAACACGTGAGTCATTTTGTTTCATATCTAGTTAACAATGCAAAGACCGTGTTACATCTGCTCCAGAGTCTCCTAACAAGTACTAGTACTGTTCTGGATCGTCGACAGGCAACGTCACGCCCAACTCCAAAGTTTGTGTATTGAGCGCACCCGCTTTTACACCCGCCTCGTCAGCGAGCACAAGGACACTACAGGAACCATCATGATTGGCTCTGACGAGATCGCTATCACTTTAAGTGGTACCAACCTATCCATCAGAATCTCCCGCAGCAGCCATTTGATCGCTTCGAAAAGCCCTGAGTCAGGATTGAAGTCCAGTGACCTTGTAAACGGATTCGGGGTGATGACTCTCTTAGTGAAATGAGGATCATTGCAAGAATGTAAAGGAACTCTTCAAGACGGATCATGAGTAAGAGTGGGAACTCGCTTGACCTGGTATCGTTTGACGTCGTTGACAAAGCACTTGCATACGAACGCGAAGTTGACTTTTACTTTTATGATGGAAGCTACGTCAACTCATACCAGATAACGTTACCTGCTAGATATTGTGAATCTTTCTGGCAGCCACAATCTCGCGATGCTAGAAGCAAATAGCTGACTCCTCTAATGGGACTCTGAGTAACATGCAAAATGTAAATATACTCAGGACGCAGATGAGAAACTCGTAATATGGTCAGTCGAAGGCATCACATCACCAGGCAGCTGCCAAATTTAGTTGATTCAGGTCTGACACGGCGCATCGAAGTGCTGGAGGGACTGTCGATGACGGCGCGGAAGGTGAGTCTGAGAAGGAGCTGAGATCGAGACTGATGCTAGTGCCACAGACAGATATATTGCGACAGTGGCAGGAGGAATGTTGTCAAACCACTTACACAACTTGGAGCGCCAAGCGCCACTGATCAAAGGACTGGCGAATGGTAATAACTGTGGGCAGTGAGAGTGGAGGGTGTACAATATTACCTGCGCAGGTGTTTAAAGTTAGCGGAGCCGTAGGACAGTGGCTGTAATAGGTTCGGGGTCTTACGGATGTGACGATTCCTGCGTAGATGTCTAACATAGCGTTATCTAGCTCAGTGACAATAAACTGGATTATTTTTTTAAAAAAAATGTTAGTAGTGGAGTGCTAATTACTCACGACTTCAATACCATGCCGCTATGGCACCTCGGTTGACAGTTAAGGTGTCCACTGGCCCATCTGCACCTATCCTTCGTCGGACGCACCGTGCCGGGCCTGTTCTCCTCCCGGGGCACTTAGTGCTGCGCTTAGGCGCCTCAGATGATGAAAACTGGTGGGAATGATGGTAACCTTTTTTTGGCCAACCAACCGATCACCTAGAGATCAGCAGCAGACAAAGACAGACAAAGCCAAAGCCAAATTGTGGGACGGTCTGGGTGGTTCCGGGTTGTCTGGCTTACCTGCGGAGGTACACTGCGTAGCTATACCGCCATGTTGGTACTACTCGTACTCACGACATTATCATGATCAAGCGGCCGGAGGCTGCAGTAGATATGCTCGGACGATCGGTACGTGTTTTCCTTACCAGTCCTTACCTATGTTTAATTCTTCCGATGAGGCTCCTAACAATGATGGAAGACACAGCCCTGTACGGCATAACTCAACCAGAATTCTAATCAAACTCGAAGCCACTGCGGGCGTGTTGTCTCATTTCAAGTTTTAATAGAGCCCTGATTCCTCCTGGGCCCTGGCAAAGGCTGGCTCTGTGTTTCGCATTCTACCTCATCACGACGAACGGGGCCACGATCCTTTATTGGTCTACCAGGGGAGACTATGTCACACGCCCCGTGCCAAGATGAAAGGCAAAGAGCCTAAGTTGAGGCATCCTTTTGATCAATTTGATGCTACAGAGGACGGCGACCTGGAATGTTTCAAATCTGCCTGAGTCTATATCATGATATTACCGTCCCATGTAATAATTACAATATTAATGCTGTTGTTTGGGACGTATTTATGGATCTTGTACGTGGACCTCCACGTAGCTTCCGTTGCTTTCGCGTTGATTCCGCCGTTGATTCGGTCGTAAGATCAGCTCGTCACGAAAGTTGAACTTGTACCAGAAAGATGGATAGGCTCGGCCGGACCCGGCCGGACTGTGCCGTCATTTCCAATGTTCCAATCTTTCTTGAACGTTCCGAGACGTTCCGCTAGTATTCCGCTAGTTGTCGTCTACAGGGAGTACATTTGCCTAAACCTTGAGCAGGGAACACGCCTACACCATGCTGAACTAGCCAATGCTACTCTTACCTTGAGGAATTGAACATAGCATCGTACAGGATTCACCACCATCAAAAGATTCAAAACTGTCCATGACTGTCCATGTGTTGACCTCGAGGCTCGTTGGAGTCTGGGGACAGCTTGAAGACTCTTGAAGGCGCCTTCAGTGCTGTAGCATCATGCCTCCACCGTGCCTCCTTGCAAGTTGGATCAAAGCCAACCCCAGATTTTCATCTCAGCTTGTATCTTCGTTGGTGATCTGGGCTATCGGCGCCCTCTTTTCGGACATGCACGAGGCCAGGTACAGTGCACTTTCGATGCCGCGGCCGGGTCTTCGTGCGTTCGACCACAACTTAGTTTGAATTGTACCATTCCAATCCGGACCACAGTTCCTATCTTCCCACCACCCTCGAGGTTGTGGTGCACAAGCTTACGATACTACTTAAAGCCACTCTAGCAGCATAAAAGTCTCTCGCATTTTGTTCACTGAGATTTCCACTTCCTCAGCGTTTCCATCATTATTGTCACAAAACATGGCATACTCCCCATACGACACCTATGACGACTATGACGAGTACGACTCCTACAGCCGTCCTCGCAAACATTCCCTTGGATACAGATCGACCACACCTATTGGTGGCTACCCATATCATGATCCGCGGCTGAGCACAGCGTACAGTGACCCGATGATGTACGGAGAGGTGTCACAATCTTTATCCATGTTCGTTATCATTTGCTAATGTTTAATTGTGAAAGCGTTACCCTTCATCATCCTATCCGATGTACCCGTCCACACCCAACCACCGCAGCATATACCGGACACCCAATCACAGCTCGCATTATCTCCCACAATGTAAGTGCTGGACTGTCTGAAATCTGAATGCATTCAAACAGGCTCTGACCTTTACCAGCGTATGATGATATGGACTATTGTGCTGGAACTCCCGGCCTATATCCGCCTCTCGTGCAATCCATGGCACTGGGTAGACCACGTCGGTCGTCCTCACTATCTTTCATGGGAAGACCGCCAGCATTTGGGGACCCCTTCCGCAGAAATACCCCCCCTCAAGTTAGATTCAAGCGTAAAGGTGCCTTCCGGAGTGGAATCACCCTTGGTGAAGCACAAGCCAATGTTCGATTGGCTGGATACGACTCGTACACCTTCAATGATCTCGGAGTTGATCACCGAGGCAAGATCTATGTGAAGATCTCGGTGAGTACAGTATGAGTCCGTTCTCCAGCTAAAGCCTTAATTGACCATCTCAAAGTGGCCTGGATATTCGGCACTCAATTACGAGATACCTGTTGATGGCTATGGGGGTCTCGTTGACCTTCAATCGTTGACGCGCAGAATCGGCCGTGCGGTTTCACATTACCTTCAGGTGATTATTCAATGGCATCTACTCGATATAGAGGTTCCTCATGCACTATGTACATAGGCCAACATCATTCCCATACCATGGGATCGTATCGAGCTATCGCACATGGAAGAAGCCGGCATGGGTACATGGAGTCTCAAGATGACAACAGCCTGAGCGATATCCTGTCTTGTGCGTATCCGCCTGAAGCGAAAAGCTCTCACCGTACTTTATTATATATCTTTCAAGTCCTTGATAATCTATTCATACTGCAGCTACACTCGTGGATGCCTGGTGTATCGTCATCTCTGCGTCCTTCAAGCCCTGTTCAGTTGTACAAGAGATAAAAACATGTGTGTATCATATTACGTCACGAATCTTACGAACTTTTACGATGTGTCGTCTATGTATTGGAAGGGAATGCATGATGTACAGCATCAACATCACCAAGCGCAATACATATGTTCGCAGTTACACGAATGCCGATCGCCGCTGCGGCTTCCTGTTGGATTCTTGCTTCTGATGAGGGGAGCCACAAATACCAAAGGCACGTTTCACTTTAGTCATGAAGGGTGGGTGGGTTTCCTTGTCCCTTTCCTATCACAAGATATGACAACGAGCAACGGAAATGAAGACACGTAGACTAACCATGGCACCAAGTTCTTGCTTCGTATACTTCCCACTTTGTTCAGATGTCTTGGGAATGGAAAGTGCCGCGTCTGTAGAAGGGTCACGGGCTTATCAAACTCGGCACATCGGTAATTGCCTACGTGACAAACTTACTGTATCCTCCAGCGACTCTGTTCTTGTCTTTACTAAAGAAGCGGAATCTGCGGCGGGCAGATGTGCAATTCCGTTCATGGTGATGTTCCTTTCTTTGGAAAGGATTCATATTAATTGCAAGCGATCGAAACATGGTGAAATTTTTGTAGAGCGGTAACCCTTGCGGGACTTCTGGAATGTAGCTGTTATATGAGTGGGCCGCCATCGGAGGACTGGTGAGAATGTTGTATGATCTTATATACCATTACATGACAATACATCTAGAGCATTGGATCCTTTATTTTCGTCGCTAAAAGCAATATGATAAAGTCGACGTAAAGGCGCAACGCACCCATCAATTCTCTAATACGGTACCATTCAGAAGCGAGTCCACGTTCTATGGTGTGGGATGCTCGAATCTAAAATTCGATGTCGTCGTTTGGGATTCGTGCCTAAACCTTACGGCGCACAGCGCCAAACACTTTTAGTTTTAAAACACATCCTAAGCCTTGTTCCTAACCCTCAACAGGCTTAATCCTTGACATTCCTAAACCTTTCCATGGAGTATATAACATTATGGGCCCCTCACTCAAAAATGTAATGATTTGATTATATATTACTAGCATTGATATGACAAGTTAATATATAGATAATGGACTTAGGCCTGCTGATGTGACTTTAGATCGGATGTATGCACTTTAAGACTGCATCATGATGCATCTGATGTGTTGGCGCTGCGCGCCGTAAGGCGAGTCCAAACTTTTAGCGGGTTAGCAGTGTTCGGGGCCAACTCATTTTCTCGATGGTTTATACCAGTGGGGCTGAGGGCTGTCATATGCATCCTGACAGCTGCAGGTGGCACTGACCGTTCAACGTTCAACTTACGGCTTATTTGTACTTGTAGTAAGAATGATCTCATATCAGTGGGTGGCACTATTAATTCTGATCGCCCTCTCAGGAATTTGAAACTGCCGTGATCTCTGCATGTTTTCAGATGAGGATGCAACCCTCGTTCATGCTGTGCAGAAGCAATACGCTTCTCTGAATCTCAAGCTACCAGCCGCAACTTTCACGATTCTAGCTGCAATTGCCTTGACTTCATCTGATCCTTTAACAATTCAGCCAAAGATCATTGGATTAGCTACGGGATGCAAGTGTCTTCCAAAAGACAAGCTTCCCCTTCAAGGCGAGGCTGTGCACGATAGTCATGCAGAAGTTCTCGCTCGTCGCTGTGCCCTTCGATGGCTGATCGAAGAGATCGATAGGGCGGCCTCCAATGGATCGCATTCTGCGTGGATATCGAAAACGGCAGATGATCGTTATCGTCTTAAAGACGGCGTCTGCATGATCATGTATATATCAACACCTCCCTGTGAGAAGCACTAGCCTTGTATGTTACACGTGTCTCATTTCAATCGATCGATGTCAAGGTGGAGACGCTTCTATGCGATTCCTCGCTACTTTCCAAGATAAGGAAATAGCTGCACTGAAGGACTCTGCGGTGTTCCCTCCTCTGAGCCCCAATGTCGCGTCCAGAGGGCGAGATAATTACTCCCTTTTTGGCGTTCTCCGTACGAAGCCCGGGCGTGCTGACTCTCCTCAGACATTATCGTTGTCTTGTAGTGACAAAATAGCACGCTGGAACGTACTTGGGATACAGGGGGCTTTGGGCTCTGCCTTTTTTCACCCGATCTACTTGACAAAGATAATCATTGGCCAAGTCCCGCCAGATCTGCACGACGTCGTAAAGTCTGATTGTGAACGAGCGTTCTGGGGGCGTCTGCAAGAAATGCATGGTACATATGTTGTTCGATTATAAAGTGATACTCACAAACATGACATATCTCACACAGGTCTTCCCGAGGGATACAAATTGAATCGGCCGGAAGTCCAGTTTACGTCGGTTGGGTTCGTCCATTCAAGGTCGGCACAAGAGCATTGTTCTCTTGCTCAAAGATCGTGCAATGAATGTAGATATATATTCATGGATATCTTGCGCTGTCTCTCTCAACCAGTTTATCCTCAGCTCTGACTTGGGTCGCGGACTCTACGTCACCGCATGAGGTACTGATAAACGGCCTCAAACGAGGCGTCTCTCCAAAATATCGCTACAAGATGATTTTCTGGTAAGCGCCGGTTGATCATCTTCATCTGCAAGCTGTCTTAAGGAATATTTGGGCAGGCCGAGTCTCTCAAAAGTCTCCTTGTTTCACCTGTACAGAAGGACGAGGAGCATAGAGAACCTGCCGCCTGAAAGGTGAGGATCCAGGACGAGGAGGAGGCAATCCCTAGCACTCACGACTTGTTATGTAGTAAAACATATCATCAAGCGAAGGAGAGCATGACCCAGTACCAGATGGCAAAAAACTGCTTGCTAGGGGAAGGGCAGCCCTTTTCAGGGTGGATTCGAAGTGGAGCTCGATGGGAGAACTTCGGTTCTAGCGGACAACAAAGTACTGACATTACGGATTAGACGCCATACATAAAGAAAGCAACGAAAGCGCATGTATGTAAATATAATACAACGTGATAAATAACTAGGGTATCCATTAAGAAGCACAGCGAATTGCTATATGTGGCCTTCGAGGCGTATCCGAGACACCGAGAAATACACGAGGACTGGGCAGCCGTTGGCATTATGCCTATTGATCCTTATCCTTGTCAGGGGATTCGGCTTCTGAGAGCAGTTCGTCAAGGGAGGTGGCTGGTAACGTCTTGACCATTAACAACGGCGTCCCGGCAAGCGATTCACCATCTGTAAATGTGGGGCTTGATCTACCAGAGCGACTGCCGTTATTATTACTGCTGTCCGCCAGCTCCTTTCGGAGTGCCTCTAATTCGCGCTCGAACCTTCGAGAAAGGAGAGTTAGATTCCTGTGCGGGGGACCCAGAGTTGAAGATGCTTACTTGCGACCAAATACCTCGATGTAGAATCCGCCACCGTTCCAGACGCTCACAGAGAATATAAACATAAGGAAAGCTCCACTCCACGCAGGGCTATCATACAACAAGAACACCGCAGGTAGTTCTGTAAGGAGAGAGTATACTGAAGGAGAATTAATATCATTGAATCGTAGCGTTAAACTATACATACCAAGTTGCCCCGCCATGAACGAAACTTCACGATACTGTGGAGGAACTTTCGACAAAGCTCGCCCAATGACACTACGCTTGTCATTCAGAAGGAAAGAAAACGACGTCGTTCGCTGGCCAGATGCAATCTTGCTTCGACGATCTACCAGTACGAATTTCCAATACATCAACTGCCAAGAGATATCTAGATAACCAGTCATGTTCAGTCGTCAAGATCATACCATCGACATGAAGCTTACATAGAGCACCGCTCATAAGGAGAGCACGGACTGGATCGAGGTACGGGAGTGCCTTCAGCGCGGGGAATCTGTCTTCTGCATTCGGATAAAAGTGCCTGTCCATAGTGATGAATAATTTGTATAGAGAAGACCATTCATAACGGACCGGATCACCGTGAATGTAAAAGGTGCGTATATATGCACGAATAACGACGTGACTTTATCCGTGTCATGAAAAACAAGGCTGTTTCTCCAAGTGATAACAGCACTAGCGAGCGAGCCGTGTGATAAACTGTAACAAGCCATGAACAGCGCAGCATTCGATGGGAAGAACCACATGTAGATAACGTTGAGGATAGTGACGTAGTAGCAGAGGTCGAAAAGGAAATAATGCCATGAGCGCTTCTTGTATTGGTAGGCACGGAGAGGGAGGAGATATAGGCCTTGCACTGTATATGCGATATGTATCCATCTGCATCCAGGATGTCAGTCATCACCAAACGCGAGGAACTACCCAAGGGTGCGTACTGTGGGGCCAAGCCAAAGAGCAACGCCGACACAAGGAGGGACATGACACTAAAGAAAAATGACACTTTGTCACGTGTCCTCACAACCTTGGCAGAATGCCATGATTCAACTAGGTTTTGCATACGGGCCGAAACCTGTCATAGACGCATTAAATCGCGATGCACGCCACAAGCTCAAGAAGTACCTTCAGCTTGAAGCTTTTGACCTCGCGATCGAAATTCTCCGCCAGCAGATCACCTGATTGCACGCGTTTCTTCAAAGCTTCCTCAGCTTTGGATTTCAATCTATCGCTGTGCTTTTGAATGTGCCGCTGGAGTAAGTCCAGCCGAGAGTCAAAGAATGTCTCCATTGTATCTATCGCAAAAGCAGGTTAGGGTTGGGATGGCCATGACAAGACGACAGGGCAGAAAACTTGCCTAGCAAGGTGAATGCGCCTGTCTCGTCTCGTATAAAGCGTTCGAAAGGTGCAGAGAAGTATCCTGCTCCGGTCGCTAGAGATTCCATTTTTGAAGTTGGCGACGGTGGACTTGACACCATTGTGGAGGTCTGAGATCTAAGCTTTGAGTCCGAACAATGCGAGTGCGAAGCGGGTGGCACGTAGCAGTGGATGTCTGGACTCTGAAGCGCTTGAAGGCAGTGCGTCACACGCCGACATAATTGTATGCTTACGTCACCACAAGTTAGTTTTGCAGTCTCGAGTCTCGACCTCTCTTATGAGGATTCGACTTCTTATAATGAACAGCTCTCAGTGTACGTGACTACTTATATATTGACTTCCTCAATCTCATTCTCCGTACCTGATATCAGTACCAGTAGTGTAGTCAGCCAATCAACTTCGTTTATAATTTCCCCGCACTTAGGCAACTCTAAATCTTAACTAGTACTACTCGAAGTCCAGATAAACAACTTAGGTTTCGTGGACGAACACCAGAACAGGAATAGTCTGTCCAGCATATATAGAATTCAGGATGCAATCAGGACAGGGAATGCGGTGCAATGCTCTATGTAAGTTACAGCAATACCTCACATCAACGAAAGGTCGCCAAACTTCTCCTTGTAACCTGAAAACATTGCTCAAGCAAAACAAAACATAACACAAGCGGATGAACATACCCGGTACAGTCCATTTGCCTTTCTTGACCATGGTCTCGACGGCTTCCAGTATCCGTGGGTGGGCATTGCCGACGTCCTCCACCTAAGCAAGCAAACAAAATCAGAACTGAATTCCAAGACCAAGAAGAGAAGACGCACCGTCAAGTCTTCGAACGGACGAGCCTCTTCGATGTTAGCAAGCGTTGCTTGTAACTCCTTGAGTTCCACGTCAATCTGGGCAGCCGTCGCTTGAGCTTTCTCAACCTGCGTTGATGATAAAGACACTCAGTCACGACACCACAACCTTGAGCGCAGAGGTCATACCGCTTTAGCCTCGAAAGTTTCGATAGCTTTGACATGGGCATTCACGTCGTACGTAACAACCTTGAAATCTTTCAACAGTTTCTCAGCCTCGTCAACGATTGCCTTGTTCTTCAGGACAGAGCGGTAGTGTGCGAGGTCAATAGTCGTGGGTTGAGATGCATATTGCGACTGGATGCGCTGGGCATCCCCGTGCCGTTTGCGGAATGCCTGCAGAGCGGCGATGGTATCTACAAATGCAACTCCATCAGCCCAACTGCACCTCAATTACAAGTCGAGGTTCATGCCTTTTCCGAGCCCAAGTGTCGAGTAAATGCGGGTAAAGTCCTGCCAGCGGGGAAACGAGGATGAGAGCGCGACCGAGCATGAAAAAAAAGATACTTACAACCGCGGCTACTGCTGCTTTTGATGCCATGGCTTAGAGAAAGGCAGGAAATAATGCGAGTAGCTGGGACACTAGGTAGAGGCACGCGTTGGCTACCCACAAATAATAATGCTGCAAAGGACGCGAGAGTGGACTGCAACGAGCGGAGGTAAGGCCGGGAATTGCCGATCCCGTTCATTCCGACTCTCGACGAAAGAAGAAAACAGACGCGCGCAATGTTGAACAATTTATGATATTTCTGGTCTCCTCTGCTTTACATCAAGGTTCTGTTCAAAATTTGTGCATCTAAGGTTCCCTAAAACTGAGGTGAATTCGATTTTGCAGGTAGGAATGATGATAGTCTCGTAAAAGCTTGTGAAGTTTAAACTGGCTCGAGCCATCTAGCTATAGCTCACAACTTCCTTCATTGTCCCAGGTCTAGAAGCAACAACGTCAGTGTGAGATCCAAGAGGCGCCAGTGATACGCGGCCCGTTCAGATAAGATACATGCCATGACTTTCACATCCGTATCATTACTCGATCACCTGACACCCTTATCTTGCGCCGTTGCCCTTATAAGAGCAATACGTACGAATGACCTTCTCCTCGACCCTTTTCTCTGGAACAAGGGCACAGATCGAGGGTAGTGGAGCTCGTGTGACGCAGAGAGCCTCAGAGCCTGGATCGAGCTTAAGGCTAACGACGTATTTGTGAGCCAAGTAACGCCCTTTCCTTCTTTAACTAAAGTTAGGTTTAAATGCCCAGCGTGCATGAATTATAGGATGGACAGGGTTGCTGCTTCTGCCCTTACTGCCGTTGAGCAGTTTCGTACTCTGGGACTGCTGCCTAGCATTCTCCTTGCCGCCGCGGCAGTTTTTCTGACGTACAGCTTCATCCAGTTGAGAAAGAGATTCCCGAATGCTGTTGATACGTCAGCTGTCACCGAGAAAGATAGGAATGTAAACAAGAATAGGGAACTGGGCGGTATGTTTTAACGATTCTAGTATGTGATGACGCTCACTTTAATAGACTGGATCGCGGAAGAATTTGATTATCCCGAGATTGATCCATGCCCCTTCCCACTGAATGACGTGCGCCCAGTACCGTACAGACCATTTCGGTATGGCGAATATCAGTAAGTGCTTTATTTGCTTCCTTTTTTTGTTGTCTGCGTTGCCTACATGAATTTGGTATGCGTGGCGTATGGACACGATCCTCGAATATGATGTGTGAAATCGCGGCTAATGAATTTTGTCGTCTCTTTCGAATGCAGAATCACGATGGGTATTCGCACGATGCCTTGGAGCGAATGGATTGAACTAGACTCTACCTACCCGCACTGGCAGCGTGTGCGCAAGTTCCGCGTTCGCACGCGCGGGCATGACGCCGTGCGCGTTCTTCCTGCCCGAGAAGACGAATCTGTCAAGGTCCAAGGGGGCGCATGGGCAGGTGTGTTATCTCCCCGAAATGGGAAGGGTCGAATCTATGCTGATAAGTTACAGCAAAGGAGCTCGTGTATGAACTGGCAGAGTACCTTCCGCGGCGATACCCATCGAGTTTTCGAGTAACACGATTTCCGAATGGTGTACCAACACCGTCCATTGGCGGCGTATCGCTCGCTTGGGGACGGGAACAGCCCGTGCAAACCATCGAAGCTGTTGAGACAGGAGAGAAATTTGATCTAAGGGTGCTGGAGGGTCTGGACGGCGTTGAAATGGGCGAGGAGGCCATGAGGATTACTGCAGGGCTGTAAGTACCGCGGTACTATATCTGACGTTTCTGACGTTTCTGTACATAGTATACAAGATGACGTGGCACTCATGATCGAGGGTATAGGGCTTTTAACACACCTTGGGTGATGAATTTCAAAACGTTTATTCACACAGGCACGGATGGCAAGTATTATTTCCAGGCGGGAGCGATCTGCGTTGCAGGTTAGTGCAAACAGTATTACTCCTAACGACCCTTACATTTTCTCAGGATTCTGGCGCATGCGGGACAAGATCGGAATGGCCCTGGATGATATTCATATTTCAGGAAACGTTCCACGGTGTAAGCTTGGGTCATGTTATTGTTTGCTGTCCATACTGATAACGATGGGTGCAAAGTCAAAGAAAAATTGCAGACCAGCATGGAAAAGTTTTTCAAACGGATGCCGGTGGACAAGCCGGTGATTCGAAATAACTATTTTATACAAACTTGCAAGCCGTCGACGCACGTGGCAGATGCCGACGATGAGGAACGAGTGGATGTCGAAGAAGAAAATATTGATCCAGAAGAATTAGGATGGTCAGAATCGACGAACGGACCAGAGGACACATTTTTGCATGGACATGGGCATGCAGCACTACCTGCATCGTACCTGGCGCCGTCGACACTACGACTACGATCGGAGCGACAAACGTTGCGTCGGCTTCCTCGGACAGGAGCGATTGTTTTTGGAATTCGGACGTACTTGTTCAAGATGGAGGAATTGGCTCGGGAGCGAGGAGTAGCTGATCGGCTTGCAAGCGCCATAAGAAGCTGGCCTAACGATGTTGGGGTATACAAAGGGCGTAAGATGTATGCTGATGTGCTATTGAAGTACTTGGATAGCATGAGATAGGAGAACCGCATGGACATGTGCTAAATTAGGGGGGAAAAGAATTACAAATGACGTGTCGGATGTGCTAAAAGTAGGAAATGATTGCGTTTATCGAGCGTTTATTAGAACTCCGATTCAAGTTCAATATAACACGAGACTACGTCAGACGTCGTCATTCCTTTCTGACCTCTCCTCAAGAAAATTGGAGGGTCGTGTAGTACAAGTTGGCTTCGTGCCAAAAAGACATTCTGTGTGTCGTCATCGGCGTTCGTCATCATGTCCACTATTACTTCACCCAAAAACGGTGATACATCTGACGTCAGACCCCCACCTCCCCTCCTGGCAAGACAGACTAGATCTGATTTTGACCTCGAACCAAATCCATTCGAGCAATCTTTCTCTCGTCCTTCTCATGTTCGACATTCCCCTCGCTCAAAACGTGATTCACCTAGTCCTGCTTCATCTAAAGACAGACCATCCTCTGCCGCTTCAAATCAAAATTCAAAGGATGGTAGGTCTGCTTCTCCAAGACCAGTATTACCCCCTCTCGCAGCCATAGCATCCCCAAGTACAGATCAGAGTTATGGTTGGCAGTTTTCTTCATCTCTCGCAAACTCTCTACGTGCAGGTCCCCTCTCTCCTGCAATGCTAGCTGGCCCTCAGCAGGGTTCAGACTCCGCATCTCACATGCCCTTTGATACCTCATTCCGAACGGGTTTAACTCCCCGCACCGGTCTCACTCCCCGTACAGGTTTGACCCCAGGCACCGGCTTGACACCCCTCGTCGGCGGTCCTGTCTCTTTCCCCCCTCCTTCCCCGAATACTGCCGCTTTCCTGGCGCTTATGAATAATAATGCAAGCGCTAATTCAAACGCGACTATAACACCAAACACTCTCAGCGCTATCACCGGTGTTCTTAACTCCTCATCGGCCCAGTATAGTTCCGTCACACATGCTCCCACAACAAGTTCTCACCTATCCACATCCATCACCGCCAATCAAGAAAACGGTGATCCTCCTTACCTCAGCTCATCCTCTGCCGCAAGCACTGCCGCAAATGGCTTATATCTGCTTTCACAAGCTCATCAGGAGCTTACCAAGCGTGAAGAAGCTCAGGCACGTGCTAACAATGTTGCAAATGCAACAAACGGCAGACGTGGTACAAAGCGCAAGTCTTATGACACAGCAAGTCCACCACCTCAATCCGCTCCCACCGCCCGTGCCCAATCTCAGCAGCATACCTCTCCCGTAAAACGTGCACGGGCTGACACTGTAACCAGTGTCAGCACAAATGGCCGTGGTAAAGCTTCTACAGACGATGAGGAGGATGAGGAAGACGAGGATGATGACGACATGCCACCTTCTCAGAACCCTGGCGCGCGCAAGCAGACAAAGAAACCCGAAACAGAGGAAGAAAAGCGACGTAACTTCCTCGAACGAAATAGACAAGGTTTGCCTTTCTTTAAACTTCTTCTTCAGGTTACTCAGTTTCCGTCCAGCCGCCCTAAAGTGTCGACAACGCAAAAAGGCATGGCTTGCATCATTGCAGGCCAAGGTCGAGTATCTTCAGACCGAGAACGAGCGGCTGACTTCCGCTCTCGTCTCATCGCGCGAGGAGATCTCGCGGTTATCTGCCCTCGTTGGAGGTGCCGTCATTGGACCAGGGGGACCGACTGTCGGTCCAGGAGTGGGCCCCCCACCAGTACCCCCCAATGGCGTGGCCACGAATGGCCAGCCCATCAGCATGAACATGAATCTTGTTGCAAAGGGCGCGCCAGCCGCTACCTCTGGCCGCGCGAGTTATGGTTACTAAATACCTTAACTCGTCCCTTGATCTACTTTCGTTTCATGATGTGTTGCGTTAGCACTCCTCGTTACGCATTTGGACCGTGTAGGATTGTCGTTAACTTTATTTCTGCATCACCGTTGACACACGAGAAAGATGTCACTGCACCTCCTTACTTGCTCTTTCTCCTGCATAGTCCTCGCATCATCCCTAGCATTTTATTTCTCACCAGTCTCCACCTACCGCCCGCGGTGCCATCTTCGCACCACTTCGACGTCATCCTTGGCACAGCTTAGCACATTGCCATACCCTTTATCTCGACCTCTCGACCCTACACACACCGCAAAAGAAAATACAAATTGTACCCTCGCTTGTACGTTGTGAAGTAGGCGATATATCATACATACATCATACTTTTGTACATCCTGACCTGAATACATACAGAGGTACCAACGCACGCACACGAAATGCGCTGCCCTCGGTTGTATAAAAAGGAGGAAATATCTTTTCTGTTCCAGACACAACACCCCTGCCATTCTACTTGTCAGCTAGACTGTCAAGGTACACGGATCCACAGCGATGTCCTTGCGCCGCATAAGTCCACGCATCAGACATCGATGCATCATGTGCCGGCATGTCCGCGAACTTCCGAGATGATTATCACATGGCATCTGCGTCTGTCTATCGATATCCTTACAGGCGGTAACTCCTCAAAATTTTACAAAACGAATACCAGCGAGTCGGTCACTTACAACCTTGTGGGGCATCTACAATTCACTGCGGTCTGATTGCGCCCGCATGCGACAGGCTGTGCACCCTGAGGCCTCGAGGCCTGAAGGCGCGATGACTTCATGCAGATTGTGACGAGAAGTTGGCGCGAGATACCCTTCATGTCATCTTTCCGTGGACGTACTCGGCAGGGACAACGTACGTACATCTTCCGCCGAGCACGCGCATTTACGTTTCACCGCACTTCCTACCCCCCCAACTCAGCGTGAAAGCGACTATCCAATCAAAGGCAGATTCGGATACGTGAATTCTGTCGGCCAAACAGATAAGGCGGATAAGGGATTTATGTAAGGACTTATTTTCATGCTTGGCTGGATTTTTGACTGAACGATTCAAAGGCGGGCAAGGAGTCCATGGACCGGTCAATTATCCGTCGTGAAGGAAGTGAAACCGAGCGTAGTAGCGTTGATTGGGTTAATGTTACAACGTTTAGGGGTCCAGCATCCACCGTACAGTTATTACTCGACATGAGTTTATTCATGGTGCACGCATGATCTTTTGACGAGAAACAACATATTGGGCGGCGAACAAGTTTAGGTTCGTTTGTGCCTCGCGATTTTTTCGGGGCATCCTGGGCTATCGCTGATAGGCTAGCATGTTTTGACTCGGATCACTTCACCGCCAAGTGTCAATATAGAAACTCTCGCCGGTCTCGGAATTGCTGGTTCGTACTTTCCGTAACATGTCGTATTCACTTCATGCTCGATCAGACACGGACAGACCTACTATCTGCTGATAACGCGGCCGACGCACTTGCACCTGGAGCCAGCGCGGCGACAGGCAGCAAATATTTACCACCATCAACACATGATAGTGCTTCTTGTCCTGGAGGCCGCTCTCGCGAAGACCTCCCCACACGCCATGTACAACAATCCGATCTTCGTAAGGTACATCCGGGCATATAACCAGGATTTACGTCGGCCGTGACCGAGAGACAGGTATTGGTAAGGCCTTCCCATTTGTGTCCATTGATGGGCGCAGCGGGCGATGGAAAAACTAAACGGCAAAGGTGATTTTGAGGGTACGGGACGGTGGGCAGGGCCGCTTGATTGATCGTGACGACCGTGTATAGCAATTCTATCCCAGTTGCGGAATACTGAATGCTGAATACTGTCCTTGACCTCGGGAAGGATCATGAGGAAAGGCGTTGGGACGGGACACAGGGGTTTGTTGGATATAATATCAAAAGGGCGCAGCATTAAGCATTAAGCATTAATCCTGCGTTGAAGGACGGTGATAATAATACCCATGACATACGGCGTGGTTCTACGATGAGCCGTATATTTGTCGGCCCTACTGTTATCTTTTTTTAGTTTCTAAGCCGTTGATTTCTTGTGCAATAGGGTGGTCTGATGTGTTGACCATCCACGTGTGTTGCAATTGTCTAACGATGAGGATCGCATTATTAAGATGTTCCGGTCTCATGGATGCCATATCGAAGGAGCTGTTCCGTCTGGACGTAGACAATCCCTAACAGATCTTACTCTTGCCGTGATATAGTAGGCTCGTGACCAGCCTGGCATACTACCAACGGATGCTCGTTATGGGTGTATGCAGTTGCATCCAACCCATTATTAAAACGTGTCCGAACACCCTCGAATCTCGAGTGGTCCACCCAGAGATGAGTAAATTAACATCAGGAAATCGTTTGATAACTCGAACATATACTAATGTTACAGACTCGAAAACAAACAAGCGTCTAGCAAAATAACAGCAGTCTAACCGATTCGATACATAAATGGATACTGCTCAGCATTATACATCCTATCGTCTGTCTTCTAATTGCACACCTACGCTTCTCACCGCGATAAGGAAGAAATGTACGCAACTTCTGTGGGCGGCGTAACCTTGATATCTTCGTGGTCGTATCCATATGCGCCGTTTGTGTGGTTGGCCTGACTCTGTCTCTGAGCAACGAGCGCACAGAGAGCGGCTGGGGCACGTTCAGAATGGAGACCAAAGAGTGATTTAGTGAGACTTACCACCCACACCGCTCCCATCCTTTGCCATGCCAATGTCGACACGGCTTTCCACCTCGGGACCAACGAGCGCCCGTAGCGATGCTCGCAGCTTGGTTTGGAAATTAGGATAGAATTCGACCAAGCTTATCATGCCCTGGTTAGTAATAATTGGACAGGAAAGGCACTACTCCTACCTTCCATCTACCCCCACGCCGATCCTTTTGCCTTCGTCCTTCAGCCCGACAGAACTTTGCTCCCCGTGGTCCCACAGGCGTGCTCGCTCAGTATGGACTAGTATAGCTGCTACAGCCGTTCCGCTCATGCGTGCAGCCCTCGATGCTATCAGATTGCACACTTGCCTGACAATATCCGCATCCGTGAGGGAAATGTCGGGTGGGGATAGTTCTAGCCGATGCGCCAGTACTCCTTGTATCCGCCGTAACTTTTCCTCCGTTTGAGCTTCTGGTGAACCATGTGCTGGCGGAGAGAATCGCCCAAGACCTTCCCATGCCTCTTCGATCTCGCTGAGAACTGCGCTGTCCAGTCCCCATTGCTTATTCAGTAGAGCCGAGGACCGACCTCCGAAGAGGAGGGGTTTCGGAGCGGCATCAATCAAACTAAGAATCACGTTTCGGGTGATTTCCCCTAGATACATTCCCGAAATGAATTTCTCGAAAGCCTGGAAACGTGGGTTAATAGATTCGCGGTCCAACTTGTTGTCATATGGAGTCGTTGGCAAGGCAGATCGCTGCAGTTCGACATGAGTGATCAAAGTGACGAGATAAAAGAAGAAGTTAATTCACAGAGTTGTTGAAACCGCCCCACTCGGTGTTCACAATCATTTCACCACCTGCAGCGACTGTAGGGTTCTGGCTTAATTTAGTGATCTTGGATACTTCCTCGACATAAGCCCCATTAGTTCCTGTTCCAAAAATAGCACCGAGAATGCATCCGCCAGATGTATATGCTCGCGAAAGAAGAGCTCCAACGGTCTGTCATGGAAATTCTCTCATCAGTACATGCGATCACGTGCAAAATTGAGAATGTAGATCTGATGAAGGATCACAGATGAAAGAATATTGACTGACATCGTTGACGAGAGCTACACACTTGACATGAATATGTTTCCGGTCAAACGCGTCTTGAAGAAGCTTTACGACGTCCTTTCCGATGGCGTTCTTTGCAGAGAAACCTTTAGTCCAGGTGAGAAGAACGCCTGAATCGAGGGCGGATTGTTCCACAGGGAAGGAGAAGGTAAGGGCCAGGGGAACATATGGACTGTCCTCATCAGCGTGAGATACGTGAGAGTCGTGGCCTTGGGAGGGGGTGTCCGTGAGGAAAGCGTCCACGGAGTCGGCAAGATAGTCTGAGAAAACATTGAAAGGCAGTGGCGAGGGAAAGCACAAAGGCCGCACCGAAAAGAGTGGTCACCTCACCAGTCTTGAGGGCATCAGAGACTTTGTATTTTTGCTGCCGGAGGGAGAAGGTCTTGTCTCCGAGCAGAGTGACCTCACAAACGCGACTGACAATCCATAAAGCATGTAAAAAAATGGCAGGATTTTTGTACTCACAGGTTTGTCCCACCAAGATCCAGGGCGAGGAAGGTTCTAGGGTACTCAATCAGGCGCAATGATATGTGGGGTAATGCACATACCCCGTTTCGGAGCCATCTGGCACACCCTTGACAAAGGTCGGACTATCTGACAATGATCAGATCGGGAACAAGACGTAAAGCGGGGAAACGTGCATCATTGCCATGGGACGACCATAACTGGATAAACCATCAGAAATTTCTGAGAGGAATGTTTGAGTGATCTTGAAGAGACACTGATCGTCGATAGTGAACTGGTTGTAGAGAGACTCGAGGATATCTTCCTTTGCGCTGCCATGAAGCGCAGTGGTGTGTGACATGGCAGGACAGGAGAGAAATGGACTGGAGACTCAGAGACAGCGTGAGCAGATAAGCTATACCCACTTTAGTAAGAACGTCATTCAAATCACAAAACAATCCAAGGCGACCACTATGCTATTGGACACTAACCAAGTAGTTTGGTAAGTACCTAGTAAGTTATAAATCTTGGCCAATCCTCACTCAAATCTCAATCGTATACCTCGTATCTGCTGCACAACCCGCAGTGACCTCGACCCCCGAGAATCTCCGTTCGCAGGTCGAACATAGCTATTAGACCAGCCTTCGGAGCTAGTTCGGATTATTATTTCGTTTCGGCAGTCCAAATCTTTCCATGCAGGTTGATTTCTATCAGATATCTACCACGTGTTTATCGCCTTTGCAAGATGTCATTGGCCCGTGTCTAATCAGTCGCACATCGCCGAGCAATAGAAATCGAGCTCATCTACCTCACTTTTTGAGAGTTTTAGCCTGAAAAAGATGATCTCCATATAATTATAATACCAAGTATGTAGGCTCTAACTTAAGTAGTCGGCTTAATACTTGGGAACAGTTGAACCTTTTCCGGATGAGTCGGCTTTGTTAGGCAAGACTAGTATGTGCGTGTCGTGGTCGTTGGTGGCACCCATTGGAAGTCCATTCAAGTATCATCACCCATGGCTATTGACGGTCTGATAATCCTAGACCCAGCGGGGTATAGTTCACCATCTTTGTTTCTTGGTTACCATAATTACAAGATTTCGCATACAGACGTCCCATCATCCAGTCCAGTTACACCACTTATCCAGCAGCGTACCCCTTACTGCACATCGAAGCGTTAAACAACGCGCTAGCAAAGGCTCCGCGCGAGGGTAGCGTAGACCCGGTTATATACGTCGAAGAGCTATCATGTTCCAGTGCGTGCTGCCATGTCGAGGTTGGCGGGATGAGATTCGTTGCGACCATTAGTGGAGATGGTGAGTGGTCAGCGGCTCGGTCATGAACGGCACGTTTGGGTTTTTCTCGGGCAGCAACTGACAATATTCTATCAGCGGATCCCCTCATTGCATTCGCCTTTCTCGACGCCTTCATCGAAATACTCCAAGACTATTTTGGCATAGTCAGTGTTGCAACTCTCAAGGATAACTTTGACATCGTATACCAGGTTCGCGGACGTGTTCTTACGCTTTCCACTACTTAACTCGTATTGAATATGCGTCTTGTAATCACAGCTTCTTGAGGAAACGCTTGATTCGTCTGGCCATCCACTGACAACCTCACCGAACGCGTTGAGCGATATAGTACTCTCGCCTTCCTTAATCTCGAAGCTTCTCGCCTCGGTATCACCAGCTACTCCAGGAGTTCCAAGCGCGAGACAAGGAGGCCAGTCATCTATTTAATTTACAATTGTTGGAAACTGCATTAACACCCTCTCGCTAACATAGGTTCTTTCGGTTCAAATGGTACCGGTGGAGCTTTTACATCGCCGATACCATGGCGTAAAGCTGGGGTTCGGCATAATCGCAATGAGATCCTTTTTGACGTCGTTGAAGAAATGCGAGGCATCGTCGGAAAGTACGCTCGAAATTCATATCAGCCCGTCTACTATTAAAACCGTTCAAATACAGGAATGGCACTACGTTAGTGAGCAACGTTTTTGGAAAAATTGAGAGCAATGCAAAACTTTCCGGGACACCCGACCTAACATTGACATTCGCGAATCCTAATGTGATGATGGAGTGCGCATTTCATCCGTGTGTGCGGTGAGTGGTCTTACGGATCTATCATCTTCGCAGCGTCATCTCTGAACAGTGATTCTTCAGGTTGCAGAAATGGACCCGCGACAATGCCTTATCTTTTGTACCTCCCGAGGGGCGGTTCGTTCTCGCAGACTATCAGTATAGACCACCGCAAAGCGCGCTCATCAGCAATGTGCCCATACCACTTTCCCTCAAAGCGAATATGGACATGGGAGAGTTTGGTGGTACCATTGATCACTGATGTTTTTGAGTTATAGCTGACACCGCGCAGGAACATTCGCACTCACGCTGACCTCGCGTTTGATAAAAGTGATGGAGAATCTAGAACTGAAATTCTATCTCGGAGAAGATGCGACCAGCGCGCAGTGCACACTGTCAAGTGCAGGTTCTAGCGTAGGGTCCGTGGGAAGTGCAGATGGATCATGGTCATTTAATTCGAGAACCAAGGTACGCTTTGCCGGCGGTTCGTGCTGTCCAAAAAATCACTCCCTTTAGACGCTCCGATGGGAGATTCTCAATATGCGGTCTTCAGGGAGCTGGATTCTTCGAGGTTCATGGACGTCAAAGTAAGCAGTCTGAAATAATTTTACAGATCTGCGGTGTTTATGGTTTTCCAGAATCAAGGCCCCGCGTCCAGCACACGCGTTCCAAATACGTTTCGATATACCCTCATATAGCTTCTCTTCGCTTAAGGTCGATCAGTTGCGGCTCTCAAGCGAGATGTACAAGATGTACAAGGGAGTACGGATGCGCAGCAAAGGGTCGATCGAGTGGAGATGGTAGCCAGCTTAGGACCCTGGCCACTTTGTATATTTCCAAGACTTGCACCATGCAGACTGTACGAGTCTCCTGAGAGCTGGCACAACTACTCCCGTGATAAGTTGCTTCATTAACAGCGGTAAGTTCTCGGATGCTCGCAAATGAACATCTCCAGCGTTTCGATGGCATTATCGGAGCGGACAGGCTCTGACACTTTTTCGGGAGTAATTACGCTCGGTAAGTCAAAATGACCACAAGGGAGCTGCAGCCTGCCTCATCATCGCGAAACAGTGCCGGACCGTATTTGAATATTCATCAACTGAAACAAACCGATAAGCTATGAAATGGGGAGCGACACACTAGCGACATATTTCCGAAATTGATTGCTGCCGCGTAGAAGAGTTCGACGCTCAGCCACTGCAACTTCACAGCCGTATACCTCCTTCAAATCAGTCAAGTGATCATGCTAATTTCCCGTGTCGGACCTTGAAATAAGGGGAGACAGTCGTTCCTTCTTGTTCAAGCGCATAACCCAAACTCTGGCATTCCGTCACAAAGATCTGGTTGGTAGATGCGGCCACATGTAGAAAGAACGGGACGATTTGGTGAATTTTGTGATTCCTTATCCTGATGCCCTATGACCGGGGCTCTGTTTGATTTCGATCTCAAGGAGGAACAAGTATTGACATGGTGAAAGAGAGAACAATAACAAGCAGGCGAAGATGTTACCTACTCAAGGACGTGCTGGCTAATTCAAATTAATCTTATCCCCACCAAACAATCAAGATTTTTACAAGCCGGCGTTCGGCGAGTCTCGAGCATACCTCATTCGTGTCAAACACAAGCTTGTTACACGGCGTCTGTGAGCATACTTTTGTTCTACCTTGATGCATTTGGTAACCACAAACCTTTGAATAGCATTTATCTCTGTCACTATGCCTGCAGTTTCGAAGCTTGTGCCAGAGGAGACTGTATTCTTCCTCTGCGACGTGCAAACACGTTTCAGTACGCTCTAATCTGAATCCACTGCGAATCGCTAAAATCGACCGTCGTGCCATTCGCTGATATGAATCAGAAAATCTCATTTTCGGCATTGATGAGTTGGTGTTGACAATCAACAAGATGCTCAAGATCGCAAAGGTATTATATACGTACCAACTCCCTATCATGCCTTTACTCACATAAAGATACATAAGGTATTGGAGATCCCGGTGGTTGTCACGGAACAGAATCCTAAAGGTGAGTCCATTCTCGTCCCTCCTCTTCGAAATCGAGTCACCGAACAATAATGGCCTCGGAAACACCATCCCTGAAATCGATTTACCTTCCCTAGGGCCCCTTCTCGTTGCTACCATCGCGAAAGGGCTCTTCTCCATGATGACGCCGGAAGTGAAGGCCATACTCCACCAACGCCCGCAGATAAAGTCTGTGGTACTTTTTGGCATCGAGGTTAGTTTACCCTACAACGACTGGCTCAGTAGTAACATCGCTCGATTCAGTCACAAGTTTGCGTGTTACAATCTGCTCTAGATTTAATTGAGGCGGGATATAATGTCCACTTGATAGCAGATGGTGTGTCTAGCTCTAACAAAGAGGAGATTCCCTTTGCACTAGCGAGGATTCGACAGAGTGGTGGATACATCACTACTAGTGAGAGTGCGGCCTTTCAACTGCAACGTGCGCTTTTCATTCCAGATTATGGGGTGGCCTACTCATTGATTTCAGGGGATGCTGGTCTTCCCGGATTCAAACTGTTTTCGAATATCATGAAGGAAGAGAAGGATAGCACGGTAAGAACCTCGCAGAAGATGCTGCAACACCGCTCCTTCTTGTAGAATTCTTTACTGCGGTTGTATCATATTCTCCGAATCTAAAAGGCGGGGCCTTTTATCAGTCGGTCTGGCAATGGCGCAGGCAAGAGCCATTTTGGAGATCACATTAGGATCTATCAAGATGTCCATTCGTGAAGATGTAAGGGTTCCCATATAATTGATGTTTAAACAGGTAACTTAAACTCGACGTGACCATTGGCTGCGTCCTTTAGAGAGAAGTAACCTGGTTACGCCACTCGAATTGCCCATAGTGTGCGGCGGGCAGGTCTGGAACTTGCGCAGGATCGGCGGCGCTCGTCCTATCCATTTGAGACGAGTAAGGTGGTTGCAAATTCATGCTGCAGCTTATCATACAGACATGGTTGTTCATCGGCATCTCCAACCCAGTGCAGTCCGTTTTCCATTCTGGGTGTCAATGTACAGGGGTAGATTCTATAAGCTCGTTCACCTCTTTTCTATTGTTCGAGAGGAAATTGAAACATCAATCCCAGCGTGCCGTCTGCCTACCACGAAGAACCCCCTTCAAGTCCAACATTGCTCCTGCTCGGGAGAAGACTTCCATGAATAATTAACGGAAACAATGCAGGTCTATAGTGACGACATCGGGAAAACCCTCCTGTGTAAGTTTACACAGTAGATTAGAGACATTGTCCAACTAATCCGAATTTGACGGATTAGAAAGGCTAAGTAGGCTATTGCTGACTTTCGATTAGCAGTACCCTGTCGCGATTTTAAAAAAATTGGACATGTCTAGTGAGACCTTGCGATACCCCTAGATATCGATTGCGCTCTGTGATACTTGAGCTTGAGACTTCGCACTCGAAAACACTGGAAAGAACAATGTTTGATTACCAAAGTGTATAAAAACACTACGTGTATTATGCTGATAAAGACAGACGCCTTGTTAGAGAAGAAGCGGAAGAACTCGTTAAGAACATTTGCACATGCAGATGCGAGAACGAAGATGGCACTAGGGGTGAAGTCGAAGACAACGTCCGAGCTGTTGACGTCAAATCGCAGATACTGGATAGCATTAGATTGAAATTGTGCATACATCAACTAGACGGATGCGAGCTGCGCGTGCTCGTGCGGATTTGTTGCCACCTTCTCATTTTTGCTTAAATTTCATCACATCCACAGTATAACCTACTTTCAATAGCTGCCAAGGAGTAACTTATCATAGTGCGATCTCATGCCGCAAGATACATCATACATTGTACTGATGAGGGAAAGGGAGGTCGATCGTATCCTCCATGCGAGTAACCTCGGATCGATCAGCATGTTGGACAGCCCAGTCCATGACGTTCTCAAATTTCCTGCATGCATGACGGGTGTTGAAATCAGGATAGGGTGCTGTGCGGTTCTTTACCCAGTCCCACGTGATCATCGCGACCTCGGCATTGCACATGATAGACTGCCTAATCAGTTCGACGCAGTCATCTAATATGCCATGAGCAGGACGTATGTCGGGTAAGGAGGGAAATTTACCGAGATACATTCGAACTACCGAGGGGTCCCGCTGGAACAAGGGATCCAACTTGTAATGGTCAGACCAAGTGGACTTGCGAAGGAAGTTCTACAGAATCGTCAAACAAACATGACCGGGCTCTACGTGCAGCATAGTTTACCAGACAGCGCATTTGGTGATGGACTTCCAACGATGCCATGAAGCCTCCACCGTTGCTTTGTGGATACTTGACCGTCGCTGGTAGATCTACTTCCCCAGCTTTACGTAGGTCATCAATCGTAACCCGGATTGGTGGCACTGTGATTTTATGGAAGTGAATAACGACCGACGGTGCAATGGAGTAAGATCGAATGCCATACCATCGTCAGAAATCCTGGCCCAAGCTGCATCAAGTTCTGGGGGAGGAGGGCCATGATAGTGGGGAGCATCGAGAGGTCCACCGTTAATACGATAGATAGAAGGAAAATCGACGGTTCCATTGAACTTTATAATGGCAGGCTCGACAGCAACACTAGCTGGAGCTGCAATTGGTCAACATTTTGACCGTCTAGCGCCATCGGACTACTCACAGTATATAGCAAGATGAGCAGAAGGCGTGTTTCTCCATAGCGTGAAGGAGAACACGGATGTGATTATAAGCGAGCCAATGCTTAACCAAGGCCAAAGGCAAAGAATGCGAGGTTTGAGATGAGGTCCTGCACCGGGCGTGTCTATGTCACCAAAGATCGTCTCTTCATCAACATCGTCAAGATCAACAGGAGAGTGTGGAGAATCTCGAGCCATGCTGGCTCCTGTGGTTAGCAGCGGCTGTGTCTACTGCTCAGAGCTGAATACGAAAGCTGGCGAGATATTACGTGCAAATGTTTCACTGTGAGGTGGAGGATGGATATCAAGATACCATATTGTAAACGCGCTGCAGCCCGTTTTGAGAGCTGGTGCTGACTACGCAACAACCTTGAAACATGCGATCCAAGGAATCTGACACGCTTCTCAAGATTGCTACTCACCAAATGTAGTTGATCAATATTGAAACATGTTGTTTCAATGTCGTTTCGACCATCTTCTCTGGGAATGGGATTTGCTGGCACTAATACATCCTTTCCAGTTTCGCTCAACTATGACTCACAACACATTGAACTTGCTCGCCTCCTGATGTGCTGTGATTGAGTTTGGCAACTGAATCCAAATTCAAACCACCACTTACGAAAAACAACACCTCCCATTTTGCCTTGTGGGTTGGGCGTTAGAGCAAGCGCCAACTGTCAATGGCACAATGTAAAAATATATTGTCCGTGCAACGAGTACAAGCCAGCTACTGTGTGGAGTATACGTACAGAGTGTTGCCCAGCAGGGTCATGCTATATGTTCTCCGCGAAATTGACCGTTCTAGCTCCGCTCGGCTTTGCAAGTTCAAATGTCGGCAGTCACGTGCTTACGTACGTCACTGCCGCTCAACGTGTCGACACATCCTCCTTAGTAGCTGGCTTCATATTTTCACCACCTCTCGGGACTGCAGATTCGGATTGCAAACCTCACCCATTGGACCGTCAAATTTTTACATGAAGTGCAAAGATCACAAGCACCAGCATACTATTATTGAGCAGGCATATATGAGCGACTACTGGAACAAAGATGGACCGCAGAAGCTCTCACTCGAGCTTGCTTGGGACCACGTCTCTGTCCTGCAAATGGTCTGTCTACCATACCTACTACTGTGCCTGTCCGTCGGCACGACTCGGCGGTAAGCAGCGAAATAGCAATGAGCTGGCGTCTCCACTAGCAGAGATGAGTCATGTTCCTCGCCGGGCATGATGAATTTCAACGCATAAGGGCAACACGAAAACCGATTCTCCGTTAACACTGGTGCCTAGAATCTGTCACCGAGTTTGACTTCTTGTCATAGTGTGTCAATCCTGAAAGGTTTATGCCAGCTCATTGAGATCTGATAGCACATGATAGTGGAAATTTCAAGCAAGGTCTCAGTTAAGATCCGATTGTTGGCACTTCTAGGTTCGTAGGCCGTATGTTGCATGTGCTTCAAAGTTCTGTCCTGCCTGTCCGATTCATATCCAACTGATCCCTCTTCTTCCTCCGTACGTTATGGACAAGGAATATTCTGCTCAGTATTCTCCTGTCAAGGAAGCGGACGAGGTCGAGAAGCTTCTGTATAAGGGTACAGAAACAAGACCTCATTCAAAGTTCCGTTTCCTTCACCTATCGCTGTGGCTCATACATGGTGCGCTGATATCCGTGACGTTACTCTTCTTCACGATATGGGCACGGGCGCCTTCGAAGGATGACATACTCCTGTACTGTAGGTGGACAGACGACATAACAGAGATGCCTTCCTGACCCATCACAGCTCCAGCAAACGAAGCTATTGAATCCAAAGGCATTGTGAGATTCAACGGAAGCTGGGATCATCATTCGATATATCGCGGCAGTCCGTCTCCAGATCTCGAAGTAGCTTGGAGTGGAGTAGCTGACGATGGTTGCATATCTTTGTTCCTATCGAGGTGATTACTGAATGACAACCTTTCAGGGCGTCCATTGTCTATGACGCTCGAACAACTACTCAAAATGGGGGAAGAACCTGCCCCATACCTGGTTAGGTATCCAGAAGAGTACGGCGGAAATTATATGGCGAGTGTAGA